>OZ022582.1:2351002-2951002 GCA_963669155.1 Arbacia lixula | reverse complement strand
CAAAAAATGGAATAGAGTTCATGTCCCATTTTCCATTGTTACAACTTACAACATACAGTAATTCTGTGTGCCAAATGCAATACAAATGCTCTAAAAGCATACATGTTCAAGTTTTTTTGTTTACTGGACATAAAAGCTTAAAACATAAGCATGAAGTCGCAGCTTAATGGAATGTACATGTATGCTTGTAGCCCATGAAATTGTAAGCACATAACCAAATTATGGGTCTTAAATATCTTAACCACAAGAAGAATCTTAAGAATTTCCTTGCTAATTTACATGTAGGTACATAAAAATAGCCTGTACTAGATAATGTTCAGAATCAGAAATTTGTTGCAAATACATATACCCTCCTAAATGGGACCTATACACAGAATGTACTAGAATGTTCCAGTGCTTGCGCATTTTAAATTGTGTAACCATTATTTGCTCTGGCATCATTCTGCATGTTTACTTTCTTATCTATTTATCAGAATGCCAAGTGCCTTGCCTCTGATACTGGACCAAGATAAGATGCTTGCATGACACTTGTGTCATTGGCAGCTGCCTCTAATGGCACGTAATGTCATTAATGCAGAATACACTAGGATTATATTTGTCTGTTGCTGTGCGTAGCCCCCATACAATAAAATGCACACAGCCAATCCACCAATAGGCACACAGCAGTTCAGCTGTAGGACTCCATGTATGCCTAGATGCATAATAACATGTACCTGCAGGTATACGTGGAGGGCAGGTCAACAAACAATGCCTGGCAAGACTTGTTCCTGCACTTTAACCTTGGTGACACCAGAACTGCTTTCATTCCAAGGTTCTCACGTACATATATGAGTACATGGGCAAATACCTAGTAGCTAATCACAAAGAACGTTATATAGGTCAACATAATATTTAGCCTGCCATGTTCACAAACAGGTGCATCGTACATGTTACATACATGATGTATACATTATCTCATTTCGAAGTACATGTACATGCACCATTTAGCACAAATTGAATGTACATGTACGTGCCAGTACTGTATGGAACGGGAAAGAACCACATGCCACTGTACAATTTACATGTAGCGAGGGTTACATGTATGTATGTTTGTAACTATTATTTTCAAAATAGACTTTGCAGCAACTGACAAGACTGTACATGTACAGGTTCACAAAAACTTAGACTCGAGCTTCAAAAGGAGCAAAGTCCGCCACCGCCCATAATTTGTCAATTCAGGCCACGCCAGACCAGGCACCATTTGGGTACTTGTTGTGATATGAATGTCTGACTTTTCATTTCAACTGCAAACAAAGAACTGTCAAAAATGAAAGTCTCATGAATTTACGAGGTCATATACAATATGCCGAAATATTTTAGCCCCAAACACTTTACCTTGTACGTGCATACATGTTCTAGTTGATAAAAGTACTAAAATACATCACATTTATGGATTTTGAATTTGTTAAGTGACATGCAAACTTCAACTGACTTCCACTTATTTCATGTATACCTACATGTACACTCCAGCTCAAAGGAATTGGCATAAGGAAAGGGAAAGAGAAGGAAGGGAAGGACCCGTAGTTTTAAACCGCAGTATATTTTGTCCAGTTCAGCATGAAACATGCTCATGCTTTAGCCTAAAAAGCATCATGTTTCATGCTGAACTGGACAAAAGTTACGGCGGTTTTAAACTACGGCTCCTTCCCTTTCCCCTATGCCAATTCCTTTAAAGCTGCAGTGTACATGTACATGTAGTTAGACTTAAAATCAAGCAATTGGAAAAGGTTGGTACCCGATACTACCAGCTCAATCCGGCTGCTTCAGTATGACAGTTTAAAAGAAAATATCTTTGGAATTTGTTGATCAATAATTTATAGATATTAAGTGCAAGTCAATTATAAGTGCTTAATGACCAAATAATAGTAACCTTGCTCCCTGCAAGTACATGTATCACACTCGTGGAGTACCAGCAACTATTGATCCTGTGACACTTCCTGTCTCAAACAAATTTTTATTGGGTGGTGCTGGAAATTGGATCATGCAACATACGCATGTAGTTCCTCAAAGGACATGACCATGCGATTAAATTCCCCCTTAGGAACCATATTTTGCAGTGTACTTTTCAGGTATTCCTCTTCTTTAACAAGCACCCCCCCTCCCCCCCCCCCCCCCCCCCCAAAAAAAAAAAAAAATAATAAATAAATAAATAAATAAATAAATAAAAAATAAAAAATTTAAAAAAATAATAATAACAACATTGGGGGGGGGGAAAGATTAAAAACAAACAAAACTAGAGCAATTCGACTGCCACGCAGTCGATAAATATGCCTCCCGCCTCTTTGCTAGCTCTATTTAGATTTAGTCTCAGAAAACCTGCTTGGTGGGCAATGAACCATTTAATTCCTATGTGAAATGAAAATATCATATTCTGTTTTTCCATGTTTGGCCAAGTTTGCAATACTCATTGACCTTTGACTTCCAATCTAATCAGTCCGTCTAAAGCCATCCTCGTATCAAGTTTGTTTAAAATCAGCCAATCTGGGGGTAAAGTTCATTGACCTTTGACCTTTCAGAAATTTTACCCACACTTTCACTCGTGTACCTCCATGAAGTGATACATCTATGTACCATGTTTGGTTAAAATTGAACCATTGGTTTTGCATTCAATGTGAAAAATGTTAAATTTGGCTCAATTTTTAGCCAATTTTGGCATAGTTCATTGACCTTTGACCTCTGACCTTTGAGAATTTTCACCAAAAATATCATCAGTCGACCCCCAAGTAGTGATCCATCTTTATACCACGTTTGGTTTGTATTGCACAATTGGATCTCGATTTATTTTGAAAAATATTACTTTGGGGGCAATTTTTTAGCTATTTTTGGCAAAGTTCATTGACCTTTGACCTTTCAGGAATTATACCCAAACTTCCATCAATCAACCTCCATGAAGTGATACATCTCTGTACCATGTTTGATTAGAATTGCACCATTGAATTTGGGTCTATTGTGAAAAATATAAATTTGGGGCCAATTTTTAGAAAATTGTTGCAAAGTTCATTGATCTTTGACCTCTGGCCTTCCAGGAATTTCACCAAAAAATGTCACCAGTCTATTCCCAAGTAGTGATCCATCTTAGTACCACGTTTCATGAGAATTTCATTTTTGGATTTAGTTTTATGGTGAAAAATTTGAAGTTTTGGGCAGTTTTTAGCCAATTTTGGCAAAGTTCATTGACCTTTCACCTCTGAACTTTCAGGAATTTCATCACAAATGTCAGCAGTCTATTCCAAAGTAGTGATCTATCTTTGTAGCATGTTTCATGAGAATTGCATGATTGGATTTGGAGTTATTGTGAAAAATATCAAGCTTGAGGCAGTTTTAAGCCAATTTTGCCAAAGTTCATTGACCTTTCACCTCTGAACTTTCAGGAAATTTATCAAAAATGTCACCAGTCTATTCCCAAGTAGTGATCCATCTTTGTACCATGTTTCATGAGAATTGGATCCTTGGATTTGGCCTTATTGTGAAAAATGTCAATTTTGGGCAATTTTTCACAAAGTTCATTGACCTTTGACCTTTGACCTCAATCAGAACTGACCCCTATTTTACACACTTCATTGGTTTTATGCAATACACACATGTACCAGGTTTGAAGCCAATCTGGTTAACGGTTCTCAAGATATTGCCTAAACGGATTCGGGACGGACGTACGGACGGACGGACGGACGGACGGACGGACGGACGGACGGACGGACGGACGGACGGACGGACAACCCGAAAACATAATGCCTCCGGCCACTTCGTGGCGGAGGCATAACAAAATATAATAATAAAGTAAATAAATAAATGGCAAAAAATAGTGATATTTATGAAAGCAGGGTCCCACTCTCTGACATTTTCCTGCCACAATTCCCAGTTTCCCCCATGTTTTCATGTGTGCCCCCTCCTCTGCAGGTTTCAGCATTACTTTGTCTAACTCATTCCAGCACTAGTATCTAGGGAACATGATGAGCACAATTCAATGATGCCCCAGATTCGTGAGTCACACACATCTAATTTAAGAAGCCTGTTCTGAGGTTGGTTAGCAGAGTTGGCCTAATAAAGAGGGACTGGCTTATTGACTGCAAATGAGATTTGCCTTGGAAGTGAAAGGTACATGGACACTGAGAGGCCAAGGTAACTAGGAAGTTAAACGTCACACTTCAAACATTAAAATAGATCTCCCTCTGAAAATAGACTATATCAGATAGCAATTGTTTTATACCGATCTAGGAGGAGGGGGGATACAAATTGCATGCAGGAATACTTTTGAAGTCTAATGTCATGAAACGAACACTCAGCTCGTTTTTTTTTTTTTTTTTTTTTTTTGCATTGCAGGAGTTAAATTATCATGAGCCCCTGTGTATATTTGTTTTTACTGATACAGTTAGAAATTCAACCAGCCCTGGTGGACAAATAATGTTTCAATGGATGGATTTTTACCTTCACAGTCATGAGGAACTGATCTAGCAGCGTGACACTCAGCATGTAGGTCTCCGGGCAGAAGCGGAACTTGACATTAAGCTCCAGCAACCACTGCACCATCTCATCCCGCTGGCTGGGACTGATCTCTACCGCCTACACATCAACAACAACAAGACACAAATAGACAGAGATTTATTTTACTTATAGTACATAGCAATTTGTTTTATCACTGTTATACAAAATGTCATTTGTGTAGCAATTTAATTACATAGCATCGTATACTGGTACTGCTCAAAAACATTTTTCCATGGACTGAAATTACTATCTTATTTTGAGAAGGGAAACCATCCTCTGTGAATGTAACATGTGAGTAGTGTGTATAATACAAGGAGGTCAGTGTCTTCTAAAGGGAGCGTATTGTTGGAATTCATGGGGATTCAACAAAATCTCACTGGCCAATTAGAAGTACATAAAGTATGTATCAATGGATAGTAAGAATTGTTGATTGAACAAGCAATTTATACAAAAGAAGGCTCCTGTTTATTTGTTGGATTTTTTTCTAATATGAAACAAAAAGCATTCTGAATTACACTTCCTACAAGGCAGGAAGTACAATGCATGCCTGCTAATTGGAATTTTTGAAATCATTGAAATTGAAGAGGAAAAGGACAAATGAAACTTATTTTTCATCTTTAAAAATACAGACAAGAAATGACATGACAAACACCTGAGCCATTTCATAGTTCATACATGTACAAATTTCATGCAATGCAGTACATGTACTTGTTTTGGTCATCTTTGAAACTAGTCGTAATCATCTATAGATAAGAGTTCCCAATTCAATGAGTCAATCCCCATTCTGCTGACATTTACAATGCGCACTAAATCCCTGAACAAATATTAGAATAGCCGGCCACAATGTCCTGAAAGGAGTGTGCAGGATTGATGGGTTAGGCTGTTGATCAAAGTGATAACAATAGGCTATGGCCAAACGATAAGCAAATACAGTTATAAATAACAGATCCCAGTTACATTTTGCTGTAGTTGCAGTCTGACACACTTTTCATGTGACCCTGACAAGTCGATACATGCAGACAGAAAATAAATACTGGTCCTGCATTGCAGAAAGTACAAGTTTGTAGAGTAAAACCACTATGAATTAAAACAAGAGAAGCAAATTCATTTCTTTTACATGTAATATAACATTAAATTTGTACAGCATTCTTTCCATAAAATTTACATGTTCATGAACAGTAGCTAATGGCAACAAAAGATAATTATTTTCTCATGTTCCTTTCAAAGAAATTGCTCAAATAAACTTGGGAATTGGGATAATTTATGTCAAATGGCTTAAAATGTTAGATGTGGATGACATAGGGATTAATGTTGTAGGACTTACACTGTCAGAGGGGGCCTTGATGAGCAGGGGTTTCCATGACTGCCGTTCCTTGCTGATGGCGCTACACAGGCGAGTGTTTAGCTCCTTCAACTGGACACGGTTAATTGAATGGATGTCCAACATGGTGACACCTTTCTGCTCTTCCACTCTCAGCTACCAAGGGGACCTGTTGCATGGGGAGGGGTGAGAAGATAGAAGGCACAGAGATGGATGGAGAAATAAGAGAAAGAGAGAGTGAGTGTGTGTGTGTGTGTGTGTGTGTGAGAGAGAGAGAGAGAGAGAGAGAGAGAGAGAGAGAGAGAGAGAGAGAGAGAAAGAGAGATTGGACAATGACAGGAGGCGGAGTGCAGAGAAATATTCAGATGAAAATTAACAGAGGATAGAAGAAGAAAAAGAAATAAAAGGAAAAGTAGAAAATAATAACATATGACGAGAGCGTGGGGAAAGCAAACGAAAATAGAATGAGAAACAGAAACAGCGAACCACATAGGAGGAACATAAAATGTATGGGGTGAGAGAGAGGCCGTTGCAATACAAGACAGAGAGGGGCGTGGGGGACAAAGAGTGGAGATTAAGACCAGTGTAAGGAACAGGTGAAAAGTGAACAAAGAAAGTGAAGGGAAAGACACAAGTAAACAAAAAATGGGAAGAAAGAGAGAGAGAGAGAGAGAGATGCAATTTAGTTATACCACATCAAAAGATTGCATGTATGCTTGATAAAATGGTATCTTAGAGTTCTTAACAAGGTAAAATTGTTCTCTCACACAATACCAGACTTTGTCTCCAATAAACTTGTAACTTTTGTCTGGCAAAGGATTTGTGAAGTTTTGTTTGGCACAAAATTTCTTACTTTGTAAATAATCTTTAAAATACTTCAAAAATCAGAATACTCAAGAGCACACCAGCTGTGATCATCTGTATCATAGTCCTTGGCCTCACAAACTATGCAGTGATGAAAACAACTACTGTTTGTAAGGGGATTTAATCCAGAACAGATCAAGTTTGTTGTAAATAGGTAGCCGAGTTGAACAAGTCAACATCACTCAACATCACCAACAAGGACAATTTTTAAATGTACATTCTAGGTCAAATTGCAACACAAAAGGGAACAGTTGAGTCAGTCAGCAATTACAACTTTGCATGCAATGGACAAACAAACATGTACTGTAAACTGCAAAGTCGTAAGACCACAGCATAATATCCTAATAAAATAACTACCATATTATCATGGGTCTAGATGAACTTAAAAAGTCTACAGATATTTTGATACAGAAGTTCTACCAAACTTTGAGCTGCAGAATAAGTCAAACTTAATAGAAGAAAGTCTTAGACTCTTAGCTCACAATGACGGCATTATCAATATATTCTTTCTAACATTTGGCCTAATTGTAAGAATTCAATCATATAAAATGAAGTCTCTACATCAGTACATGCACATTATAATAATGGAATTGACGGAATGCTGGCTCAATAATTACAAGGTCTACTGATACCGTTTTTCACAAATTTTAGATATTTCTCCTAAAAAAACAAAGCATCAAATACAAAAAAGGAACTGGGTACCACTAGTACTGCAGGGGATTTTTAAACCCAGAACTTGACGAACACAATAAAAATTGCATTAAAAAAAATATTTCAAGAAAAAAAGTATGGAAATTTAAAATCAAACTTCAAATTTCATCTACAAAATGAACTAGGAAGTAGGATACTGAAATTATTGGAAATTGCTCCAGTGTGGAGTGTTGACATGCATGTTAACGGCAAACCGAGAACTGAAACAGTAACTTCAACACTAAACGACAAAACTAAATAAAAAACTACAAACTACCCCACCTCCCCAATTTCAATCCAAGTCATAACTAAAAAAAAAAAGTGAGACAAAGAAAAACAAAAGACTCAGCTCAGAAGTCAGAGTCAAACTCAAACATGTCACAAAATCAAAAGTCAACTCAAAGAGACGAAATTCATAGCAAACTTTGAAATTAAGTGAATATCACACAAAACCCACCTACAAATTGATCATTTTGAACTTGTTGGAATGTAATAGCCACCGATGCCAAGAATTTGTGAGTTCTGCAACAAGTATTATTGTTCCAAACTAGCTGCTAGCTGCTTTGCAGATCGGATCCAATTTGTTTTGTGTGGAGCCGTTGTCTTTGAGCGTTACTAGCAGAAACCGCCCAATACATCAACGGCTGCCCAGCCGGCTAGCGACTACCAGCGATCAGTCAAAACTCCAACAAAATTGAGTCACTTACCTTCTCCCAAAAACAGCGGCACAAGCGACGCCTAGACGAACCACCCTGATCCATATGCGTCCGTGAAGACTTGAAATACCAACCTAGTTCATGGTTACCTCCATTTTGGTCAGTCTACAATAATTTGGGTATAAAAGAAGAAAAAAGAAAAATGAAACCCGTACAAAAATTCACATCGACGATGGCTTCGTACGGGAGACGCTTGTTTACCAATCGACTGCCTGTCGATATTGTTTATGGCTTTACCGAATTCTCAATGACAAATTACTCCGCGCACTCAATCAATTATCATAAAGTATACCCTTTTTTCTTCAATAAAGATTTTAATTTTGCTACTACAGGCAATTATATTTATACTTAAAATTCATTTTCCATATCTCATAGACATTTTTGTTTGAAATTCTACATAATTCTGCAAACTATTTTTTGTTTAGATGATAGCGTACTACCATCGATCAGCTGATGCTGGATGTGATGCGCCCGTCAATTTCGTCATCACGTCACGATCACGTACTCTTTGCGGTCGGGGGATTCTGAAACCCGGAAATTCCCGAAAATGATAACCAACGAAATTTCCAGCTTACTCATTACAAATCAACATCGAATGCATCAGTGTATCAATATCATTGCATCGTATATTTTCACTCTCTATCTAAGCTTCTCTGGCTGCAAATTAACCAATAAGCAACAAAACTAAAGCCGGTGATAAAAAAAGATCTCGAAACATCTATGGGTTTCGAAGCCGGCGAAGCTGGTATAGTGGGAGTGTACTACGTTCAAACGCGTACGCACGTCAATGAATCAGCTGGTTACGCGTACTCGAAAAATAAGTTCCGCGCCAAATTTGAAACGGCCGGCCGATCGTCAGCTGGCCGCCCAAATTGCTACCCTGGAAAGCTGACTGGGGATCAAAACAATGGCGGTAACTTTTCACTCCGGCTTTGTTTGGGGGTGAGTGGGAGGGGCGGGTCGGATGGGGTAGGGGGGGACTACACCCCTATTTTCGCGCGGTGGTGAGTGGAGCAGTTACGGATTTTGGGTAGATGGAATTGTTTTTTTAAAAGCACTTACTGGTACCACTCAAAGCGTAATTCCTGCCTGTAAACGTAATGTTTAATGTATATGGGCTGAAACCTATTCGAGGTGATCTATATGCCTATTAATTATGCCGGCAGTGCCATAGGCCTTATACAAGCCAGAAACCTAAAAAAAAATAATCTGCTCAAGGACTCTATAGGTGTTTTTTTTTTTTTTTTTTTTATATATCATTGATGACATGCCATACATTCATTCGAAATGAATGGGTAATAAGCTTATTAAAAGTCACTTTATCATTTTTGTTACATTCCGACGGGTGTTTCTGAACAATAATGTTTTTTTTATCATATACTAAAACGATGAACCAACTTACTATAAAAACCAACAAACATTTAATTCAGAAATAATGCGTAATAATACTGGTCCTCATAAAATTACGTCCAAAATTCCCTTTCCATTCATTGTTTCTTCTTTGAAACAGGACTCCATTGGATCTAAAAGATTAATTCATTGTACTGTCATTTATACCTTGAAATTGTTTTCATGATTCACGTGAACCGTCAGGGGCAGATCAAGGCTTTTGTTGGCCGGGGGGGGGGGGGGGGGCAGTAACGGTCCATGAGCCGGTGATCCTCCCCGGTCACCCCCCCCCCCCCCCCACACACACACACACACACACACACACTCCTTCGCAAAAATACGGTGGCTTACAACTCCAGGCAGTTCTCTGCATGAGGGGCCGGGGGGGGGGGTAGGTTATCATCAGGCTTACTTTCCTTATAATTTTGCTTTTCATAATTTCTATATTCAATACAAAGAAAATGCACGACTGACTAGCCTCTAATAATTTCAATATGTTAACATCAACATAATAAACTTTCTCTCTCCTCCATTTCTACCTGAAGGGTCTATATACCAACCCACAATTTTAGTATTTCTCTCCACACGTTTTGTACGCTACGAGTGTCTTTTATCGTATCATGTTGCAAAATATCTCGCCCTTTAGTATTGCAAAGTGAATTTCCATGAATGAATCATAAATGGTTAATTTTAATTATATTTTGAATACACGTCTAATAATCAGTATTGTCTCGGCTATATTTCATATCATTTCATTTTCCATTCAGAACAGGAAGTCTACAAGTGTATGGCGTATGACTTCAGAAGCAATCTGTCGTACACAGTAACCTTCATTTCGCAAGCACGACGTCTTGTTGCTTGTATAAGTTATTATGAACCATGTTTGAAGAGGTAATTGTGAGATCCAGACTATGTCTTCTATGCTGTGCTCCAAAATAAAAGAGGGTTGTTTTTTTTCAGCAGCAAGCATACTCAAAACTGCGCATAGCGCTTCTGTAGAACGCTTTCCGTCTGACGCCCTCAACGCAAATATACAAGACAATCTGTATTTTTATAATCTCATCCAAACTTTTTTTTTGTATCACAACTAAGCCGTTCCATTTGGTTAAACCTGTGGCATTCCTGACGATTAAATTGATAACAATTGAAGAATAAATAATTAAGAACAAACTGGCCTAAGTGTATCCAAATCTATGTAATAATAATTTTTATTTTTTTACTGACATTTTCACTTTTCATCAAGGCAGGATAACCTTCCCCGGGCAAGATGCTGTAGGCTATGTAATGCCCATGGTAGGCCTAAGTATTGACACTTTCCATAATCATAAAGAAAGATGTAAAAATCACTGGTTTCCACATTAAAATATTAAGATATTGCAGTATTACGCTCTTCAAGATAATTGCGACTCGATTTTGCCATCATTATCTTTGTAGCATTGACATGGAACAACCAAGAAAAAAAAATATGCGCACACAGGTCGATCAGTCCTGAAAAATATCCGTAACGAAGAGGACTATTGGTTTGCCATCGGTCATCACCAGATGAATGGCTACTTCCAAACTGAACCGCCCCCCCCCCCCCAATCTACGGAAAAAAAAACAATGACATACATTTTGAAGCCGAATTCTGCATCCATAGACCAATAATCAACTTTCTTATATTTACATTTCTTATAAACATGTGGCATAGGAACAGAAATGTACAAAAAGCGGCTTTGACTAACATCAAGGTATGGACTTTAGATTACTATAACGTCATATCAAGATATGTGCTATAATTGCTACCTCGCTAATCTATATTTTTCTGGAAATATGAAGGACTGTGTATTACCATGAAATTAAAAAAAAATCACATTCGTTGCCCAGAATTGTCATGAGAATTACCACAAAGCCCAACAAATGTAGTATAAAATGTTATCCACTTTAATATGACACCTCATGATGTGGGAAAATGTTCAATTCAAATGCTATCTTAAATAGTGGTTAATACTACATTTTCTTTGTGGGTATTTTGAAAAATGGTTGCCATTTCTTTCCAGCAGCATAATTTTATTGCAAAAGAAGTACCTAGAAAATATGTAGACTGGTCTCCCAAACACATTGATACATGTACCAATCAACTTTTTAGAGCAGTCCATGTAAGGTAAACCTGTGTATTGCCCCCTGGGTATAATAAATGTTTAAAAGCAATTTCACTACTACCATGCCCCCTTTCTTTCTTCTGTCTGTCTGTCTGTCTGTCTGTCTGTCTGTCTGTCTCTCTCTCTCTCTCTCTCTGTCTGTCTGTCTGTCTTTTTTCTCTTTCTCTTTCTCTTTCTCTTTCTTTCTTTCTTTCTTTCTTTCTTTCTCTTTCTCTCTCTCTCTTTCTCTCTCTCTTTTTCCAATACAGACACCATGACCGCATGACTACATGCATAACTATTTCCATACGTTTGAGTAAAAGTGCTTAATTGCAAGGCCCCATCCTGTAAATGAATGAAATGCCCTGTACAGAAGTTTGCATGTTCAAATCCATCTTGTTCCAAGATTTTTGTCCGACTCGTTTTTCATTAATTTACAGGATGGATCACGCTGTTATTACTATTATTAGATGTAATATGCCTACCATTTCTTGCCCAGTAAGCAGCAGATTACAAGATTTGTGGCCGCATAGTTTTTCATTTGAACTCCATGATTGGAACACAAGAAATAGGTCTTGAAGACCTGAAGTCCTGACATGCCTGAGGTGCATTTATTTATTCTGGGGCTCTTTGCTCACAGCAAGATTTTCTCGTATGAACATAATCAACATAAAGTACATTTGCATATTCAAATGAAGTAAAAAAAGAACCAATATAAATAAAAAAAAAATGGAGCAGGCCAACAAAATGTAGGAACCCTATTAAACAAATCAACCAATGAAAGCAAGAAGGATGATGATGATGGGTAAATGATCTGAGTGATTATGTAATCAAGAATGTTCAACAAAAGAGCCAGATGTGAGGATGGAATGAATAAGCACATCTGAATAGGAAAGGAATGAAGGTGATCAGAGAAGTAGGATAATTACTGATAAGATGAATACGAACATAATTCCAAACAGAACTGAACTAAATACCAACTTCATTGAACTAAATACCAAACACGACTAAAGATAAACTTAACAAAAGATAATTGAAAAGAACAAGTAACCACCCTACAGTAGGATTCTTGACTGACAATTTAAAAGAAACGTGGTCAAGAAATGCATTGAGTTTAGTGTGGGTTTTTCGTATGAAGTCATTTGCATTGTGGACGTCATAGTGAACGGTCGTTCTGCTCACGGAAAGGCTTGTAGAGGGTATAGACTAAAACTTTCTCTCGACTGTCGTGCCAGTCTCGACTGTCGTGCCAGTCTCGACTGTCGTGCCAGTCTCGACTGTCGTGCCAGTCTCGACTGTCGTGCCAGTCTCGACTGTCGTGCCAGTCTCGACTGTCGTGCCAGTCTCGACTGTCGTGCCAGTCTCGACTGTCGTGCCAGTCTCGACTGTCGTGCCAGTCTCGACTGTCGTGCCAGTCTCGACTGTCGTGCCAGTCTCGACTGTCGTGCCAGTCTCGACTGTCGTGCCAGTCTCGACTGTCGTGCCAGTCTCGACTGTCGTGCCAGTCTCGACTGTCGTGCCAGTCTCGACTGTCGTGCCAGTCTCGACTGTCGTGCCAGTCTCGACTGTCGTGCCAGTCTCGACTGTCGTGCCAGTCTCGACTGTCGTTTTCAAAAGGGGGAATCAAAGGGGAGGAAAGTGGGGGAGGGAAAGGGAGCTAGGAGTATCAGAGTTATGCTGGCTGTAAAACACAACTTTGGACACTTTTGAAGAAAAAAAATTAAAAAAAGTTGCATCTTGAATCAAACTGAAAGTAAGACATCTTTAAGTCAAGGGATCACTTTGTTGAGAAGTGGAGACTGCCTGGCATTCTCCACAAAGTCATTTGCATTGGTTCTTAAGTTCTGTTTGGAATTCAGTTCAGTTTATAGGTTCTTATGTTCATCTTATCGGTCAATACCCTTATTCTCAGATCACGTTTATCCCTTTCCTATTCAGATGTGCTCATTCATTCCATCCTCACATCTGGCTGTTTTGTTGCATATTCTTTACTACATAATCACTCATATCATTTACCCACCTTCATCCTTCTTGTTTTCTTCAGTTATTCAGAGGAAACACTGCCTAATTAGAAATACAGCTGATTGTTTAAAACACCTGAATGTCTTGAATTTTTATGAGGCGGCGGTCATCATGAATCAAAGGAAGTCTATCCGAGCGCAGTCCATCCATGCTAGGTCCATTGTCGCACATGACCAGTTTCCTTGATTGAAACAGGCGGGTCCGAAACGATCCTTAAGATGGCGGATGGTGGGAAATTTTTAAAGGTGTAGACGGATCAACATACATAGAAAGCCTCAAAAAGATGCATAGATATGTCAGTAACCCGAATGAAATGAGCAATTGCCCCATATTGCATCCAAAAGTATCCAAAAACCCATGCATCTCTTTACCAAACATTCGCATGATGATGAAGACAAGAAAAAACGGTAATGTGGAAGAAAATGTGGACAAAATTAAGCGGCCTATGATGGACACAAAGAACAGACATATTCCATAAATGGGTTTGCGCGTTTTTACCTTTTCTCTCAAGTTCCGATGTATCCAATTGTTTTGTGGTATAGCTTACCACCCCCCCCCCCCCCCCCACACACACACACACTATCTCTCTCTCTCTCTCTCTCTCTCTCTCTCTCTCTCTCTCTCTCTCTCTCTCCCTCCCTCTCTCTCTCTCTCTCTCTCTCTCTCTCTCTCTCCCTCCCCTCTCTCTCTCTCTCTCTCTCTCTCTCTCTGTTGATGATAAATGTCGCAATATTAGAGTGTCGATTTATTTGTGCATTCCGTGTGTCTAAGTATTGAATAGGTAATTTCTAGTGAGAGTGATCAGGGACTGGTTTGGATTAATGGTAGCAACGGTGTTCCTCACAAAACTGCACTGTGTGCTCGCTGCGGCATAACAAAGTTAATGGTGCCTTCTTCGTGACGATTGATGGCTTGCAACGCGTTTTCGTATTACACATGCTTTCGAGGAAACGGCAGCATACGCGCGCGAAACATGAGGGTGGGTGTGGGTGGGCGGGTGTAAGTGTCAGTGTTGTAGTTCTCGAGACTGGTCTTGGTCTCGAGACCAGTCTCGAGATCAGGATTTTTTTTCTTGGTCTTGATCTCGGTCTTGAACCCTCTGGTCTTGGTCTTGTTCTTGGTCTTGAGCCTTTCTGGTCTCGGATTTTACGTCGAGACCAGCACGAGACCAGCTACTAAAATTACGATATTACACATAAATCATATTGATAATGCATGTCGGAGAAAGGAGAAACGATACATCACTCTCCTTGGTCGGAGCGCATACAATTTGGAGTTACAATCATCCCTACTATACTGTGCAAGCCTGCCGCCGACCCGGCCCGGCCCCTGCCCGATCACTGCATAGCACGGGAAGCGTGAGATGCAGATTAGCGAGCATGCAATATTATGTGCCAACATCACACATGCAAAGCGCATCACACTGGGTGATACATGCGTCTTTATGCGAGCCAAGAGGTCAGTGTTGCGAATTTGTATTTGTTAGCGAATAGTGTGTATTTAGTTATTTCCTTGCTGTATCGTTGCATTAATTTGTAAAAGGGATGGTTGAGTATTGGTAATTCCCGAAATTCCCCTTGTCACTAAGTTGATTGGTTTTTAATTCCTATTGAAAGTTAATTAAATGAAATGTGTGGCAGAATAATTCTCTCTCAAATGCTCTTATAGTTGAAAAATATTTTTAATAAGTCGCCTGGCCAGGCGACTTTCTAGATAATGCAAGAAATGCATAATAGATTACTTTTAAAAATCAAAGTAAGTTTTTGAATAGTTCTTGATAATATCCCTATTCAGTAATTCTTTTAACAAAATAGGAATTGCACAATTTTGTATGAAAAAGTATGTGTTTGTAGAGAAAAATGAATCAGTTTTCCGAATCTGTTTCGGAAAACAACCATCATTCTTGAAATGAAGTTGTGTTTATTTTGTATGCCTTGTGTCTTTGGCATTATTAAAAAAAACTTCACAGTATTTGATACGTTTTTTAGGAGCTCAGGCAAATATGTTCATGCAGAAATAAAGAAGTATATAAGAAGAATATATAAGTAACTCAAGTCATGTGTATGTGCCTTGTGTCTTTGGCATTATTATAAAAAACTTCACAGTATTTGATGTTTTTCAGGAGCTCAGGCAAATATGTTCATGCAGAAATAAAGAAGTATATAAGAAGAATATATAAGTATTAAGTAACTCAAGTCATGTGTATGTGTTTATAGAGAAAAACGAATGACTTGAATATATTTCGGAAAACAATCATCATTCTTGAAAGAAGTTGTGTTCATTTTGTATGCCTTGTGCCTTTGTCATTATTAAAAAAAAATCACAGTATTTGATATGTTTTTCAGTAACTCAGGCAAATATGTTCATGCAGAAATAAAGAAGTATTTTTCCCCATCATACATATTATCACGATCCTGGATCCTTTGTGCAGTTTGTTGCTAAACTACTAGCTACTGACTTGTATTGTGCATTTAACTTTGAGCATGCCTGTGAAGTGATTAAAAAAGCACATTGAAAGTATAACTTTTTTTAAACAATTTTTTCATTTAATTCAGCCATATAGAAGAATATTACAGACTGCTCATGTTGTGCAAGTTGTGCAAGTATTAGACAGTTTATACTCATAACCATAGTCCACAAATAACGCGTGTTTCCTCAAAACTAGTAGAAATTTAATATACTGGTGAGTGGTCTTGGTCTTGGTCTTGATCTCGTAATTTGGTGTTCTTGGTCTCGGACCTCTGTTCTTGATCTTGAACCAATTTTTTGGTTCTTGATCTTGGTCTCGGGGTGTTTGGTCTTGGTCTTGGTCTTGGTCTCGGATGGTCTGGTCTTGACTACAACACTGGTAAGTGTGTGTGTGTAAGAACCTGAAACGTATCCACACTTATTCCTACATTGCGCCAAGGTTAAACAGTTGTGGCAATTTATTATTGAACATTTTGAATTAGTTGAAATCAGCAATATGGAGTGACAAGTCATATTTTTGGGATTGTCAGGTGACTCGAATAGAATGAAATATGTGAATGCACTCATAATTTTACTAAAATATACTATTTTTATGTGTAGATCAAGCAACTTAACTCCCAGGGTTAAGATATGTCGAATTGTAAGGGATTTTATAGAGGAGAAGAATTTGACAAATGAAGTGAGCAGATTGTAGATACACCGTGACCTACAGAAACATAACATTGCAGTACAAATTTGAATGTCAGCTGTTGTGTGTCAGTTATCGTGTGTGTTTGTGTGTACGTTGTGTGTGTTGACGTTGTTTGTTTGTGTGTGTGTGTGTGTGTGTGTGTGTGTGTGTGTGTGTGTGTGTGTGTGTGCGTGTGTGTGCGTGTGTGTGTTCTTTGTACCTGGGTTTGGGTAGTTTTAGTTACAGTTCCATGATGGGGTGGGGATGATATTTTTGATAAACTTATTTCATTCGTCTTTTTTTCACTTTAGCATAATTTGAATAGAATTGAGCATGTAATTTTGAATGATTTGTATACAAATCATTGTATCTGTAACATTGTTTTCAAATTTATTGATAATAATATACAACTTTAAGTGAAATACATGTACTTTGTATACTTGAGGTGAAGTTCATGCTTTATGTAATCATTTTGTTTGAATGAGATAAAAATAAAAAATACTGGGGAATAAAGGTAATCGTGTGTATTATGTTTGCGTGTATCTCATGTCGGTTGGTATGTGTTTAGTGTGTGTGTGAGGGGCCCGGGTGAGGTGGGTGGGTGTGTAGAGTGTATTTACGGGACCTTGAGCGTGTGCTATGTGTTGGTGTGTACATGTGTGTATGTGAGTGTCTGTGTATGAGCGTGTGGGTGTGTGTGTGTCGGTTGCCTAGGCCTATACGCCCTTTCGAAAAAGAAAGAAAATAAAAGATAGCGGGTGTGTGTAAGGAAGTAGGCCTAGATGATGCACACTAAGCATGACCATAACGATTGCATCCCCAGTGCATGGACGCACATCCCGGTGTGGTGGATAAGGGCTTGGGGATGGCTGGTTTGAATCTTTCAATGAAGGAGGATTGGGGGAGGGGGGGGGGGGGGGGGCGTGATCATAAACTCTGCGTCAAAACACCCCCAACCCGCCTTACCCCCGCACCCCCAAGAAGGACAAAAAATATGATGGAGCAGCATAGACTGCAGATGAGAGTGTAACGATGTAATTAATTATTTACCCTCTATGTGCCAGATAAACTGCTGCTACATGGAAGAATTGTGTTTATAACTCGTGAAGAAAGTCACACGAGGCACACAAAGAAGCTTATTAAATTAACAAGCTATTGTATCATAAAGTAAGTCTGCGTTATAGTAGGCCTACGCGGTCTTATGCAAACCTAGCCTATAATCTAGGCGGAGGCTGCAGGTATTTCCTTTGCTGTTATGCTGAACGCAAGTGATACGTCTGATCTGGCGAAGACTACGAAGTGTGGCTGGTGGCTGCTTCGCAGCCACACTTCGTAGTCTTCGCCAGATCAGACGTATCACTTGCGTTCAGCATAACAGCAAAGGAAATACCTGCAGCCTCCGCCTAGATTATAGGCTAATGCAAACCGCGTTGTGAATACGGGCCGAGGGAGACATTTCCATAAATCACGAATATTATTGGACGACAGGACGAGGACTATTTTGGGCTAAAACTTTAACATTTGAAATAGTCATGAAATTTATAGCCTTCGGCTATTTTTTAAATGTATTTAATACAAAATCAATGAGAAGCCAATGATTTATTTTCGAAAAGATAAGAAAACATCATTTATTTGGGCTTTTCTATAGCAATGAGATTTTTTACCACATATTTTTTTTTCTTCATTATTTTACAGGTAAATACGACAGATTATCAGGAATTCAGGATTTATATATTTTTTAATGACACACCAAAGAATCTTGAATATCTCTCAGAATGTTCTGTTTTTGTGGCCTACTCAATAAACTTGCTATAGGCCTTATTAAGATTTCGTTACCTTTCCAGTGATTTAGGCCGAGAGGCAAATGATACGATCAATATTTTAAACAGAACAACAGAAAATTAGGTGATCATTGATTTACATACAAGTATCTATGTGTTTTTTGTGAGGAATTAAATTAAATTTCTGAGTTGTATTTGTTTCGTACTAATGTTCTGTGCAGGATGTGTCATTGTCTCTTATTTTTATTTATTTAACTAACTAAATGTGTAGCCCTAGCCCTGTAGCCGTAGCTGCTTAGACCCCCCCCCCCCCCCGAATATGCTGCAGCACTAAATGTGCATGTCTATGTGTAGCCCCAGCTGCTTAGACCCCCCCCCCCCCCCCCCCCCCCCACGTCTATCTCAGGAACATTTCATATAGATTTGCAATGCACTACCCTTTGTGGAGTGGAGCGGACACAACCTAGGTAGGAAACGTAATCTCGTTTTCTTGATGTCCTCTTTGTTTGGCAACAAACCGCCGCGCCAAAAGGCAAATTTGACAGTTGAGTCAACGGTTTCTACACGAGACGAATGAATGTGTAGCTAATATTTCATGATGTGTCGCATATTTATCGTACCGTTTGCCTCGTAAATCACTGTGAGTATAGACAAATTACCATATTGTTCGTATTGTATTTTAAAATTGCACGAGGATGTGTCTTTTAGAGGGTGGGGGAGTTTTCATTAGCATTATTTGTGACGGCCGATTCAGATTTTTGATGCGGAGAGAACGGATCGTCGCGAGTGAGTGTTGTTTGGTCCCACCCATATCCATCCCATATTTTCGCGATGTGATCATGTAAAAGAGAGGCTGGGTCACGGTTTTGGGAGTGAAAGTTACCTTGTTTTTCTAACCACAATGTCGTCATCGATTATGACTAACTTGAGTTAACCGTTTGGTTAATATTCATGTAGAAAATTTCACAAAGCTTCAAGGGTTAAGCCTAAATATATCATCAACATTTGTTATGTTTGCGACGGGTGTGTCAGCATATTCGTGTCGCTTGTGCCCAAACCGAGATGGCAAGATGTTTCTTGTTTGGTGATTTTAGGTGCATTTTTCAATGAGCCTCAGGCTAAGTCTTATTGCATGTGAATAGGGACTTAAATCCTGATTTTAATGCCTCTTTTAAATTGTAATATTGAAATATTTTGAGTGGACTCTTAATAGTCTTATCTACTTAAAAGTTGCATTTTCACAGACACAGGGAAAATCTCACTGTCACACCCTGCCAATATATCACTGAGAGAAAAGTTGTATTTCTCTTTAAATTTAGGCTTAGCCTAAAGGCTTATCATCTGCATCATTTTACATGTCAGTGACATGTATTATTAATGGACTTTGCAGAGCGCATATGCTGCAGAACCAGCTACTAGTAGCAGCATATGCGATTCTAAATAAATTTTTGGATAGTATTTTTGCCTAGAGATGGCTATGGCTTTGTGATGCATTCACACTTCGAGTGAGCTCTGCTGCAGTGCCAGAGCTCAGTCCAGGCATTCCACAGGACGCTCTGTAATGAGTTCAAGATGGTGATGTGGCGATTGTTACACTGACAATGACTGAACAGCCGTATGGCTCATTACGAATTCTTGTAAATTGGACTGGTAGAATGTTCTGCTATAGTCTAGATTTAATGGGATAAGATTTTATTTAATGTGAAAAACAAAAATATTGTAAATGTTTTGTTTTCATTTCATGTTAAATAATTTTGATGAATGAAGTACAATTGTGTTTTGATACAAGTTTGTGCTCATATGCTAAGTAAGAATACAGTGGCGGAAATACATTCCAAAAATCAAAATCCTGAAATGTGGGAGAAACAAACTTTTTACTGGAAATCAAGGTGTATTTGCACAATGTAATGACTTTGAATTCACATTCCTTAATCTTATTCTGTGCCTTTCAGGATCAAAGATGGAAGACAATACTCAAAGCATGGATGCAAAGACGCATCTGGTGAAGATGATGCAGGTTGCAGTGGAAACGGAGGATTTCTATCAGCCGTACCTGGACTACATGAACCAGCAGCAAGAGGTAAACAAAACTGCACTTTATTTTTCATATAAATATGATGAAAAGTTCTTCTATTTTTACTAAACATTGGAGGATTTAATATTTGCTGAATGATCTGGTGGATTTCAAGGGGAGTAATGCTGTGGACAATTTCATTTTATTCATAATAGACCCTACTAATCTTTGCTTTCAAATCAGTTTAACTGCTGCTATATATGGGAATTGGGGGTTTAACCTGTGAAAATGACACATGTCTGTTCAAAAACCCTGTCCTCCACTAGAACCTCACAGTCCCATACACTCCAGCTCAAAGGAATTGGCGTAGGGAAAGGGAAGGAGCTGCAGTTTTAAACCGCGGTATATTTTGTCCAGTTCAGCATGAAACATGATGCTTTTTAGGCTAGGGCATTGTGTTTCATGCTGAACTGGACAAAATATACTGGTCGCGGTCTAAAACTGCAGCTCCTTCCCTTTCTTCCCTTCCCTTTCCCTATGCCAATTCCTTTGAGCTGTAGTGTATGTGATAAATTGTGTAGTAATTGACATGGGACTATGAGTGTTTGGTGAGAGTTCACTGAAACTATCATTGCCTTCAATCACTACCAGGAGGCTGAATGCATCTTGCCCTACATGCATGACGTGGTGGTGGATAGGCTGAGAAGTCTCAGCAGGTTCTTCCAGCTCTGCCCCGAGACCTTCTTCTTGGCCGTCAATACCATGGACAGATTCCTCTCAGCGGTCAGGGTAAGTCTTGACCATTTAACGTCACATTGTCATATTTGTGCACTAAGAAATGATATGTGTCAACCATCAAAAGCATTTCATGTAAATCTTTTATGTTATTGATATTTGGGCTCAAATAATGCAAATTTCATAATTACATGTATATAAATTTGTCACTGAACTGTACATGTACTTTCTTTGTATTATGTAAACCATGTCACATGAAATGTCATAGTAGGGTACCTGGTAGAACAGTTTTTAACCACGTACGAGGCTACTCTGGGCAACTATTACTAATAAATAAATAATAAATAATGATTATGTCATATGCAAATGTGTGGCAGATTTGCAAGACATTTTTCTTCATCTGCCAGGAGCTGGCTGAATGGCATTATGTTTTCAGGCTGTCCATCTGGATCTGATTTGTGTGATAATTGAAGAAATAAGTGCCAGAATGTAATTAAACTTGGTACAAATATATGACAAAATAATTAAAAGATAAGAGTTTGAGTCATATTGGTGAAAGGTTACAGATCAAAGTCAAACCTAAAATTAAACTTTCTTTGTTATATCTAAAGAAATATTTGATCAAACCTCACCCAACTTATATCAATGATGCTAGATAAAGGAACTCTCAATTAAGTTGTATGTCATGGCCAAATAGAAAGTCTTCCAGCCATTGGTCGATAAACTTTTACTTTAAAGATTTTGGCAATACTTCAGTGTCTCTGCAGGAGGGTGGAGGCATTCCAGTCAACTGCACACAGTCAAATTTCTGTAGTTCGTGAGTGAGATTGGATGTTGTTTTCTCCCATAGGCTCGACCTCATCACATCATGTGTATAGCAGTGGCTAGCTACAACCTGGCGATCAAGGCCCTGGAACCCGTCGAGGTATGTCTAATCATTTCTTTCACTACTTCATGTTGACTAGTCAGGGAATTGTCTACGTGGTATCACATTGCAACGATGACGCAACACATATTTTGAAGACGGCCTCCATGATAGTTTGTGGAAATCAAGCTGAGACCACTCTATTTCTGGCATTCTTATTCATCAAAATCAAAGAACTTGAATAGATTGTTTAAGAAGTGGTAAAATATGTTGTTCAATTTTGTGGTTGATTGGAAAAAAATCAATCTTTTGATTGAAAGTGCTTGAAACATACATTCTGTGAATTATTAAACACTAGTTTAATAATCATCTTGCCGTGGAATCGCCCATATTCCATCAGTCTGCACCATGGATTTGTTTTCACGGTCCTAATCCAATATCCCTCTCTGCTCTTTCGGTCCCCTTCTCTTTGATCTTAGCGGAGGACCCGGTACAAACAAGTTATTATTTTTATGGTTAATGTGAAAAAAATAACCTGGGATTAAAAGTAAGGGGAAACTGCTTGAAATATTCATGTTGTGAATTCGAAGGGGGAAATATCAGTTTCTTTACCTTTTCGTGACCTTTTCTTACCATGGATTTGCCCATATCCCATCATTATTTTCAAGCCTTGCTTCCTTTTGGACCCATCAACAAAACATAATGTCTTTTATGAAAAAAATGTGCTCATTATGTTTTGTTTGTATCTGTTTTGTATGTTAAATTGTTGTACATGACTTAATGTATTGTTGCTCTTTTTGTTTTTCGTGGAAAAGCTTTTGAATTTTTACTCTGGCACCATGGATATCTGATCACTGTCCTAAACCAACATCCCTGCCTGTTCTCTCCATTCTCTAGTCATCGATATCGGCGGAGGACCTGGCGCGGATCAGCCAGTGCGGGTGCTCTGTAAACGACGTGCTGCGCATGGAGCGCATCATCCTGCAGAAGCTGCAGTATGACCTGCAGGCGCCCACGGCTCACCGCTTCTTCAAGCTCTTCCACGCCTACAGCGTGGTGCAAGGCATCCTGGGTAACGACACGGCCATGCAGACCTCTCAGCTGGAGAGCAGCACCCAGAAACTAGAGGCCTGTCTCTGCTACTTCCCCCTCACCCTCTACAAGGTGCATTTTGACATGAGTCTGGCCAATTACAAAGAGTGAATTGCAGGAGATAGCAACTTTGCAACTTTGGTGACCCTAACCATAGCCCTAACCCTAGGATTGCAAAAGAAATGTCAACTTAACTCACTCTTTCTCAAAACTCATTCCTGTTATCTATTGCAAGTCCTAGCCTATATATAATGTTGCATTCAATCATATAGCTTGAATAGATCCACACAAGCTACGTTGAATAATAAATATTTCTTTTCCAACTTCTGTGTGATGTATATGATGCATTTATTGATCAGACATTCTATTATAGCTCTGAGTGACATGGAACCCACGTCCAGTCTTATGAAAAGTTGTCATTTATCTGTCAAGTCAAGTTGTGATCAATAGCAAGTCTTTATAGTCCTGGGCATTTGATGATAATCTCAGTGGTCTCCCTGGGTACTAGCTACATTTGGGCATCACAAGCAGAGGTATGCATGTTCGTCTAATATGACATGATTTTTATCTTGGCTTCTGTAGCCGTCGGTGCTGGCGCTGGCGGTCTTGACCCATGAGCTTCCCAACTCATCCTGCGAGGTCCACAACCCCAATGACATCAGGTGGATCAGGATTGTCTGGGACATCCAGAGGGTTTCTCAGGTAAGCTGGTAACCATGGAGCTCATCACACATACCATCATCGCCATCTTCATCAAAATCATCAATTTCATCATCACCATTATCAGTTGCATTGTCATCAAAATCATCATTATCGTCATCACAAACATAATCTGCTCCATCATTACAATCATCATTTTCACCATCATAATCACCATAATTTTCACCGTCACCATTATCATTGTCAATGGTATCATCATCAAGGTCAACATCGTCATCATCACAATCTTAATCACTATCATTATTCTCATTATCACCATATCAATGTCAATGGCATCATCACCACTATCACAATCATCATTTCAATGCAGGATGGGGGCAGGGAGAGTTCGCCCTTTAACCTTGTTGTTTGAGCTCTAACTAAGAAAGGTTTAACAAAGCTTGTTTAAAGTTGAAAACAGATTTTATTTGACTGGGCAATCAATCAATTAAATTTTTGCCTAGATGATACAACAAAGTTCCAAAGTCAAGGCCAAATTTTAGAGCTTTATGTTGAGATTTATTTAACAGAAATTTTTAGCATTCATGAGAAGATGAAATTATGTTGTAGTTGTTAGTGTTTAAGTGTTTTTCTTGTTTGTTTTGCTAAGGTTAATGATGCAGACCTGCTGGCATGTCGCACTCAAGTCAGCGAGTGTCTGCGCATGTACTCCTCGCCCGTGTCTCGCATGCCATTCAGCCGGCTGACGTGGATTGTCAGCACGCGCACCGCCCGACAACTCAAGTTCAGCGCTCAGGTTTCCTCTGATCTACCTCCCATCCCAGAAAACAGGGTCCTCAACAGCTCCCTCTCTGACGGCGATACTGACGAGTGAGTCAATTTTTCAATAGAGATTGGTGCAATGTGACATGCAGTGCACCTTGGGATATGGGACCAAAAACACCCTAGAATGCGGTTGCGCAGTGCCTGATATGGAATGGGGCATATTGATGCAGTGAAACATGAAAAAACAGAGATGAAGTGTTATATAGGAATCTTGTTCATAGCTCTGAAAAGAATGGCTCAAAGAGCAAAGTGAGTAAGGAGAAGGAAGAAGAACATACATTGTATTGCAGGTGTGAGAAAATGGTATTGAATGGAATGAGTCTTTTCTGGTCAGTATTCATAAAGAAGTTGTTCAGGAACCTCCTTTTCAGATCTTGGCAGTGAAAGGCTAGACCATGACAAAATGTTCACACTAGTCTGAAGGTGGCAGAAAAGCAATTGTTACAATTAATGTCTCACTGGGCATTCTCCTTCAAGTATGTGTTGTTGATATCTTATCTTGCAGGTCTTGTGAGGCATTGAGTGACAGCCAAGAAAGCCTGTCCCCACCTGAGGAAGACATCGTCGATGACAGCGACAACGATCCCCAAAGAACTCTTGTCCTCAACACACATCACCTTGCCTCCCTTTCCACCGATGAGACCGTCTGCGTCGAGAACAAACACTTTACCTACGAGGATGAGTCGTTAGCTTACTGTCCGACCAGGATACACGGAGGTAGTTGACAAAGAAAGCAGACGAGCGATGACTCTAAGTGAGATACCCAGAGTACCCCTTCAGTACCTCAGGTGGTATTAACTCATTCTGTGCCAGGCTGCTTGCTGGTGCAAAGATTCAGCGGCGGTGCGTAAAGAGTTTGTGCTCTTGCCTCGGGGAGAACCTTTGTTTTACATTCAGGATTACTTGTTCTATGTTCACTAACCAAAACAGAGAATTTATTTTGCTTACATTGCTCGTTTGCACAAATGTGAAGTGCAGTCTCGTCCCATTTCGACTTTGTAATTGTTGAGGACCAAAATGGATGTTTCTTAGATGTTTGAAGCAGAATGCTGCTTATTACCTGTCAAAGTAGGAGTTTTTTTGAGCGAAAAACTGTTGTGAAGAGGATTGTTGTTGGTGAAATGGATTGTCTTATCTATGATGTGAAAGGGTATGCAATGCTTTGTTGTAATGTATTCATCAGAAGTAATGTTCATGAGGAGACACATCTCAGACTTAGTCTTCATCGTCAAATGCTGAAATTGTCATTTTGGATCATTGTCCACCTATATGGAAGTTGATGAAGGAGAATGCAATGTGGAAGGAACAGACAGAATAGAGTTGTTGGATGTTGCCCCGTTGGTAGTTCGTCACACAGCTGGTATCTATGCCACCTTCCTCGTCTCTTGCTCTTGTGGATCGAACAGCCGAGAAGGGAAACACTATAGTCATGGTACCGGAACTATGACTACTTGTTCTACCAAGGACAAATGGAGGAAGACCAGACGTCTTGATTCATCGTCCATGAAGAAAGATGCAGCAATGAATAGAGGAAAGGAACGGATGTGCAAATATGTGTGTGTCATTGCCTCTGGACAAGCGATTTCCTAATTGACACGACAACATGTTCTTATAGCTTTCGGAGAGCAGCTTTAGATATGATTATTAGATAGCGGTATTGAAGAGTATGTGACAGTGTTAGTACTGTGATTTGTTTAAACAAACACAGAGCAATGTCAGATGTGTTTGTTCAAAGTAGATCACACCTCTGTTAGAGGTGGATAGAGATAGAGAGTGTTCAGTCATGTGTAAGATGACAATGAAAAGAAATGAATAGCATAAAAAAAAGTGATTACCTATCAGGCTGTCAAAAGACCACACTGAATTGTAGAGTTGGTTCCAGTGCACACAAGAAAGTCTTCAAGCTCTAGTGGTACACATAGTCATTTTATTTGTGTTAGAGAATGATTATCGGGGGATTTCTTTGTATGATGCGTGCTTTTTACACTTCGAATTCAAAAATCTTATGAGACATCCAATGAAATGGACAGCATGTGTTTGGTTGATTAAGAGATCCTCAGAAATGCGCTTATAATTGAAATGGTAGAACATGGTACTACGATGTACCACCTGGTTTTCCTGTTATTTCTTGGCCATGTCAAAACATATGTGGGGACTAGATACATGTATGAACATAAAACATGTGCACTGAAAGTGCTTTAGTTATAGGCTCTGCTGCAAAACAGTACATCATACATGTACACATTACTCACATTCATGATTAGGTGAACAAAATTTAATGCATGTATGGATGTACATTTACATTCAATCTTAGGTACAGGTACATGTATGTCAATTAATAATGAAATGTACACTTGTATAGTGTACACCGTATATCTTCTGCAGTTCTACTCACATAAGGAATGCCTTGCATTACAAGTACCATCGGTGTGTGTAGTGTACTGTGCCATTGTATGCATGTTGCCATGTTTGGGTATCTCAGTATTAACCTTCATGGTATAATTCCTACCGGAGGTGGTCAGTTAACCATTTAAGAATCAGCATTTTTCCGTCCTGTTTAAGGAATGTACGTGTACAGGGGGAGTAAGTTATTAACAACTTCATTGCTGACATTGATGTGCTGCTAATGCTGCTGCATGTATTTAAATCTAAAGTTTTTTCGAAACTTTTTCTCAAGGTGGGTGAAATTTACATCACCTTGGTATTTAATGTGTTTTTTAAGAAACATTGTTTAAATAATATGCTACTGCAGGGTGCTATGACAAGTCTTTGCCTCAGCTGTGAAGGGATTAACCCTTACTGTTTTTTTTTATTTTTAAGACGCACAAGTACAGCCAACACTCAGTTTTCTGTGTTTGTGGAGAGTTGCAACATGAGATAAATTCAATTATAAAAAACGGTAGTATTTCTGTTTACATTCACCTTGAGAATAACTATGAAAGGGTCTTTATTTTTTGTATCACTGTTCAGTATCGACCACAAAGCATACAGAATACACGAAACATACACATAGACACCTGGTATTTAGGTTCTGCATAAAAAAGGTTAAGATTTGAAAAAGAGCATTATTGAATTCTCTCGTTTGTGATGGAAGATTTTGCTAAGCTGGCATTGGCATTATCATTGTACACTTTTTAATTGCTTTTCAAAACTTCTTTTTTTTTGTCTCGCCCACCGGAGGTGAAGGCGAGACTAAGGGATCCAAATGGCGTCCATCCGTCGTCCGTCCGTCGTCCGTCCGTCGTCCGTCCGTCGTCCGTCGTCCGTCACAAATGTTAAAGTTTACCTGCAAGACTCTCTTTTGACAAATAACGTCACATAGGTTGCTTGGATTACAACCTAACTTGGGTCATAGATGCACTGGGGGTACCTTCATGTTATGGTGCTGTTGGAGGTCACAGGATAAGGTCAAAGGTCATTTGAGGTCATACGTTAAAGTTTACTTGCAAGACTCTCTTATCATGCATAACTCATCACATGTTGCTACAATGGCAATCAAACTTGGATGATGGATGCACTGGGGGCACCTGCATGTTATTGTGCTGTAAGAGGTCACATGATAAGGTCAAAGGTCATTTGAGGTCATACATTAAAGTTTACTTGCAAGACTCTTGGTGAAGGCTTCCTAACTTGTGCACAGAATTGTGTGAGCATGTGTGAGCATGTCTGTTGACAAACTTTCTTAAATAAACGTATCAATTTTTAGAAACTTTATTCCATGTTCAGTTTTCAACTGCAGCACTAATTTTAACCTTTTTACATTTCTATGCCCCCCAGAGACAAAGTTTACTTCGCCTCTATTGTGCAACTGATTATCATCCTGTTTTGTCTTTGTCTAATCTAATAGAACTTGGTGGAGGCTTTTTATTCCATCTCAAAGAAGGGGGAAGGTGGGGGAGGGGGAGTAGATAGAGGAAGTAGCATTGCGTGAAATAGCCCTTCTCATTTATGGAATGTTACATTCTATGGCAGATATTTCACAATCAACCAGGGATACAATTCTTTTGCGTAGCAACGGAGATCGCAATATTTCTGGTTATTTTTGCAAGTGGGCGAGACACAATATTGCTAATGCCTTGTTTTCAACGGTGCTACATGTACGTTGTAGTTGGATAAGATTGTTGTATTTTACATACCAGGTTTTTGCAGCAGAGTAGAGCTGTGTTAGGGTCTCATACATGGCTACATTGCCATTTGAACTAATGAGAAAGGTATGAATGTTTAATTAATTGGAAGATCGCTATTTTAGGGAGGCAAGTTGGCAACTCCTGCACAAGGCTGTGGTGTCACAAGAGCAATTTCCTGCTTTATATTTAGGATGCTTGCATATGAAAATTTAGATATATTTTTCTTTTTCCTCCAAGAAACTGATTTTCATGTGTGTGGATTATTTAGAGTTTCCTCATGCATGGAAATGCAGTTGAACTTGTGAAATTAGCTCAAAGCATTTTTAAAAAAAAATTCATGTGATTAGATACTAAATTACTATAGAATATGTCTTCATGATCTTTTAAATCAGAGTATAATTTTTTATATTTTAGTTGTAATCATGTTTTCTTTGTTAGATAAATGTTTGTCATGAATTAGTTTATCAATATATCCTTCGGTGCACACAATATGTTTCTAGTATGTTCTATCCAACATTTGGTGCATCATTCATTGTACATTTAGTTATAATGTGCAAGATTATCAAGATGTGTAGAATATTTCTTCTTGTCACTAGCAGTATTCATTTTTGTCTTCATTTTAGTTGGTTCTTTATGATTAGTCAGAAAAATAAAAGGGACATACCCAACATACCTATTCTGATTTCTGAATGTTACCCTAAAAAAGATTAAGAAATGTATTAGTGGAGAGAAAAGTTAAAGAAATTGGGCATTTTTTAAGCTCTATATCCCTATGTACTTTTCCTCACTGGTCTGCAATATCACATCTACCATTCAGATAATCCAGAAGTATGATTTGACTGTTGCCATTGAAAAGGACGTTCAAATCACTCAATTTGAAGGAGATAGCTCAATGAGATTGATGCATGTGGGCTTGCTAATTTCCTTCTTGAATTTATGTGGGAAAATGAGGAGGGACTTGATTTCATTGTATAATTGATGGATTTTGTTTGTTAGAATTTTTGGAGTACAGTAGAGATATATTTCTTATATTGGCCAGTAGTCATTTGCAACACGATCTTTATTAGGTATTGTTTAGGAGTTGTTCTCTTTGTAGTCCAATATACATGCATGTATCAGTAACCTAGCCTGCCTTTTAGTTTTTTTTATGCAAGAAGTAGGATTTAAAACAAAAAAGGGTCAGGCTTTCCTATATTCCTTTTGTGTAAGTGAGAAAGCAGAATTGAATACGGTAACATGATATGTATTCAAACCTAATGTAGGAAAGGCGCCATTCTGTGCAGTATCTAGTCATGCACAAAAAGAATGGCTTTAGATATACATGTAGTATCTTTATTACAGATGACTGATATTAGATATATTGGTGTTATTTTTTATGTTATTTAGCTTTTACCTTCTTTTTAAATTGAATTGATGTAAGTTGTCTTCCCTTGATTTGTACTGATACGTGTACTGTGATACATGTACATGTATTTGAAAATATGTGTTGTGTTTTATACCTGTAAACTTGGAGGGTATCATTTTTTTTCTCTTTCATTAATTCTAACTTAATCAAATACCATTCTGAGTTCAATGCAATTTTGCAAATAGGTCTTCAATCACTGGTATCATAACTGATAGTATTTACCATGGCAGCAGTGGGCAATGCTGAGAGCTCATTGGTTGTTGCATGGCAATTAGAATAACACCTACATGAATAATGCAACATAGTCCAGGTAATGTATAACAACTTTGAACTTTTTGGCACTTTCGGTTCCGAGTTGGCCAAATTTAATCTGTGGACTCAGGAACATGATGTATGCTTCACATGACTTCTGGGTTTAGATATTTTTTTTTGTTTCCCCTGTTTTTTGAGCTGATGTGACATTTGATCACCTTGACCTGTATACATGGATGTGCCAAAGGTGACTGTTTTTAACTCGTGATAATAATTGTGTTCTGAATATAAAAGAAAAGAAGTAAAAAAAGGAGGATAATCAATTAGCTTCCCATTTTCATCCTTGTACATGCACATGGGAGGACATTGCATAGCACGGCACATTAGATGTGACTGTGTTTGTAAGAGAACTTTGTTTTGGAATTTTGATGATGAAATTTTAAATTTTATTTTTTATATTTGTGGACATTTTTAAACAAAATTTTGCAGCTGTCTCCATTTTTAGACGTGAAAGAGTAGGGTATGTTAATGTTTCTTCTCCTATAATTATGCAATCAAAGAATGTTTTAAGTTTTAAATCAAACACTGTTGTGTTGTCTTGTTAAAGGTCTCGGGTAGAAGTGGTAAAGACATACAGGATGGAAAAGATATTACAGTGCATGTGTCCAACAGATATCTGTCACCCATCCAAAATAGCGCATAGTCAGTATCAAGGAAGGGGGGGGGGGGGGCTCATTCATTGGGGGCCTTGGTGTCTGTGTCCCAAAGTGCCCCTGTGTAGAATAACTTGCAAGTGGGGGTGCACTCTTTGGTTGACCTCTCATGCACCCTGCAAAATACAATGTAGTCAAGCACATCTCCATGTGTAATGGAAGTGGTAATAATGACGTTGTGATGTCTTAGAAGTAATGTGTTTGTTGACCGGTCGTTTAGATTGTGGACCTACTAGAAGGTTCATTTTTTTGACATGTTCCAGTGTTTTTAAGTGTTTTGTGATGGAGAGTCTCCCTTTTTTTTTACTCAATAAAGAAAGCAAGATTTCTTGAAATATTTGTCTTCGTGTATTTAAGGGTGTGTATGCTGTTGTAATTGAATGAGTGCTACATGCGATATTCTTTGAGATTCTGGGGCCGTATTCCTAAAGATCTAAGAATTTTGTCTTAGACAGAAGATAAGACAAATTGCTTAGATTTTTTTTACTTAAGCATGCTTATCTTGTTTATGGAATACGGCCCCTGATCCTTAAAAGGGTGTTACATTTAAAGACAGAATACACCTTTTGCAGAGAATGGAAAAAAACACAACTGGAAAATTACGAGGCGGAATTATATCTGGTGCTATAAAGGTTTCGAGTAGATTTTGGACGGGTGTTTCAAAAGTAAGCAGGGATAGTATTTCACTTTACCTGTAAAGGTTCGTGAATCTATGACACAGACTTCATACATGTTATCGTTAGGGTATACTCCCGAATCCTGCTGACTTTCGTGAGTTTTGCAAACGGGACACCCTGTCTTTGAGGCCTGGAAAAAGAATGCACCACCTTTAAAATATGTTAGTCATTAAAAAAGATGTTGGGTTAGTATCTCGGAAAAGCTCGAAAAAGAGCTGTTAAAAGAGTGTGAAAAAGAGAGAATGTAGAGTGGTGAAGATGGGAGTAAGAGTAATCTTTCGATAAGATACGCCAAGCGTAGAGCTGTTGGCTCGACGTTTCGATCGGGTTGACAGATCTTTGTCAAGAGTTGGGAGTACTAGTAGAACGAGCGACGCTGAAGTGATCGTTGTGCAGACGCGTGTGTAATAAGTTGCTTCTTTTGCTGGCTGTTTGAGTGACACATCCTGTATTGTGCGGGGCGTGATAAGGTATGCTTATTACATGTTTCATAGCTTTGGAGAGATATTTTACATGATAAACTTGCTTTAACGTCTGCCTGATGGGAGAAGACTACTAGTACATGTACTTGCTCATACAGCATAAGCAGTATACACAGTATAAATGGTAGTACATGTAGTATTCGTAGGAGGAGAAGTAGTAGAATTAATGAAAATATACAGAGCGTGTAGTAGTAGTACATGTAGTGGTAGAAGTAGAAATAGTAATAGTAGTAATAGTAGAAGTAGTAGTAGTAGTAGTAGTAGTAGTAGTAGTAGTAGTAGTAGTAGTAGTAGTAGAAGTAGTAGTAGAAGAAGTAGTAGTAGAAATAGTAGTAGTAAGTAGCAGTGAAAATAGTAGTAGTAGTAGCAGTAGTAGTAGTAGTAGTAGTAGTAGTAGTAGTAGTAGTAGTAGTAGTAGTAGTAGCATTAGTAGTAGTAGTAGTAGTAGTAGTAGTAGTAGTAGTAGTAGTAGTAGTATAAGTAGCAGTAATAGTAGTAGTAATAGTAATAGTAGTAGTAGTAGTAGTAGTAGTAGCAGTAAAAGTAGTAGTAGTAGCAGTAGCAGTATTGAAAGAGGGGAGGGTGAAGGGAGAAAACGAGAGAGATGGAGGTGGAGAAAGGGTGGGAGAGAATGAAAGGCAAAGGGAGGAGACAGAGAGAGCAGAGAGTGGATGGGATAAAGGAGCGGGGGTACATTGATAAGAGATGATATGTAATAACGATGTGGACTATGGAGAGAGAGATTGAGATAGAAGGACGGTGGAACGAGAGGGGGGAGCGAAGGGGAAAAGGGGATAAAGCAAAGGTGGGAAATGGAAAGAGTGGAGAGGGAAGAGATGAAGAAAGAGGGGGGTGAGAGGGGTAAAGACACAGAGAGAAAGAGAAAGACACCGAGAGAGAGAGAGAGAGAGAGAGAGCGAGAGAGAGAGAGAGAGAGAGAGAGAGAGAGAGAGCAGAGAGAGAGAGAGAGAGAGAGAGAGAGAGAGAGAGAGAGAAGAGAGAGAGAGAGGGGGGGGGGAGGGAGGGGAGAAAGAGACAGATGAGGGAGGGAGGGATAAAAAGAGAGAGGGAGAGAAAGACAGAGAGAGTGTAGGAGGGAGAGAGAGAAAGAGAGGAAGAAAGGGGTGGGAGGAAGAGATGTATGAGGAGGTTGGAGTTAAAGACAATGGACATGAATTATACGGTTCGGTCTTCTTCTTCGATTCATTATTCTCTTAAACATGACGACGATGTCTTGAATTTTTGCGACCTATGATCAATTGCAACGCTTTTATAATCAAAGAGAAAACAGACTGTTTAATCATCTTTACACCAATATGGACACAACAAAGCTTTACTTGTTGAAATCATCTGGCATCGTAATCAAATAGACTGAACTCGATCGAATGCAATATAAAGTGTCGTTATTACGTTAGCTCGGTCCGTTGCTATGCACAACGATATCTCCGAATCGTGTGGTGCGTGCATCTAAATTACGTCGCCGTACGATAACGTGCACAATGCATTATCTTCCACGAAAACCGTGCGAGCGCTTTATGGATGGTCGTAGGCAGTTTATAGTGCAACTATTACATGCAGTCGTTTCAAGATGCGTTGGCTCTGCATGTATAACGCACGGGTAATATACCTATAGACAGGCTGTTGGCCTTGACGTGCGCATTGCGAGCTGTGCAACTCCCCCAATAGCACTCATCAGCAGCCCATTCCCAAACGCAATTAATCATCTACACATCCAATTACATCCTACCCGGTATTTCTCCTAGTCGACCTTCCATTGTGTTGCACGACTCTGCCCAGTCGCCGTTTCTTAACGCGGACAACCATAAGGATTTCAACCATTTATTTTCATGAATTTGTGTCCAAGTGTAATTGTAGTTGTATGTGTATGCGTTGGTGAAATGGCACTGTGATATGAACTTGACATCTGTAACTATCAAGCGCGTTTCGCATGTTTGGTGGTCGGTTTCCATTGACGATTCTGCATACCGCGCATTGTGTTACCGTTTATTCAACGTCGAACGGCATTTCTAACATATCCGCAACATCTCGCATAATTTCCACTGGTGCATTCATATTGCCTGAGCTGTGTTTGGTTCTTATTTTGTGGGGGGAAGACGCGGTCAATGATAGCCATTCGACATCGAGGATGATGAGGGAGAATCGAGTGGACCTTTACTCAAAACGACATCATCATCGTCTTGGCTTCACACCATCATCTCTAGCGTGATCTTGGCTGCATTTCAGTCTCGGGTCGTCAATAGCCGCATTCCTCAGACACTTTGTAATAGTATATATATATATTTTGAGTTTTGACTAAATTGAAAATAATGTTTTCATTGATACATTATAAATGTAATTTGTGTCACATGTTCAAATGATTTCATTAGTCGATAACGGACTAACATTCGCGATTCGTTCATGGATGTCGGCCTAGGTCTAGATCATTGAATGTTGGTTTAGTGGGAGTCGCTGCGACTGACGGAGAAGAAAAAACACGAGTTTTTCATCGCCTTCAAACTCCATCCATTTTGAACTAAACCTAGTTTTGTTACCGCTTTACGCGTTCGAACTTTCCACAACGATGAAATTGGATATCCATGAATCAGGTAACACAATTCATCCTAGAATATTATGTTAAGTTATCGTCTGCATGATGTATATTGCTGTCTGATGTCTCACTGTGTGAGCTAGGATGGATACGACAGAAAGCACTTGGAAAACCTCGAAGAAGCCATCGAAATGCACTGACACGAATCTTTCAGGGACAAGATGCATGCCCATAATAATTTAAACGCCTTCATGATGTGGCCTCTCGCTTTTCTTGTATTTTCGTCTTCATTTCTTGTATAACTTCTCTTGTATAACCTCCCCTTGTAGTTCTTCGATCGAGTTTCATTCTATCATCTTTTTTCCTGCTTCTTTCTCATTTAGTGGTACCCCTTCTCATTTCTCCTCCTCCTTCTTGTCCTGCACCTTTCCTCATCTTTTATAGTGACATCTGGTCTCTTGCTTCCCCCCCCCCTCCCCTTCCTCCTCCGCCTTATTTCTTCCTGCTTCTATACCCTTCCTCATCCAACTACACCTCCTCTCTCTCATCGTCTTCCCTTTGTCCTTCAACGTTCTTTCCTCATCTAATGACATCTCCTCTCTTTCCTCTCTCTTCCTTTGTCCTGCCTCTTCTCTCCCTCATCTAGTGACATATATTACCTTTCCTTCCCCTCTTCCTTCTTCCCTGACTTTCTTTCCTTCCTCATTCTGTTACATCTCCTCTCTATTCTATTCTTCCTTATGGCCTCCTTCTTTCATTTCTCGTTTAGCAACATTATCCCCATTTCCTCCTTCCTTCCATCTGCCTCTTCCCTTTATAATTTTGTGTTATCTCCCGTATTTTCTCCTCTATCTCGTTAGCCTCCTCTGTCTGTTTCATTATTTGTTCTCACCTTGCTCTCGATCGTTACCTTTGTAAAATTCCATGTCTTGTTTGATTTAATGATGTTTTTAATTCAATTTTGCAAAAGGAAGAAAAACATAACGTGATGGTGGTATCCGCTGAAATAACACACACACACACACACACACACACACACACACACACACACACACACAATCATACACGTACACACCCCCTCTACCTCTCCTTCCCTTAATCCTCTCTCTCGATCTCTAAACGCTTTGTTGTTACCCCTTCTCCACTCTCTTTATCGCCCCCCCCCAATCCCTCCCCCCCCCCCCCTCTCTCTCTCTCTCATTCTCTCTCTCTCCCTCTTTCTCTCTCTCTCTCTCTCTCTCTCTCTCTCTCTCTCTCTCTTTCTCTCTTTCATATTCTTGTCCATATTTCATTGAAAAGATGAAAATGAAAATCTTACTCGGTCATTATTACTTTGCATTTCTGATGTTTTTCAAGCGTATTTGTATTTCAAAAATGTTCGGTCCATTTGCTTTATGTCAGAATTAGTTATTTTTTTAAATATATATTTTGATATTGACGTTCGTTGAATGACTGATTTGAGAGGAAACATATGTATTAAAAATCGGTATAATACTGATAGTTTCCACATTCCAGACATTCAGTTACCCCCTCCCCACCCCACTACTCAAAGATAAAGTATACTTGCTATTGCTTCACTGTTAAAATTCTTTTTCCGTCTTTCCCCGGTATTCCTAACAGCATTCACCGGCGATCTTCGGGGGCTGGTGGCTGCGCTCGACCAAGGACAGGTGGGTGATAAAAGCACTACACGCAAAAACACTTAATTAATGGGAAAGGTCCATTCTGATGTTCAATTGGTTTTGATACAAAAGCAGAATAATGAAAGCAACATATCATTGAAGGTTTGACGAAAATCCGTCACAGAATTTTTTTTTTCAATTTTGTGACGTCACTTGCGAGCTTCTCTCCCATAGGTGTTGTATGATTCCATTTTGCTCTTTTCTGTATTTTTTTTTTATTTTTTATGAAGGAATAACTTTTTTATTAGAGGTATGTGTGTAAAAACGTGTGTCTCATAATATATCACATGCGCAGGTGAAACTGTTCAATTCAATTCATGCTCGGGTTTTATTCTTCTTTATTCATTTCGCAGGACCCCCAAGCTAAGGATCGCACAGGCACTACAGCGCTACACAAGGCAGCAGCGAACGGACATGTAGAATGTATACAGGTTCTTGCCGAGAGAGGGGGTGATATCAACCAGCCGGACATCACTGGATCAACTTCTCTGCATGCTGCCGCTCGGAACGGACACATTAGTAAGATTCTGCCGGAAAAAAAAAGTGCTATATTTTCATTTAAACCATTATATTTAAAGTATTAGAAAGGAGGAAGATAAAAGAAACGCAAATGCAAAGAAAAGAAAGGATCTGGTTGATATACGTTTTTTTTTTTTTTTTTTCAAGATCACTTTATTAGACATTTAGAGACAATAAAGGAAAATAAACATACAAAGCCCAGGTCATAGCCAATTAATGCTGAATGCAGGGCGATAAATATACATATACAGAGGAAAACATCATCGATTCAATATACAAGGATTACAATACAGAAAACAAATAGTTATTTGCCTTACGTTAAAAAGAAAAGGTGGGATGTTATTTGTATCAAAGAAGAGAGGAAAAAGCCGGCAATGTATACGGCTAGTGTTCTACTCCATTGAGATGGGGTAAATGAAAACGCAATACGTGTATATGATATAATAAACATTCCTTTAAATAGTGATAAATCTGATGTACAAATATCATTCTAGAAAAGACATGCATTGAAATATGGTAAATCGTAGAATGTCATTTACAAACATTTGCACTCGATCAATATTGGACGTTTCTTTGAAGTTATGTATATTTCCATATCTTATTCGAATAATTGATGCTTTGTAGGGAGACAAATATATGGTCTTCGTCCTGCTGTTACGGAGAGTATAAATGCCCAAGTGTAACAGCAGAACAAAGACTAAAAAGCATTGTTATTAATGACGTGGATATTTGTTTTCCATTGAACCTTTCCACCCCTGTCATGCCTGTAGCATAATATTCTCAATACTCTGGAGAACGAATTGCGGGGCAGAAAAGTGGTTACTTTTCTAAAAGGGAGTAGTCTTCCCATGCCGCTTCGTTCTTCGCACAGTAGAGAACGAAGGATGAGACTACCGCCTTTTGGCTTAGGTCATCTCGTAATTCTTTGAACTTCGCGGGCTTTGGGGTGAAAAAAGAAAGGAATGACTTAAGGCGTTGAGCATTGTCCTGTGAGATGAATCCCCTTGAACCAATCTCCACCGCTAACAGCTGGACTTCGTATCCGTTGTTTTGGATGTCTGTGATTAAGCTTGCGTATTTATCGGCTTTGTATTTATGGGCACGTTCAATTCCTAGCTCAAATGGTATTGTTAATTCGAATAGAAGGAGTTTCTTGTCTCGTTCTCGGTACAGACATAAGTCTGGTCTGAGGTTTGTTTATAGTAGGAGGAAAAATTAACATTTTGCAAGGGATTCTTTTTAAGCATGATTTGCACACACTCTATTGCGGAAGAATTGTTTCACACTGGCTTTTGTATAATCCATAGAGGCTCTTTTTGACATTGCGGCGTATTTTTTTTTCAACTGGTGCAGAGGCGGTGAAGTGGCTGGTGAATAACGGGGTTGACATCAAGGTCCAGACGCGGAAGGGTAACACCGCCGAGGATGCAGCCAGGACACACGGCCAGTTCGAGGTGTCCAGCTTTCTCAAGGAATGTGGTAGGTTTCAAGATTCAAATCTATTCAATTTATTTTTACAACTCATTTTTAAACAAACGTTGTAAAACATAGATGAAGGAAACTTTGTGATACAAGGGTTCAAGTTTATTTCTTTTCTGCAACTCGAAGTAATTGTGAACAGCAAAAGTTGAAAAATATAAGTCAAAGAAACTTTACCATACTTTTAAAATTTATTCATTTTCTTTAACTCACAAGAAAAAAAAATGTGTAAAACAGTAACATGATATTATTATAGAATGAACTGAGAGAGTGGGTGGGGTCCAAGAAGCTTAAGAAAAAGTTTGAGTATAGAGAAATACGGGTCGAGTTCAAAGAGCGAACAGGAAATACACAATTTTAACCACAATCATTGTGCCGATTAGTAGTGATTCAATTAAAACATTGATATATTCCCAAGTTGTCAGAATGGAATCATTATGGTCGTATTGCCGTATGATTAGGTCAGTGATATCTCGGTGGAATTGAAACATTTAGTTTTAGTTTTATTCTTTTCTCGAAATAGCTGAAGTAAAGAGAGCAAGTCTAGACTCGTGCTGAAATGATAATTGACATCATTTACGACACTCCTATTTCACCTTGATATCATTCCATGCAGGGAGGGAGAAATTCGACTGGGAAATCAACAGTGGCTCCTATGGGGGTCACTCCTAACCCCCCGCCTTACCCCACCCCACAAACCACCACCCACGCACCCCACCCACGCACACATTCTGTAAAGGCAGCTAGCGACACCACCGAAATACTGCGGTGCCAACTTGTCATCTCTATTTTCTTGTGTACAAGCCGGACTTGTTTACAACTATAGATTGATAAAGGAAAGCTACATAATAAGCTCAGACCATTTGGTCTTGTAAACTAACTCAAGACTTGTCTGGGGACAGTTGTCCACACTCCTCAGTCATATTGTGTATATAAAAGGACTCGTGGAATTGTTTTCCCAATATCACAACCCTTTACACGCAGAATTTTAGTGCATACAAAATAATCTTTTAAATGTTAAGTGTTGAATTGTATGTGTATGTTAGTGTGTAAGACTTGCCAGGTTTGCTGTGATTTTTGTTTTTGTTTCCAAATTAACTGATAGCGTAGTGAGTATGCCAGTGAGAACAAAACATGATTGTCATAATATGATAAACATAAAGAACAATGTTTGTGTGTAAGGCATGCATGGTTTGCTAAAATTAGAATTTTGTTTTTAACAAAGTCATTGACGTCGTGGAAATTGTTTTGATATGCTAATGAGAACAAAACTTGCTTTCAAAATTACTCTGATCCGGTGGTGAAAGTTTTTAAAACATAATTATGGTTATGAGTTCCTCTTCCTCCTCGTTAAACCCTATATAAACACAGTGTGAACACGATTCCTAAATTTGTTTTATTCATTTTTGTTACACCAGCTTGAGATAATATCCCATAGCGTCACTGTGTGCTTATGGTACAGCTCTGTAAATATTAATCATGATGAATTCGTTTGGAGTCTCCCACAATCGTACTTTGTTTTGTTATCTAGTTTTCTGATAGATTTGTTTTTATCCACGTCTGGTAGAGTTTATATCTTTCGCCTGGTCTGGTACTTGGTACATTATTTGCACGGAGTCTTAATTATTGTTGTTGCCATAAACATATCTCATGAATAACAAATAATTATTTCTTGAATAAGGACCACTGATACGAAATAAATGCTAATGATACTTATCATTGTGTAAGATTATGTTGAAGGTAAGAAATAGTACAATCTTAAGTGTTGATGAGTACAAGTCGTTCTCATAACAGAACTGCTATACCGCCATCACCGGGGGCCGGATTTTGTTTCATTTTGTGATTGTGATTCGTGATTCGAGTCATTCAATCGAATCGAATCGTGAATCATCCATTTCTCTTTATCAAAAAGAGATAACTAGAGAGTAACATAGATTCTATAAAAGGATTATATTCTAAATCAAAAGAAATGAATGATGATGCTTCGATGATACTTTTTAAAAGATCTGCCCAAATTAGAGCTAGCTTCAAAATAAATTTGTGAAGGGAAAATTACTCAACGTGAGTGTTTAGAAACATTGAAGCAAATACAACTCATTAAAACACCTGAAAATGATGGGATCAATGTTGAATTCTATTTGGTATTTTGGCAATTGGTAGGGGATGTTATGGTTGATGCTTTGAATGAAAGAAAAAAAAGATTTGGTAAATTTGGGATGATTCCTTCCCGGCAACTCGAAATCAAACTAGAATGTGACCCATGGACAAGGGGGATGGTACTCCATCGACGGCCCCGTAATCTGTACCACTACTACCACAGTAAACTATTATTTGAAGCACATGAATATCACTTAATAAGTAAGAACGACCTTTGTGATGTGGTGGTATGTGGAATTCTGCATAAATTTTAAGTGGTTCCGAGGAAAACGAAAAATACTCCCCAATCTAAAACCGCATCCCGCTGAAAAGAAACGAAAATCAAGAAATGAATAACACGATGAAACGAGAATGAAAGGAAGGAAAGAGAGTAAGAAATTAGCTTAAACAACTAAAGAAAAGAGCATTTTAAATATTACCCGGATTTGGGGGGGGGGGGTAGACAGACAATTTATGACGTTGCAAATAAAAGATATGTGTATGATTGAGTCATGTTCACGGTAATTCGTTGTCACTGTTTTACCTTCATGCAGGATGTGGATTGTAGTTTTATACAGCATTTATTTAAGTGTCTGTGTAGGTATTTTCGTAACACTTTATGCTATTCGTTCCATCGTTTTTACTTGCCAGATCATTTTGATGCATGTTTTGCCATCTTGCTCAATATTAAGAGGCAGATGTACATGTATTCATAAGGTGCGTAAAATGCTTCTTAAATCACACATTTCTCTCTATAAAACTTATATTCTTGAACGACGCTGTAAAATCCTGAAATCCCTGATATGCATCAAATGGAAATGCGTTAATCGTGAAAATGAACACCGACCGTAAATTCAATCCCTAATACGTGTCAAATGGGAATTGTTTATTTACGGTCGGTGTTCATTTAACAATTAATGCATTAACTCTTTCAGTGCCATGTGCGTATTTTTTTTTTACGAGTAATGCACAAGATTTTGACATGGCAGCGTTTCATCCAGCACAGGAAGGGTTTAAACGGTCACAAGGAACACACCTTGTGACAAGCCACAACAATTTAATAGCTACATGTATTAACTACCGGTTGTCGCCAAGAGGCTTACAGATATGTAGACTCATTGAATGTTCGTCTATTGTTTAAGTTTCCATGTCGTTACAGGTAACGTCACTTAATTCTATACTCGCCATTGAGACATTTGTACACGGGTAATACACACCATTCCCATAAAGCAGTATGGAGTCTAGCAGAGAAGAAGTTAAACTGCATCCATACATAAAGGGAATTATGTGTTCAATTTCCATACGACTCAGTTTCAACATTTAGAAGCTGTAGATGAGAAGGAGGTTTAAGCCAATTTTCACCGTTAGACCTTTCGCGTATGTGACTCCATGTAAGACTGAATGTGCTAGAAACCCTTAAAATGTTGCATTTCCCTACGTAATATCCGTATTCTTACGTCATTACCTTCCTTTTAAATACCATGTTTCCGTTTTCCTGTTGGATTGATATTCTTGTATTTCTCCACATTCGCGACATCTTCTCCCTTCGCGAATTAATGGGAAAGTTCAACCTGAAGTTAATTGGGTTTTAATTATAGCAGCAATACTAAAGCAACATATTGGTTAAGATTTAACGAAAATCCGTCTAAGGATAAGAAAGTTATATGAATTTTTAATTTTGTGACGTCACCTGCGAGATGCACTCCCATAATGTTGTGTGCTGTTTAATTCCATAAATTGCGCTTTTCCTGTTTTTGATGAATGAATACATTTTTTTTCAGAGAGGTATGTGTGTAAAACCATGTGTGTAATAAGATATTAGATGCTCAATTAAAGTTTATATTCTTTCGAGAAAAATTGACGTTTTATCAAAGAATAGTTTCCACCATATGGGAGAACAATTCGCATGTGACGTCACAAAATTAAAACTTAACAAAATCATAACATTCATATTCTTTAACTGATTTTCATCAAAAACCTTCACTAATACATTTCTTTCGGGGTTTTTTTATTTTATCAAAACCAACTGAACTTCAGAGTGGACTTTCCCTTTAAAAGCAGGTTCCTGCTCAATGTAATGCGTTGATGTTCTCCAGCCCTAGACATCCTTAATGGATGTAACATTTCAAATGGCTCTTTCCTCAGCAGATGATTAATCCTGATGCGGCTTGGTGTGAGGTCAAATGCGTCAACTTCGAGAATGTGTGTTTCTGATAATATTCATGCTTTGATTTTCATGACTTTAGTAAAGAACTTGGCTGAATCCCAAAGAATTCCTATTTTTTTTTAGTGGGAAGTGTATTATTTGCTATATAGTTTTATCTCGATTCGTTTCTGTTCTTGGTAGAAGTTCATAAGTGTCGAATTATCGGCAATCTAAGATTAATTTTCAGACATTGGTTCATGCTGATAAGGACGGTAATGGTGATGGTGAGAATGGTGATGATGGTGGTGACGATGTTGGTGATGATGATGGCGATGAGGATGTTGGTGATTATGGTGACGATTGTGATGATGATGATAATGATGATGATGATGATGATGATGATGATGATGATAATTGTGGTGGTTGTGAGGTTGGTGATAATGATGTTTGACATAATAAAGATGATGACCCTGATGGTGGTGATAATGATGATGGTCACGGTGATGATAATAAAGGAGATGTATACATATATATATGACGATTTTGGTGGTAATTATGAATCGAAACAACTGTCATCCGGTGAACAAATATGATACAGAAACACACTTCAACATTATTGTTCCACCTCCAGTCTGTTTAATGAAATACACACAAAAAAAATCTTAATTTGAATACGAGTTTTCACACTGCAAAAATATACAAGGATTTCAGAGAACAACTAACAATATCACAACTTCTCTATCCCCCTTTGCAAATAGTACTTTTGATTGATTTGATCTCAAATGAAATCTGCAATTGACTCAACCGTCGCGTCTTTGTGGAACTACATGTACCTATACTGAAACCACGGACCCTACCACGAACTCGATAGAATCAGCTATTATGTATAGATGGCTCTGGTACTCAACATGCAATGGCGCCCGCTTGCGACGAATATGCTGTCAAGCTACGCCAAATGAAATGGAATTCGTGAAGCAATTGTGTTTGTTTGTTTTTACAAACGGAAATGTTGTTTCCCTTACACAGACGAACTTCCCATTAACAATGCTTGTGACATGGCTTGAACCTGCGATAGTGGGAGCTGTTCATTAACATCTCAACTAGGAAGACACTGGGGGAATGCGTGTCATCATGAAGTTTTGATAAAGATTGTTTTATTTCCGCCATCGCGGTGTGTTCTTCATTCTTATCCATGCGGTCCTACATCAAATGGTTTTGTAATGAGACGGAGGACAGAAATAACTAAGAGTAAAGGAATTTTTATCGATTTTTTTTTTTTTTTGGGGGGGGGGGGTAGAGTCCATCATTAACTATTTAAACGTGTGTCTTGAAATTAAACTGAGAGATCTAGACTTAGAAATACGCACGTAAAAAATAAGAAAGAGGAGGAGGAGGAGGAGGAGGAGGAGGAGGAGGAGGAGAAGGAGAAGGAGTAGGACAAGTAATGATAACAAATAAGGGGGGGGGGGGTAATTATAAAAGAAAAGGACACAACCTTTCGAAGGTAGATGACCTGGCCAGGGTGAGACAGGAAATTGTTTAGTCTAGACCCCGGAAGTAATTGTGGGGGAAGAAGGAGAACGAAGGATGCAGACATCATATGATACTTGCTAGCGAGCGAGACGCAATAGACTGAAGTTCCATGGTGTTCTAATTATAAACCGACCACGTACCGCATGTTATGTGCTCGGTTCCTTCCTTCCTCGGTGATAGTGTGCCGTGACACATTATTCATCAGCTTTGTGTGCGTGCGTGTTTGTCTTCTATTTCCTTAGAAATGTTTTTGTGTTGTATTTAACCGCACGAATGATTCAATTCTGCAGTAGACGTTGAATGCTCCCCGTGCCTTATCCCACACGTTTCCTACCCCTCCCTAGTCCCAACCTTTATGGTTATTGTCATTGTTCGGTTCATTGTTATATAATAACAAAATGAATGGTCATTGTTATTATTGTTAGGAAGCGCATGATACAGATATCACTCTCCGCGTACTTTCAAACACATGCCTTATTTTATGATATTGAACATTTGTTAAAGAAGACGTCGTTTACAATGTTATCAGTATTTATGTTTTCATAAGTATATGTGTCTGTATTTACTATTTGTTGGATTTATGTATATTACACGTTCTTTTTTGGACATGCGTTGAGAAGGGATAAGAAAAGATGATAAGGAACTATATGGAACGGAATATATATGGGAAGGCGAAAGACGGGGGAAGGCCAGATGATCGATAGATGAATGGACAGATAGATAGATGGATCTATGGAAGGAAGGATGCGTACGTGGATGGACAAATACATTAATCATTTTTTTTAATGATGTGTAGTAATACTATTGTACATCAGTAAATATTTAGATAACTGATTAGATGGATGGTTAAACCCTCATAGAAAATAAGCAAATGAAGAATTATGAGAAAACATAAATGATAAGTTCAACAACAACAAAAAATCCCTTTATGGAAATGAATGATACCATAACGCAATAATAAAAAATGAATAAACAAATAGATGGATCATCACAATCAGATTGAATATAAGTATTATGAATTATTGAATAAACAGATCAACAGATTAATAAAGGCTTTGAATAAATTAAAATAGAACGGATCCAACCCGATACTTCGTCAGCATTCCAAACTGGGAGACGGAATTTTGCGAGTCACCATTCGACCCCGCAGCTCAATGAGTAAACTGAACCGGTCAGACTCTAGAGAAATGCTCAACAAATCTGGTGTCTAGTGACTCGCATCGATAAAAACCTATTTCGGTCGAAGCTTAGTGAATTAACACAACTTTACTCGTACTTCAGACACTTAGTTCATTTCCCCGAAACCCTGGGCGCCAAAGCTCGCACGGTATGAAAATAGAATTTTACCCGACGCACGCCATGAACATCACGGGCGGATAATATGCCAAGAGGTCATAGACGGTGTTATACTTTTGAATCGTGAACATGGGCTTGTTAAATATTTAGGTTGAATTCACTTTTTTGCGGGCGAATTTGACATTTCCTCTCTCTCCTCCCCTTTCCTTTATATGCCATTAAGTGTTTTACAACGATGGACTCTCTAGCCATATTAGTTGTGAGAGGGAAGTTCGATCGAGGGGGGGGGGGGGAGGGAGAGAAGGCGTACGGAGGGGAGGGGCGGTCAGCGGGAAAAAAATGTGGAGAAAGAGGGCGTAGACGATCTATCTAGCGATATGAGCTGTGAGAGGGACGGGTGATCGACGAGAAGAGGGGGTGGGGGTCGGGAGAGGGGGAGTGGACAGAAGGGAGGGCGGACAGCAGAGGGGGAAAGGTGGAGAAAGAGGGTGTAGCCGAGGATGGTGAATGGGGGGGGGGGGGGCAGTGCTCAAATTATCCTTGGATGGGAGACGACAATGATAAGCCCCTTTGCAGCCTGGTTTTCCTGCTGTTCTGCATTTCTACACCAAACTATTCCATAAAAAGAATCTGTCGGCAGTAGACTAATTATTTCGATTCCTTTGATAACTCGTCCCTGAAAATAAGAAAATAATAAGTTGACTAGACTTATAAGTACCAGACTTTATTTTTTCATCCTGGAAGACCCAGCAAAATGGTGCTCTATGGGCTTGATGTAACATCTGAAAACCCGTTATGAGATGAAAGAAGAAAAAGACACTGGAAGTGGTATTCTACAGTCATCAGACTCTTCAAACTTGATTTCAGACTTCGTCGTACCATTTCAGTCAAAATTTTTGCTGAAGGATTTTTGTGTCCGACCTCTCATGGACCCCATTAGTGATTATATGAGAGTCAACATATTTATGCAAATTTATGACCTAGTGTTTTTAATACTGATAAACTAGTGTCTGCCAATTTGCATACTCTTAACTGTTTTTGACATCAACACGCGCCATATTTTATTTCAGCAAATCGTTTCCTCATCATAAACAAGATGGAATGAGAGCAATAGTTGCGCCTAATAATAACTTGACATTTTATTTTCTTGCCATTAACAATTATTGATATGATATAAATGATACGGATACGGATGCGAAGGAGACATGTTTATTAGAGACTCTTAGCAACAGAATGATAGCTCGCTCATTACAAGCTCCGGCCTTCCCATATTGGCAGAGAAAAAAGTCAAAACTTGTTTGAATTATCCGTCTTCCTTTGCTTTTTTGCTGTGTTTTTTGCAACCGCAAAAAACAACCGGCATCACGTAAACAGTACTGTCTCAAAACAAGACAAAACACCATTGAAGTAATAACCATTGAAGGTTCGTCGTTTTGTCCTGTTCTCTGTTCAACGCGCAATTAGATTACTGATCCCATTGCACACTATGCGAGCAGATCTCGATTACGAGGAGACGAAATGAGATCTAAACACACAGAGATATTCTCATCGGTATGGCCAGGAATAACTCGATATAGTGCCGTGGTGTGCAGTCCCCTCCCTTTTTTTTGGGGGGGGGGGGGGTGACGCCCCCCCCCCCCTTCTCACGTACGCTCGCCCCACCCACAAGCCTTGACTCTAACCATGCAGCTCCAAACTAGTTATGACTTCTATGCCCAAAGGACACAAAATACGTTTCGATCGATCGAGCCGCAGTCGGGTCGCATCAATGTCGCACGTCCCTTCCCATTGCATGTCCGCGGCTTATAAAATGCGGCCATGAAATATGAATGACTGTCTGTACATATTGCGGACATATCCTGTAAAGAAAACATATCGTTTTGACACATTTTGTGGGGGATGTTACTCAATTCAGTTTTCCCCTCTATTAAGGATCTGACACGCCTTCTCGTTCTGATTCACTCATGAAACCTTTTGCGTGCCGAGCAAAATGCTGCTCTATGGGATTTATGTGTGTTAAATGTGTTGAATGTGAAATAATCCACCAGACGCATTTTAAGGGTTAAAAGCCGCTCATCATAATGCTTGTGTTTTTCGATGCAACCAATATGCTGTTCGGTCTTGTATTGCCATCTAACTTCAGAAATCCTACTTAATAATAAAGATTCAACCATCAATAAAAATTCCGTGCCTGAAAAAAGTATATTTTTTAAATCACATTGCTGAATCAACTCATGGAAGCAGAAGGGCTATCAGATAGGCCTACTTGTGTTTTATGTAGGCCTGTGTAAAGGAAAAACAAGCAAACAGATCAAACCAGACAAAAACAAAAAAAAGAGAATACAAATAAAGCAAAGAAATAACATCGGTGTACCAAATTAATGTTTGGCTAGTTTGTTGTTATCTAGAACGGCCGAGGACAGAGACGGATATATAAACAAATACAACAGACAGACAGACAGACAGACCAACAAACATGCGTGTGGTCCTAGATAATATTATGCACGCATTTCTATATTCCATCAATCACATAATTTTTTTTACCAGTATTTCACACAATTCCCAGCGAAAAATGATTTATCTGGCACAGAAAGTGTTAAAACGGCGATATGCTTGCCCTGGAATTCACAGGACGGTGTACTATGTACAGGGCCGATTCGCTACTGACTTTGGAGAGGGGCGAGAGGGGGGGGGGGGGGGATGGGGTGGACTAACTCATGCGATAATCCCTCGTAATTATAATCCTGTGATCAGGGTGATGCACAATGGTTAAATTATCTGATATACACAAATTTTAAGGTCCAAATTTGTCCAAAGTAAAAATCTCATGAAATATTCTGAAGATTATTACAAGAAAAGTAATTGATGAAATGCCACAAAACTTATCTCTAAAAAATTGACATCATTTGACTTAATGATGTGTCAATTTCAGCTTGATTTCAATTGAAACTGATTTTTTAAAATAATTTTTCAAGTGTTAAAAGGATTTTTTAACACCTAGTATAAGCATAATTATCAATATGTAAATGCAAAGGTAGTCTACTGACTCAGCGGCATTCAGCGCAAGACCGCTTCCTTGTCAACGTACCTTTACTGGGACAAGCAACTGATCAATTCATTAATCCATAAATCAATCGATATATTGATTGATTGATTGATTGATTGATTGATTGATTGATTGATTGATTGAAGAGATAATAAAAAGAGGAACATGCTTGGTAGGCGTATTGCAGGACGTTACTTTTTTTTTTACACCGGCCTATTTCTACATACGCCTATCATCCTCGAACGTTAATCCCATTGTGATTAATACAGTCATTCCCGTGATGCGTCGGTTGTGAGACAGTTACTCATCACTGCTCATAATCATGATAATAATCTCATAAAAAAAAAAAACACATCGTGTGCGCAAAACACAACCGCTAGACATAGGTTGGGTCTGCTAGGCCCAGTGTATACCCACATGTAGGAAAAGGTGTGTGTGTGGTGTCGGGTTGTGGTTGAACTTACTCAGACTATGTATAGCTTTACCGCCAACATGAATGTGCGACCTTTTTCGTTGTGTTTATGGATCGCGTGTCTTCATTTGTTTTTGTTTGTTCGTTTTTCCCTTGTTTCACTGTTCTTTTATATTCCTTTGACTGTCTTTTGCTATCATTTTTGGTGATTCTCAGCAATCCAATGTCAGATATACTCCTACATTTCCATAAGAAAACAGTTAGTATTTGTGTTGCGTCGGCACGAAAAAGGTTCGACAGGTGAAAGATCTGTTGGGAGTTCAATTTTGATTCGTTGACACAGACTACATCGTTTTTTTATGAGATCATAAGAGTGCACGAAAATGTTTGAAACAGAAATGGAGGATTGATAAGACTGCTATTGATATTCATTTGTTATTTAAGAAGCTCTGAATTAAGAACAATAAACATCACTATCCCTTTACTGTTTCAGTGAGATATAAGACGTTTTGCGTGACATTGAAATGATAGAATGGTTTATAACAACAAAATGATACAGTCTAAACTCCGGTCTAAACTTCTGATTATATAACTAAAGTCAAACATTCTCCTTGCAGGGAGATCAAAGCATCTATTTCTTAATGCGACGTTGATATATTTTTCACAAGCTGTTGCTGTTCCATCATTTCAATTTCCATAATTTCCACGTTAAAAACAAGATGTACAAAATTGCATAGGCCTACATGTAATAACATTTACAGGTTTGTGGTGGAACAAAATACAAAAACACAGGCTCGTGGGAATGGTTCCATTTCACATATATACAAGTGGAATATAGTTTACTTACAACACTAGATGAAACATATCAAAGAAAGGTTGCATAGGATACAGAAGATTGCGCGTCAGTTTCGATTGTCACTTGTTGCAACATAATATTGTCACCACAAAATTGTTTCGAATGTAAATAATTTATCACATTTCCTTCAAGCTTATAATAAGTATTTTGAAGTAAAAAAAACACTTTCGCGACTTCCAGTTTTACATGTATTTCTTCCTTTTGTTCTTGCAGTTGTGGAAATGGTGGTGAAAATGGTGGAAATAAATTGACTTGATTTGAATTGTATTTACAATTGGATTGCCTCTCGAAAGTTATCGTACTAACTAGGTTAACTGTGGGGGAGGGGGTGGGTGTTGTAGACAGTTGAATCTGTCTCGTTGTCAGCTAAGCCGTGTTCTTTCCCCCGCCTCACCGGAAGACACTCCTAATTTAATGTCAATGTCAAGTCGTCCCTACCCACGTGTCCAGCGCAAGTCAGTCACGCTATGCCCTGGTGACTGGCTGCCTCCCCGCCATGAACAACGTCATCGGGGAGGGGTGGTGTGGGGTAAAGTGGGCCCGTGTGTGTGTGTGTGGGGGGGGGGGGGGTCTGTGTGTACGTCTGTGCGTACGTATAAGTGTTCGTTATGTGTGTATGTGCATGAAAATATGTGTATATGTGTGTTGGGCGCGGGGGGGGGGGGGGGGCTATCTTATATTGTTAACACAATGTAATTAATAATAGCCCATGAAATATTTACCAGTACTTTTTCAAATCTATTTTCAAAATATGTATTACGGAAATGTCATATAACTTAATTCAATCAATTTATGTACATATGTATTATGTAGGCCTACCATGTGGCTTTCGTATGTGTTGATTATAAAGATGATTTTTGTATAAATTGAAGGATCCATGGATTACGTATGGTTGTTCCTTTTTTCCCTTTTTAATCTTTGGAGTGATCTTTCTTTTTAACAATCTCTTACCTTCCTAAAAATAATATCAATTAATATGTCATGTGTACCTCATTCTGTATACGCTTTTACAGTTTGCCCGGGCAAGATCGATTAGAGACTTAATATTGGGCCTCAGACATTATGTTGTATCTGTAAGTTCCAAACGTTTTACTTAATTCTCCTTCGTATGTCAATGAGTGGAAAAAGAGCGTCAGTATCAAGTGAAGGTAGGAAATAATTTTCAGTTAATTCGTTTTCTGTTACGAAAAGGCTAATATCGAAGCCCCCGGGTATAAAAACCCGTTAACACCCCCCCCCCCCCCCCCCATACACATACCTTTGAAATATCTCGACACAATAATCTCAATTTGCAATTAGTTAATCTAAGGGGTATAAAGGGAGTCGATAAACAACGCCTATGTAACGACGCACTTACCGCATAGATTGTCTATTTCAATAAAAAGTGCTTCATGATCTGTGATAGATGGCGTCCCATGTAGTTGTTCATAAATCCCTCTCTATTCATAGGTACAAAGCTACGCCTCCACACGGTCTCGTCTCACGGCCAGCGCGTAGCATTGTATAAACATCAATGTTAAATACTCTTATTATTGGTGTAGCCATGTTCCACTAATTCCTTTAGTCATGATAGCCGACAACAGCCTCTTAAATGACATTAACAACGCATTTACAACAGTCAAAGTTAAGCTACGTGCATTCAGGTGCAGTACCTAGACTAAACACGTAATTACACCTATCGATTTTAGTATAATGGGTCGTATAATTAGATAATGATGATGATCATGGATCGTGGATTCTTAGGGAACTTCTGGTAGACGCGGTGTGATCGATGTAGTGTACTTTCGTCAATTCGAGGCCAAGCTTTTAGACAGCGTTGTCGATGACGATGTCGTCCGTTTTGTTTTCTTTAAATCTTTCTCCTTCTCGTTGTGGAACCCAAAGTGTGTAACACCGTTTCTCATCGTGTATTGGTCCACATTGTTACCACTTCGCTTTATTTCTGAGCGCTTTTCTCTCTTATTTTCAAGATTATTTGTACATTTTGGAGATTGAAAATGACAGCTTCGCTTTCTCCATTTGTTAGCGCATCTATTGGGCAACATGAGGAGAAGAAAAAGCAAAGAAAATGAAAATGTAGGGAACCAAACATGGAAACCACATAATAAGAAGATGGACAATCCATGAAAGTGCAGAAGAAATAGAAGAAGCCATAGGACACTACAGGAGGAATTAAGGAGAAACAGGCGAAAACGCCGAAGAAAAAGAAGTATTAAGGAGAAGGAAAGGAAATCAGATGTCACGAAGAGGAGACATACGCTTTGACACCTTTCTCCCCAGGGGAGGGGGAGGGAGGGGGGGGGGGGGCAGGGAATGAAGTAGTTCGTGCTCACAACACCTCTGCATGGAATTAGGCTAAATACGTTATGGACCGCATCCCTCTATCAGTTCCTAGGCCCCTCATTATTCATTATCATTCATTATCGGTATTTTCGCCTTATTGGTAAACATATTCGATCCGTATCAACGCTGCATCAATATGATCACACTAGATTAGTACTTCTCAACTAGGTTTCTCCTTTTTCACGCGAAAAGCGCGATTCATGAGCCCAATTGGGCGACTTTGATACATAACTTAGCGGCTCCAGAAAGACTCGGCGAACTGGGTTTCCACACAATATATGATATTTCGGTAGTTCTCAGAGCGACATGTAACATTTCGTTATTCTTGATCATTATATAATTAGTAGGACTAGGACAGTAATATTCCTCTGTTACAATCGAATTACACTCGCTCCAATAGTAAACCTAGATATTGGAGCACTTAACAAATTCTGCAAATCTGTTTGTCCTTTTTCTTGTATATCTGGCGAATGATTGTAAATTGGGCTAATGTTTTTTTGAAAGCGATTAGATCTGGCTGTTTGGTTTCCTCTCAGCCGGTTGAATCCCTACCCACTGCACGGCACTACCGGGAGATCACGGGAACTCAACATACGTTATCTTCTTTGATCAATCTGCCGCTGTTTCAACAAAAACATGCGGCAAGAAAAACAAGACATTGATAATCATCGCGTTCATGCCCACTATTTTGACTGCTTCACGAATCACACTGCCAATGCAGCGATGGGGTCTGACAACTTGCTACCTACGCGGGAAATCCGGGGAACGTGTTCTTCCAACTTCCAAGCGAAAACAACAACACATTTATTAGCATTAGCGAGCTGGATAGAAAACACGCAATAATGGCACGAGTAAAAAAATCCTGTATTTGCTGCATTTGCCCGAGACACAAAGGGTTAAAGGTGTTTATGAAACGATCGATAAGAAGATATAATCACTCCTCATTGACCAATGAAGTACGTTGGGATTCGGGAGGACAACCTAGGATCAAAGGACAAAAGTAAAGAGTAATGTAAAGAACAAGAGGAGGAGAGCAGACTTGTGACTTGTGAAGGTGTGAAACTCAGTCTGTAGAGATATCGTTGCCATGGCAACTGCTGTGGAAAGCAGATTACACGATTTTGTAACGATTTTGCAGTCGAAAGGGCCTACGACTAGAAAATTGACGGAAACGTCTTGCACAAATCCAATGAGAGGGTCTTGTGATTCAGCCAGTCACACAGTCATACGACTGATCAGGGCCCAGTCGCCTAAAACTTACAATTGATGGTAACTCTGATATCAATTTCTGTGGACACCTTCAATTTCATTGGCTGTCAGGCGTTGTTACCATGGTAGATACCATTAATGGTAAGTTTTATGCAACGGGGCCCTGATCGTGTCATCAATGATGCATCTCGACACAAATGATACACGCAAATCCCATAAAGCTGTATTTGCACGAGACACAAAGGGTTAAAGGTGTTTATGAAACGATCGATGAGAAGATATAATCACTCCTCATTGACCAATGAAGTACATTGGGATGTGGGGGGGACAACCTAGGATCAAAGGACAAAAGTACAAGAGTAGTCTTAAGAGGAGGAGAGCAGATAACAAGAAAAAGAAAGTGGATGAGGAGGAAGTGGGAGGATGTGGATGACAAGAAGGATAACAGAAAGCAATCGAAGTCAGTGAAGCGGAGAAGGAGGAGGAAGAGGAGGAGGGAGGAAAAGATGATGGCAGAAGAAGGAGAGGGAGAACAATAAAAGAGTGGCGGATGATAATGAGAAGAAAAAGAAGAAGGAGAAGGAAATCCAAATTTTACAATTGAAAGGTAGAGGAGTAAAAGACATAAGGACCAGAAGATGAATATTGCGACAAACGAAGAAGAACAACAAGAGTATGAAGACAATTAAGGGGAGGAGGAGGAAGAGGAAAAGTATGAGGATTTTAAGAGAACAATACAAGAAGGTGGAGCATAATAAGAGTATAATAAGTAATGATAAATCAAAGTGAACAATTAGAGGATGAGAGGGAACAAGATATAGGGGAAAATGGATAAGAGAGAAAGGAGAGGGACAAGAAGAAGAAGAAGGAGGGAGAACAAAAAGAAAAGGAGAGCAGAAAAGGAATCGACCAATTCATGTACAATATCTACAAATCTCAGCCCAGCAATGAACGCCTGATCTACTTCTATGGCGCAAAACGGAAACGGGTAATGACATGGAAGTCTTTAGTATGCCTAGCAGACGAGCGTTCTTCCTTCGAGAATGAACATCAGACACAAATCTCTATATATTTCGTTCTTTAATCCCAATATTGAACTCAATGATGTCTCTCAATCATATCAAGGAGTAGAATGTCTGAAGAAAACCCGACGATTCCGGACTTACGCTAAATTACTTCAGGTTACACGGACACTCTACCAGACTAATGGCTTTCTTATGGGTCTCTGCATACGAAAATGCCTATATGCTCCAATAGTAAATACATATAAAGCTTTTAACCCTCAGCATGTCTTGTAGGTATTTTCCACCATTAATACACACACATCCCTTTGAGAATACATTTGTCTGGCACACAAAGGGTTAAAAATGCCTCGTCTTTACTGGCTCCCGTGAAAGAGAAGGGAATTTTGTATTGAACCTTTGCCCCATACTCATAATACTATGTAAATCTATTAACAATGTGAAAGATACACCGGACAGTTCGTGAAACTTTTTTCAACTATGTAACTTTACTGAGATGATACATTTTGGCACAGGTTACTTTTCGCAAGAGTAGCACATAATTTTACATTTATGTTTCATTTATGGTTAATTCATGATTTAAAAGTCAGTTTTATATTCACTCTCCAGAAGAAGGAAAGAAAAAAATGGTAAAAAGAAAGGAAAATATAAAATAGACAAACCAATATCATTTCACCAACAGATAAGGAAGTAGAAAATGAAGATGAAGAAGGACAAATGACATAGAAGTAGAAGATGACGACGGAGAAGAAGGAGAAGAAGAAGAAGAAGAAGAAGAAGAAGAAGAAGAAGAAGAAGAAGAAGAAGAAGAAAAAGAAGGAGAAGAAGACAATTAAGCAATAGAAGAACACGATAAGGAAGAAGAAAAAGAAGGAGAAGAAGACAATTAAGCAATAGAAGAACACGATAAGGAAGAAGAAGAAGAAGAAGACATAGAAGAAGAGTACTTGAAGAAGAAAGGAAAGGGATGAAAATGAAGGGGGAAATCAAACAGACAAACCACCCCCTTCTTCTACTTTCATTTCATCCAATTTATTTTCGGTTCAAAATCTAAATATAGTCTTGTGTGAGTGTTGTAAAATATATAAAAAAAATCACCTCTCATCTTTTCACTCTCCTTTTCTTTTCTTCACCCCATAAGTGGTCAATTATCAGAAAGAATCCAACCACGTGGTGTCACCGAAAGTTTGATTTTTTTATTAGTACACTCCCACCATGGAAACATTCAAAGAACATTTAAACCAAAGTCATTTCACCAACAGATGAAGGTGAATAGAAAATTAAATAATAGAAGAAGACAGTGAAGAAGAGGAAGAATAAGAAGAATTTAAAAAAAAACGGAAAAGGGATAAAAAGAAGGTACAAATTTAATAGACAAAAAACCAAGGCAATGTCATTTAACCAACAGACGACAAACAATTATGTCTCGGTCATGTCTGTGGTGTGCGGCGAAGCGGCCCGCCTCCGGTAGCGGTGTGACAATAGCAGGTTGCCATAGTCACTGGTGAGCCACGCGCGACGCGTTGTCGTTTTGCAGAAGGAAATGGTCTGGCCCGGTTTCCAAATAGTTCGCTAAGTTCGAGATAAGGGATGAATTTTGGTGGTTATCGCATTTAATGAGTAAATTCGGCATTCAGAATTTTTCAGTCACGTTCTTATTGATTTACGGAAGAAAAAAACAACTCATTGGATTATCCCGGTAATACGTACTGGGCCTATGCTATGTTTCTTGTACATAATTATAGTGGTGTACTTATACTTAAAATATTTTTCATCATGATAAATTGAATCAAATTAGCTACGACATATTGTGGGATGCTTTCTTTAGTCATCAACCCTCAAGCAAAGTTTTAAAGAATACAATTATTTCAAGAAACATGTCAGTTTTATTCGCGATGTTCCTTTTAAAGATGTATTTTGGTCGTATATACAGATATATGAAACATCCAATAGCTCCCGGCGACGTGACTAAAATCAGACTGTTTCTATAAAAAAAACAAAAACAATCGAAGTCTAAACATACGTTCACAAAACACATTAGAGGAACAATTTTGATAATTCATACCACTTATATTTACAATTTACGAGAGTTCCTACAGTAGTTGAATTAAATAGCCATGTTCATTTTGTAATTACTTCTTTCATATTCTGTGTCCCATTTCCCTTCAACTCTTTGAGTCTTTGTGTTGTCACAAGTAACACACACAATTCCCATAGCATATCAGTTTATCCGGCCCACACGGGGTTAAAACAAATGTTTTCACCAATCTGCTTAGCCAATTGTATTTCCGTACCAAGGTGTTCTTCCATGTGTTGCAAAGGCAGTGGATAGTGTATGGGATAGGGTCACCGGGGTAGAATGAATGAGTTACGTAATGAATGTTTTGTCTATTGCACGGCGATTGTTATTGATCGACCATCGAAGTCATTTCCCCTGTTTGTATCTAGTTGATTTGAGTCAAGAGGATGCGGTCGAATTGTCCTTTGTTGCTCTTCCATCCAAGCCGTTGCACTGCCTTCATCTTGCCTCCCCCCCCCCCCCCCGACAAAAGCATACAACAGTGAACGACAAACAACAATATATTTATTCCGAGAAACAATAATGACTATTGACTAACCCAAAGGCACGGCAGTAAACTTAGTCTCGGACGTGTGATCATAAGTTGATCATGATTTTAATTCCTGTATATCCTGTGAATGAGTGTTTTGGATTTGGAAGAGGTAATGTGTATCTATATGTGTATGTGTGTTGGTGTGTGTGCATATGTGTGTGTGTGTGCGCACGTGTGTGTGTGTGTGTGTGTGTGTGTGTGTGTGTGTGTCTCCGGATGACAGACAGAGCACACTGCCCGAAACATCGAGACTGATACTCCCTCTTTCAGATTTGGAATGAAACCTATAGTTAGTTGCAGAACTGACTTTAACTTTTCTGCACTTTTCTCATTTCCTTTTCTTTCCTTTTTCTTCATCACTACCTTGTGACTAGTTCACAACTCTCATCAACACCCACCCTCTTCTTCTACCTCCATTCCATCCCATTTATTTTCGGTTTAAAAACACCGAAAACTAAAGCTAAAAATAGTCTGTGTAAGTGTTATAAAAAATAAAAATTCACCTCTCCTTTTTCACTTTTCACTTTCCTTTCCTTTCTTCACCTCATAAGAGGGCCAATTATCCGAAAGAATACAACAACATGGTTTTACCGAAAGTTTTCCTATTTCCAAAATTGTATTTATTAATGCTAGATGTGTTATTCTTTGCGGATATTCACTATTTTACTATTTTCTAAATAGTATTTATTAATGCTAAATATGTTACTCGTTTGCGGATATTGGTAAAACAAAACAAAAATAAAACAAAACGTGTTTGTGTGTGTGTGTGTGTGGGGGGGGGGGGGGGTCCTATTTAAAAAAAAAAAAACCGGGTCGCTCCTGGGTCAGAATAGTGAAGCTGGATATAATTTCTTTTTGAAAATAATCATATTTTTGGAGGTGGAGAAGTGGATGCCATCTTACCAATGACCTAATTGATAATAGTTTCATAGTAAGTATTTCGAGCATGGACCTACTACGAAGGTCCATATTTTAAGCATACACTGTACATGTAATTAATTAAAAAAAAAACACGCATTTACGCGGAGAAGAGTTTTCATATGCTAATAATTTAAACTCTTGAAAGTGTTTTATTGAACATCATTTGCCTTTTTAGATTGTCTGGAATATTCTGTCAAAAGAAATACTCCTCAAAGGTTGTTTTTGTCATGAAAGCCAATTGTCATCTAAATAGGCAGAATAACTATTGTTCTAATCATTATCTCATTTCACGTATTTGTAGTAAATATCCACACAGTAATCAAATTTAAAATACTTTTAACATTATTTTAGTGTCTGGCAGATGACAATATGAATACAAAAAATAGTGTACCTCATTTACAGGACTAAAGTATGACATTTAGAAAAAAATATAATATTAAAGAATTGCTCTGGTAAATTCTGGTAAATTGCTCAATGGTACTTTCACAAATATTGATCTATGTGGTCATCTTGGTTCTCAAGCAATGCGTATGTTTGGAATAATTTTGTCTCTATCTGCGATCTGCGATAGAGATTTTTGCGGATCATGAGAAAAATTTTGAATCGCGCCATCTACCGACACAAGTCAACGCATTGTGGGAGTCGTGCGAACTGCCTTGTACGATTAGAGTTCTCGCACACAAGTGTTGCGTAGGATGATTTAGGTAACAAAACGAATGGATGTTTCGAACAAACATGGCCAGACAGCTAGAACTGATATGGCAAGGAAAAGGAAAAAGGAATTAAACGATTAAAACTCAGACAAACTCACATGCTGTACATATATGTTGCCTCTTTTCTAGTTACATCTCGGTGTAGTTGTTCATCTATTTGTTATCAATCTGTCTATCTATACTAATGTGTATCAATCTATCTAATAATATATCAATCAATCAATCAATCAATTAATCAATCAATCAATCAATCATTTATCTTTCTAGTTATTTTGGCTAATTTATCAATATGACTATTTATTTGTGTATACATATATTAATCTATCTATCTATCTATCTATCTATCTATCTATCTATCTATCTATCTATCTATCTATCTATCTATCTATCTATTCATACCATGTGTAACATATCTACGTATTTGTAAAGGCATCCAAGATTTGCTTCATAGCCTTCACATTCGTATCTTTCGGTACAACGCTATGGATTATCTGTAGATGACTTTATAAATCCGTCAGTCCACATATTGCGACATATCTCCATTCTGTCAATGTACTGGTTATTCCGTAGCCTTCATCCAACCACGCATTTCTGCATGTCAGTCTATCTGCGATTCTCCCTTGCCTTTTCGACCATCTTTATTAGTATTGATTGTCAATTGATTTCATGCTTCCGAATGCTGATATTGCTCGATATTAAAAACCCCAAACACGTTCAGTAAAAAAGATTCCACAAAACCACTACCTACAAACACCCACACTATCATAGCGATATCCCAGTCTGTGCCTACCCTACCCAAACCGCGTCGGATAAAATATGTCTCGTTTTATATCCTACCCTTTCACCTAATTTTGGCACAAACATATGTCTCGACTCAAATTTGAAGTTGATATAAAAAGACACGAATCTCATCATCTCTTCATTTCAGGTCTGGTTCGTTTCTACGAACATCACATACTGTACTTCTTCAAAGCAGTATCGAATTGTATGTTCCTGAATGAGAATATCATCGTTGCATCTATACTTGTGCATTTAATTGCATGTCAAACCATTTGCTCCAGACTAGCGAGTTGCGGGGTAACTTTTTTGATTAATGTGACAACGGACCAATCGTGTGAGGGGACGAAGTTTTTGGACACGCCCTCGGGCACAATACGCATGCTCACACCGTAGAGTCGGCCAGCCATCGGCCGCCTCCACTGCACGCACTTTGGAAGTAAGGCGTTCGCTCAGCGCTACGGTCCTGCGGCTTTTGATCGCTACCACTTTTCACTTCACTCGTTTGCGGGCAGTCAAAAGGTACGGACTCCACGGCCGCCGCCGCTCCCTCAACTTTTGTGCAAGGTGTTGGCAAGCAGGTGTGAGTTTTGGAATCTTGTTGTAACGAGAGCCACAAACTGAACTTTGCTGCGCTGACTGAACGTTGCTGCTGCTGTAGATTTTCGCCATGGCTGCGGCTCTGCTATGTCTGATCGCCGCCGTGCTCCCGGGGCTGATCTCGGCTCAAGATACCTGGATTCTTGGGACCAGTGATGTGAGGACTGTTGAACCTGTCAACCCACCGAACGGTGGCAGCAGTGTCGTTCTCGGTGGAACCGACTTCGACGCGTCGCAGGAGAACAGGATAATTGTACGGAACACCGGTATTACTGTGCCGTTTGGACGTGAAAAGGCTGTGGACCCCATCTCAGAACTGAGGATAAATGTGGCGGAGGGGGATATGTGTAAAGTCACTGTGCTCCCCAATGATCCACTCTCCCAGATCCCCGGTCGGCTTGCACCAACAATGTTCCCCTGCGATTTCGCACCAGGTGAGGTGAAATATGTACATTTTGGCTCTCGCAAGCCTCAACTTGACCGTGTTGCACTTCAGCTCAAATATGATACAGACACAGATACCTTTATCATCCCTTTCACCATCAACGTCCGTGTAGAGTCCAAGCAGCTTGAGATCGTAACCCAAAATATACCTCTTGAAGTGCAGGCTCTGATGGGCGAGAGTGATGCATTGGATGCAGATAAATTGGAATTCTTGTATGATCGTGCCACGCAGCTGTGCAAAGTCACAGTGCTGAGCTCCAGTTCTGGACTTCCCCGCTATGGTGTTGTGATCAATCATGACGAACAGGGACAGATGATTGATTGCGACGATTTCTTGGAGCTTGGGATCAAGTACCGCCATACAGCTGCGACTGCCTCTCCCCGTGAAGATTATATTCCTCTTGTTGTTGAGCTGCAGAACCAGGACGGACAGGTCATCAAGCAGGAATACTTCCAGAGCATGGTCAGGATCCAAGGCGGACAAGAGAATACCCCACCCAGCGTGGATCTTCAGGCAACCATGATCATGGAAGTTGACCAGTTTGTGATGACCGCCATCACTCCTGAAATCCTGGCAGCCGAAGATATCGAAACACCAAGCGATATGCTAGTCTTCAACATCACCTCCCAAACCCTTGGACCCGATGATGGCATGATTGTCAGCACAGATGATCGCAACCAGCCTCTCTCCTCCTTCACCCAGAAAGATGTGCGAGATCTGAAGATCGCTTACAAGCCACCTGCGCGTGACACCGATGTCCAGAGCATCTATCAAATTGAGTTGGAAGTTGTTGATTCTGAGCTTGCCTCATCTGAGCCATTCACATTTATGATTGTTGTCAATCCTAAGAACACTCTGGCTCCTGTTGTCACCACCAACACAGGGCTTGCTCTCTTTGAAGGTCAGTCTCGTCCTCTCCTGATGACCCAGAATCTCGGTATCTCTGATGAGGATAACCTCCAGGATGTCATCATTGCCCCCATCAATGGCTCCCGGCATGGAGAGTTGCGCATTGGCAGTCAGCGCATCAAGCAGTTCACCATGGCAGATCTTATGGAGGGTGCTGTGACCTACCACCACTATGGAACAGACACATACAGCGACAACATCATCTTCCGCATGACTGACGGCCAGCATGAGGTCGAATTTCTCTTCCCGATCACCATTGCCCCCGTCGATGATGAGGCACCGATTGTTGATGTCAATACAGGAGCTATTGTTAAGGAAGGTGAGGAGATCCAGATCACTGAATTCATGTTGAGTGCCATCGATATTGACTCTGATCAGTCCGTGATCAGCTTTGTCCTGGAGCAGCCATATTCAGATATGGGTAGTTTCTTCCTCCGTCAGACCGAAATTCCAATAGACCCTCAGAATTGGGTGTTGGTGGGCAATTTCTATGAGCGGGACACCACTGAGTTTAGTCTGGAGGATATCTTGAATGGACGTCTCTTCTACAGACATGGAGGAGTCCACTACCAAAACCCCATCTTTGATCGTATTCTCTTCCGTGTTGTTGACAATGCTGAGCCACAGCCTAATGAATCACCAGTCCAGGAATTCCTGGTGAAAGTGATGCCACAAGATTTACAGGCTCCTGAAATCTTCAGCGGCACTTCACTGCAACTGGTCGTTGATGAATTCCAGCTGACACCTATCACGAAGAAGAACCTGAGATTTACTGATCTGGACAGCAATGACCGTGATCTGAAATACACCATCATCTCACCTCTGACGGATGCCGATATCAACAACCCTATGCCTACTGGTGACATCGTTCTTACTGATGATCCTGACACCCCAATCACCATGTTCACACAGGCTCAGATTAACCATATGAAGGTGTCCTACAAGCCCCCAAGCACAGAGCTTGGAATTGCCACCCGTATGATCGAGTTCCAGTTTATAGTCCAGGATACCCGATCAAACAGGGCTGCCCCTCAAAGGTTCCTCATCTTCCTCCGTCCTGTCGACAACACTCCGCCTACCATCACTAACACAGGTGTCCAGGTGTTTGAGCGTGGAACCATTACCATTGACCAGACCATGCTTGATGCCACTGATCCTGACACAGACAGAGACTCCATCCGCATCGTTGTTGTGCAGGCTCCCCAGTATGGCGAGCTGACGTTGGAGGGCATCCCCTTGCAAAATGGTGACGAGTTTACTCTGAATGATATTGAGCGAGGATACATTCAACTGGTGAGCAGTGGTGCTGAGGAAACAGGAGATACTATCAATCTGGAGATTACTGATGGTGTTCACCAAGTGCCCATTATCATGCATGTAAACGTCAACCCCATTGATGATGAAGCACCCACCCTTGATCTCCCTCCTGGTACTATTGGCTCATACCTCGAGGTCCAGGAGAACTCCTTCAGTCTCATCACTTCCAACATCCTCAGTGCATCTGACCCCGACACAGAGGATCTCCTCCTCACATTCATCGTTGATAGGCAAGCTCAGGAAGGCAGAATTGAAAGCAACGGCGTCATCACTGATGTCTTCACACAGCAGGACATTGTGAATGGACTCGTACGCTATGTACACACTGGTGGAGAGATTGGACCGACCAAGCGTGAGGACTCCTTCAACCTTACCTTGTCAGATCTGTCCCCTGATTGGGTTATTGGCGGAAACCAGATCACCCAAGTAGAGGTCTTTGTCACAATCCTGCCTGTAGACAACCTTGCACCTAATGTCACCATGGGTGTGCAGTTCTACGTGGATGAATCCGGCAAGGGTAACATCAACCTCACCCACCTGCAGGCACCAGATGGTGATACTGAAGACGATGATATCTTGTGCACCATAGTCGTGAATCCAAGTGTAGGGTACTTGGAGAACATCGCTCCTGCACCTGGCTCTGAGAAATCTCGAGGTGGTATGCCCATCAGTGCCTTCAGCATCAAAGATCTCCGCCTGAATCACATCAACTATGTGCAGAGCATCCACATTGGTGTTGAACCAGAAGAAGACCAGTTCACTTTCCGCTGCACCGATGGAGTAAACGAATCACCCAACTTCCTCTTCCCCATCAACATCAATCCTACCAATGATGAGGAGCCAAGAGTTTATGCTCGGGAGCTAGTGGTTGAGGAGGGTGGACGTACCAGGATCGACGCACCACTGCTGAATGCTGAAGATGATGACATCCCTACTGACGAGCTTCACTTCTTCATTGTCAGTCCCCCTGAGCACGGCACCATCCTGTATGCCAGGCCTGGTGGAGACATCGGAATCCTCAACTTCACCATGGACCAGATTTTCACTGGCAATGACATCATCTATCAGCACGATGACTCAGAAACTACAGAAGACTCCTTCACTGTCCTGCTGACCGATGGAAAGTATGAGGTCACAAAGGACATTGTGATCATGATCATCCCTGTAGATGATGAGACCCCACGTCTTACCATCAATGATGGACTTGACATCGAGATTGGTGATATCAGAATCATCAACAACAGAATCCTGAAAGCAACTGATCTGGACTCCGCTGACTCTAATCTCACCTATACAGTCCGCTTTGGACCCGAGAAAGGTCTTTTGCAGAGGCTAGACAAATTTGATGGCTCCGTGGTTGAGAACATCACTCTCGGGGAGAACTTCACCCAGTGGGAGGTTGACAACCAACGCATCAGGTATGTGCACACTGGAGCTGTTGGTGGGCGTGACCTGATCAAGTTTGACATCACCGATGGAGAGAACCCACTCATTGACAGATACTTCTACGTTACCATCGATCACATCGACATCGTCCATCCATCCGTCATCAACGCCGGTGTGACTATGCCGGAAGGTGGCCGCGTGACCCTAACAACCAGCATTATCAGCACCAGTGATCTGAACAGCCCTGATGAGGATCTCCTCTTCACCATCACCAGTGCTCCCGAGAAGGGTCACCTGGAGAGCACAGACAACCCAGGAATGCCCATCACCTCCTTCACCCAGCTTGATCTTGCTGGTAACAAGATCTTCTATGTACACACTGCTGATGACGAGGTCCGCATGGATAGTTTCCAGTTTGAAGTCACTGATGGCTTCAACACAGTTATCCGCACCTTCCGCATCGCCCTCACCGACGTCGACAACAAGGAGCCTGTGGTTCGCTATGAGACGATCCGCATCCAGGAGGGAGACAACAAGATCATCACTCCCTTCGAGCTCAACATCGACGACCGTGACACCCTGGATGACAACCTTCTCAGCTTCACCATCACCCAGCTGCCCATCCACGGCAACCTCCTCAAGAACAATACTGAGCTGGTCACTACCTTCACCATGCACGACATCAATGAGAACCTGATCAGCTACCAGCATGATGGCTCCGAGTCTACTGCCGACTCCTTCTCTTTCATCGTGTCGGACGGCACCCACAACGAGTTCTACGTCATCCCCGACATTACCACCCTGACCCGCCAGCCTCAGCAGGTGCCCATTGAAATCGTCCCCGTCGACAACGGCATGCCGCAGATTGTGGTCAACCGGGGTGCGCCAACCCTGGACGTGATGGGCACGGGCGACCTGGGCTTCATGATCACCAACAAGTACCTGATGGCAGAGGACCGGGACAGTGTGGACAACAGCCTCCTGTATGTGATCACCACCCAGCCCAGGTATGGCTACCTCATGAACATCGCTCTCGGCAACATCACCATCACCAACTTCACTCAGGGTAAGTCTCCACATCATTCATATCTTACAAATTGTGTTGATGAGATAGTCATAAAGCAGTGAACCTAGTGCATGTATGTGGAAATATGATTCTATTATCTTGATGTTTTTGAATAATTTTACCTTTTACAAGTTGAAAGAAAGGATTACTATATTGCATTCAGTAATGATTGGTCCAATCATTCCGACAGTTTTTATTGATGTCCTATATAAAATATTGAAAGCATCTTCAAAATTGATAGACCTTGGCCGAATAACTTTTTCATGGTTCAAAATTCTAGTTCCCCAAAAATACCACTGGGTTCATGCCTTGTGAAAGAGAAAGAGAGAACGTGAGATGCAGTAACATTGTGGCAGATAAAAAGGAATAGAAAGGGAAAAATTAAAAAAAAATATTGAATCATAATTATCAATATTTACATGTGTTATGCATATAACGAAATAAATTTTCCAGTTATAAATGCATAGAAAACACAGCGGTTTAAGGCTTGGGCTGGATGTGGTGTGCTTTGTAATGAATGTGTCAGCTTTAGCAGCCTTCCAAGGATGTTCCTTGGCAAATATCAAACAGGGCATTTGTGGGGCAAGTAAACCATTTGCTCAAACACGCTGAGGAACCAGTCTCTAAGCAACACACTGGAAGAATGTCAAGGCTAGGTTAGGTACATACATCAGATTACTGCTAATGACTCCTGAGTGTGTGGAAGAATGTTGATCCAGTGGAACATTTTCTAGACTGAGTGTGGTGGAGGGAGACGGTGTTGGACTGGTTGATAAAAGTGATCAAATACCACTGAATGAAGATGACAAATAGCAGTGAGGAATGACGATGGTGATGATGGTCATAATGATGATGATGATGATGATGATGATGATGATGATGATGATGATAATGATGATGATTCAAAACTCAAGTGAATCTCTGATGAAACATTAAATTCAATAAAAATGGGGGGAAAGAAATGGCTCATGGAGAGTGTGAACAATATCAAGACATTTAAGTAAGTTTTAAATATGAAACAAATGTGTGAGTGCGCAGGAGGTTGTAATTGAAAATTGTTCCAGCTTCTCTTTCTTGTTTGGGATAGTATTCTTAGTGGGAACCAGATGGTCCATATGTAAGGTCTATGGGAGTAGGCTAATCTAGGAGTCCAGTGGACAGACATTAGGTCATCAACACCATGCTGTTACCACACCCTCAGAATAAGCCGCCACAAGCCCAGACAATTAACCATGCAAGCTACATGTTAGGGATGGTCTAGGACTTGACTGTGAATTAGGCATTAACAGTAGGCTGATACAACCCTCAGTAGAAAAGGGATGGACATTGTAATGTGAAGACACAGACTGAATAGGCCCAAATCCTTATCCCTGGCAACAACAGAACAATGCACAGTGTATAGGTCCCAAGTTCAGGTCCAGTAATTTTCTGGACTTTTCCTTGAGTTTCCCAGAATAAAAGACTACATGTACATACCCATACATTATATGGACAGTGCTCCGATTATATTGATTAAGTTTTATAATGGGGTACCTAATGAGGGAGAGGGTGGGCCCATGTTAATCTTTGGACAATAAACTAAAGGGTTCAGTAATTAATCCCTCCTCCCCCAGTCATGCCTACACCAAGAAAAGATGAGAGAAATTTAGGTTTGAGATGAATGGTTTAAGCAGATGAGTGGGTGGGGAGAAAGAGAAAGGGAGAGATAATGATTTAATAAGCTACATGGCTTCTTTCTACCAACTTTGAATGAGGGAATATAAGCTTTTCATTAGGGAGCGTAAGCTTATCTTTAGGTTGGTATCTTTGAGGTGATGGCAGACTGAAATGGTACTCAACTGTCTGGGAACTGTACTTGAAAAAAGAGACAGTAGAGTTTTACTTTCTAATCTGTAGTTCCATAACAAGATCATGGACATTGTGATGTGAAGACTGGGGTGAATGGGGCAGAATGCTGCTCATTTAGTTTCATTTTATAAGGTGGGTGTTTGGATTACATTGATTAAAGACTGATCCCATGTATGCAAATATGTCTAGTCAGGTTAAATAAGAAAGTTGTATAATCTGTTTAAAAAGGTATCCTCTCTGTTTAATCTGTACAGGGCTGGTGGTCTGTTTGAGAATTTAATAGGATTTCTTCAGCTGCCTTATGTAGACTAAAGTGGATGAAGTATTCTACATGAAAAGTAAAATACCCTGTTGAGATTGTTTTAATTATATCAATTGCTGTAGGTTTACAGTATAGTGCTAGTATTGCAAATCGATCAAACCAAAATGTCCCACGCAAACTTAAAGAGAAGTGTGAATTTTGTGTCCCATTTCAAACATTTAGAGAGAATATATCACACTGTCCTAGGACCCACACCGGCTTTTGTATCCATGTTGAAATTTAACAGCTTCTGAACGTCATACCCTCCATCTTTTGTCTCGGCCCCACCCCCTCCTTCAAGGGAGAATAGAGCTCCAGTCCTTCCTAGCCTGGCTTCAAGGCTGTTTGACATTTCTGATCCAAACTGAACAATCGAGTCTGATGTTCTAAGACTAGTCTCTGTTATCATCTCCTCTTTTTTTAGTCCATCCCACATGGTGGGCCAGTCAAAGAGGAAATTGAGAATGATTAGTCTACTGCAGCCAGACCCCTTTATTGAATAGTTTGCTTTAGAAATGCCTAACAGTCTTGAAGCCAGGCTGGTAGTCCTTACCTACCTTGAGTACATCATGTAGGATAGAGAAGGAAGCCCGACTATAGAGTCTGTATTGTGCCGCAATGAAATAAACCTCAAAGAAATCCAAGGTGTCATGGAATTGTGGCATCCTGACTGGGTAAGCACAATGGGACGGCGGGGCGCCGCATGACTATCTTTGTCCGTCTCAACCAGAGTGCGGAATATTTCCCACTCCATGACTCGTGTGCTTTCTGCCGATTTTCAGAAAGAATTTTGCAAAAATGGTGAGGTGATTTCTGGTGGAGGAGAGGTCACAAGTTCACCCGGGCTAGAGGTGCAAAGAAGATATCAGATTGATAAATCTATGTTTACCATTCCTTGAAGTATACCTTTTTAATTACTTGTGTTGTTCAGTGTTCTGTTACGTAATGTATATGTCCAAGATATATGTACAGTGGCATTGACATAAGAGCAAATGATTTGTTAAACTAATTATAAATCTATAGACCATTCACTCTGCAAATTTATAGCAGTAGATCTTGAGATTGAAGATACGGCAGAGCTAGGTCAATTTCCTTTCCACTATTGATTTTTAGTGTATCTAATAATAATCATTGAGGTATCAATTTGAAATAATATAGTACAGTACTTAGCTCATGACTCCATTGGTAGTGGAACGAATCATGAAAAGATTTTTGCGAGAGAGATACCAAGCATGTACCTGAAAAGTTCTTTTTGGAACTACAAGATTAAATATGTGAACAAAAGAGTCAAGTTTGGGGAGCTCATGCTGTTGTATTAGCTCTGTAATTGTGACTTCTTTTCTCTGCTTTGTGTGAGATGGACAATACCCAGGCATGGTTGGTGGGTTAGGGGTGACAAAGGAAGGGATTTCAAGTTCATTGGCATGCAGTGAGGTGGGACTTGATAGAAATAATGGCCATTTACTCCTTCCTGTAAAATAAAAAGTCAACTCACTTTTAGGAGCCAAGATTGCAATCATGCACTCCAAGTAATTATGTGCTAATTCCCTGTAGAGCAGCTCAGTTTGTGAAGGACAAAAAGCACTGGGTAAACTCAATCACAGTGAATTGACACATTATTTTTCTAAATGTCATGTTTGATTTGAACTGACTGCTCCAATTAATGTTCCAAACCATTGCAAACCCTGATCAACTACTAGTAAATTGTACATTATGACATCACATTTTAATCATCAAACATCTTTGCAGACCTGCATTTCTGATATTTATGTAATTTTTTTTTTAAACTGAAAAACATTGTCATACATTGTTTACAAGCTACAAGAAGTACAAGGACCCTTCAGCCAAGACTATGGGTCCCATCCTTGTTTGATACCAGGATGATACCAGGAAGGAATCAACTTACCTTTAAGTATCAGATTTGCTAATTGCAATATCATGAGCATGTGGTCACAGTGCTGAGATAAAGAAGACAATTTCCAGATTGTCTTTTTATTTCTGCCTTCCGATGGCTGACGCCACCTTGTCTGAGATGATGCTAACCCAGAGATATGGGGTACCTCTCAAATAGAATTTGGTAGGCATATTTGCCCACAGTTTTAGAGCTTATCAGCACAAAGAATAACAGATTAACAGTTGTTATTCAGGAGTGCAATTAAAGTTGATAGGAAGGAAGATTTTCACGTTTCAAATAAAGGATGGAATCCTAAGTCTGGGAGAGAACATGGAAATGGTGTTTTTGTCCGGATTTGATCGAGACAAATCCCTCTACACGCACACTCACCCTTTGTGTCTTGTGTGTTTGATGCCGCCACTGAGATAGGAAAACGTGTTTCTATTTGACGACTGCTGATTTTGATAAAATGTATTTGTTTTGAGCACGCAAAGAAGTCATTTCAATAAAAGCCTGATCCTTCTTTAATCATTACACAAGCTATTTTAGAAAACATAGCTTCTAAAGATAATTACAATGTTATTCATATTGCAAAGTTGAATAGTATTCGAGAATCACTTTTATGTTCACAATCCATCGACAGAATCTAAAAAACCTTGTTGGGGTAAGGTTTGTATTTGTATGTTTACTGCTCATGTAAACTATGAGAATAGGTAACATAATATGCAGTACTGGAGGGGACAACATTTGCTTAAAAGTGCTGTCACGTGGTAACCTAAGATACATAGAATGTGCATGGGAATGATCACAATGTTGTTGAATAAGATAAGGTCCTACTAAGACGTCAAACTGTAGATTTCAATGCAGACCCCAGACAGTTCTTTCCAGCCCAGCCTGCTCGCTCGTCTATTTGTCAGCCATCAAGTAATTATTTTGTAGTCATACAAGGGACCAGTCATTCTGTTTCCCTACCCGATACAACCGTCATTCTAATTTCTGGGTAAAAAAATCAGTTAAGGCATTCTTCCTCACGAATTCACCCAATTAATCAATATCATTGGTAAAAATATTTTCTGGTCAAATGGGTACAAGATTTATTGAAGATTTATTGGATTACACTGATAATAAGTGGAAGGAAAATATATAATTTTGGGGAGTATAAGTATACATGTATTCTTCGGCTGCTTTTCAGATGCCGTATTTAACTTTAAATACTCAGGTACAAAAGAACTCTTTATTGCGTGCTATATTCAGTTCCTGAATGTAGCCTGACCTGGGTTAATTCAAAACGAGTCCCAATCCTTGAAGACAGCCCATCAAAAGGAGAGAAAAAGAGTAACAATTTTGATGGATGAATTGCTCTATTCTCTCGCTCACCCCTTTCTGCTCTTTTCCCCAACTATTCTTGCGATTAAGGTTTGATTTTGGAATAATTCCAACTGTGGTGGCCATTGTCTGCCCCGCAGAGAGGGGTAAGATGGTTTCTGAATTCTGAATGAGGTGCCGGTCCCTTTCCAGTCTGCTGGGTTTGATGGTTCTGGCCACAGCCCTTTCATCAGGGGGGCTTGCCGATTCATCGGATGGAACCACTTGTTACTTAGACACACTGGAGGATCCACTGTTTAACTCTTTATGCGCCATTGGTACATGTAAACAATGTAAAACAAATTTTACAAATTGCTGGAAAGTGAACAAGTTGATAAGTTTGACAAGTTGATGCACCTGTTGGCACAAACATTACATGTAAATCCTATAGAGTAGTACTTAATCTGGCACTGAAAGGGTTAAGAGAATGTTAAGAGGAAGGGTGGGTAACCAGAAATATGCTTTGTAGGCGTGTTGAGGATGGGTCACAAAGAGGCTAGAGGACTCTGCAGTTTATTTCTATCCTATACTTCAGAGAAGAAGATAAAAAAAATTATTCTGAAAATATACACAAGGCAGGGGAATTTTGTCAGAATTAAGTGAATAGAAAACGTTGGTGCATGGTACAAGCTCAGTGTATAGCTTAGTAGTTTTATCTGAATTCTATCTTTGTCTGATTTTAGACTCTTATTTGATTGAGGGGGGGGGGGGCAGTGAGAGAGAGAGAAAGCATGGGAGATAGCAGGAATGACAAATAATTGAAAGAGAAAGAGAAAGGAAAGCAAGAGAGAGAGAGAGAGAGAGAGAGAGAGAGAGAGAGAGAGAGAGTGAGGGGGAGAAAGAGGAGGGGAAAAAGAGCGAGAGAGTTCCAGAGCCTGAACAGATGATATGTCCGAAATATTGATGTGTGCCTTGATGTGCATCTTAATCCAGAGAAATCAATCCACCCTCAACACTTTATGGTCTCCTTCAGATGTTTCATAATCATCCCCCATTTTGATCAAATGCAGACTGAATTTAATGAATTGCCTGGGGGAGAGAGAATAAAATTGTTATAAGGAAGAATTATCCTCACTGCTGAAGATATGGTGTTGCTTCAAATCTTATTCAAAGGAACACTTCATTGATTCGATAATTGGGCTTAATTTCTGGAACAGACAACATTGTATGGCCAGTTCCTGTTTTCTTCTTCAGAGCTTGATTGGTCCCTTCTGCAAAGTTTTTGTCAAGCTTAGAGTCGGACAAAATCATTATATTGCTCGGAATCTAGCATTTAGGGTTCTTTCACGAGCTAAGGCGGGCTGTATTGATTACTTCCAGGGGAGGTTAATTAGGGGTGTGTAAGCAGACACAAATATTTTGGTACAGATCAATACATGGAGACAAATATTGGGATTCCTGTCTTCAGTCGACTTCGATTGACTTTTTCAGTTATCTGACAAAGAATGTGTTTTACTTAAATTTAGGAAGACTTGTATAGATTTCTGGACCAACAATTGCTTAACAATCTGTATATTTTGTAGGTCTTTTCAGAAAAGACATCAATAATTTTTAAAATGTGATTAATGTGAGGCTGTGCTGCAATAATCCAGAAGAGTGACACATTAACAAGTGAAAGTAAATGAAGAGATAATATATGGCTAATGAGGCACCCATCATACCTTTAAAGCATAGATCACATTCTCTTCCCTGTCGTAATCAAAAACGTGTACCATTCAAACTAAAATAATGAATTCTTGTATGTCATTGTCCATTATACATTGTTAATTGTACAATGAATGTCTCAATTAAATATTTTTGAAATAACATTTTTCAATCATTTTTTTTTTTTTTTTGGGAGGGGGGGGGGGGGCTATTCTGCCTTCTCTAAGCTGTTTCATGTAAGCATATTACACATCAGCGACATATTCTTTAATGAGGCTTGCATGGGCACCATTGTAGAGGGAAGGAGTAGGGAACTATGGCATTGATTTGTTCAGCATAGCGAGATGAATAATCGCTTACCGGTAGGCAATAAAAGGGTAGTTCTGTTTACATGCCTTTGTAGGCCAGAAGCAAGTCAAAATTGATTTAAAGTATACCTTAGCCCCCCTTTTCCAATGAGGGGGTACATTTCTTTCCCCCTATTTGCACTTTTTAAAGTGGTTTATACCCCCTTCCTTGCTGGTCAATATTGATAGGGATTGTCTTCAACAGCCGCCCTATAATTAAGACTCAATGAATCGCCACAATTTATTGATTGCAAGACAGCCATGTGTAGTGGACCAAGAGTACAGAGTAGTTCAGAATAGGTCATCATTAGGCCAAGATTGGTTTCATATGGCTACCTACCTCTTCTTAACACTTTCAGTGTCAGGAAAAATGTAGCTCTATGGGATTTGTGTGTATTACATATGAATAAAGAGTTCATGAAAAGCTGGAGACAAAATAAGAATGAACAACTTCAATGATTTGAAATTTGGCAAATTTCAAAATTGCTAAAAGTTCAAGAAGGTGCTTTATAACAGCAGGGAGTGGGTTATGTGAAACATTTTTACTCGATAAACACTACCAGAGGTTAATAAGTGAGATGAATTTACATTTTTATTTTGGAGGAAATTTACAAGAAAGTGAGGAGAAATGCAGAGAGGGAGAAGTTAATCTTGATGAGGTCATCCCTTTGTCATGGGATTGAAGAGCTTAGCGACACAGGGTCGACTTGTAAGACAACCAGAGAGGGCCGGATATTTGACTTTTGGTTGCCCCCTTGTTTTCCCCCGTGATTGGGTCCAGAAGAGGACTTAAAACAGTGTTTGTTGGCAAACAGCTAGTTCAGAAGCGGTCAAGTGTCCAGTTTTAGTCGCCATGGCTACTATGATACAAGTAGAAGAATGACCAGCCATTCTATTTTAAAGGTAGCATCCCTTTGTAGTATTTGATGAATTGTAAGTCTCATTTAAACTTACTATGTAGGGATGGGTTGTGTGCCATGAAATGAAAAAAAGAAAGATGTTTTCTTCAACTACAATACATCATGTTATCAGATAGGTGGCAAGCTGCCTCTGTTTCCCCCTCTCCTAAACTGCCCATTAATTTGATGAAGTAACACCCCCCTGCCCCTCCCACCAAACCCATCAGAATCTTTGAAAGTCACTCTGGTTTGAGGTGTGGACCATAAGATGTGGTGTTTGGGGTTCAAGTGTTTGCCCACTGACTTACTGAGGTTGCCAAAGCTTGGACACTCTTAGCAGGAATAATCCCCAATTCATATTCACCTGGGGCCTGTCAACAGTGTCATTCCCACCCCCTCTTTAAGGACTTAACAGGGATGTGAGAGAATTCCCTATATCCACAGCTCCAGGCTGATACAAAGTTTCGTTGAGGAATAATGAAATGTTGCGTAACAATTCATGCATCTTCCTTCGTCCTCTCCTAGAACCTTTAACATTTCTAGCTCAAAAATATGGATGACTTCTAATCTGCCATTAATTAGCATCTGAAGCTGTCACAGCTCCTTCACATAAAGGTCTTGGGTGCATGGGAGGGTGACTCTGTGTGCCTGGCAATAAAACTCATGAGGAAAGACCATCTTTGGTGGGGAGAAACACTTGTTGGTTTTCCTAAAGTGGTCTTGGCTGACATGGCAGGTGCGACTGTTTAAATTGGGAACGAAAGAAATAATATCAGCAAACATGAGGTTTGAAAATGTGACAGTCATTTGTCATGAAAAGCAAGGAAGGGAAGGGGATGAGGCAGTGTTGTCTCTCCATCTCTATCTTCCGGTGATTACACAAAGAAAACAAATATGTTCTTTTGGGTTTGGTGGGTGCCCCATGCCTAGAGCTATGTTCCCTCCTCTGCCCCTTTCTCTGTCTTCCTTGACATAGCAGCTCCTTAGGGATTTAGGTGGGGGGGGGGGGGGGGGGGGTCTTTTGGGGCTCATGAGGGCAAGCATGATACAGGGCGTACTGTCAATGTTAGTTCAGTCTAATGAAGTACGCCTTTGTCCTCATGGGGTCCTGCCCAGAGATTCCACAATGATTCCAAACCACAGGTCCACATGAATTGATCTTGTGTGTGCAAGAGAGAGAGAGAGAGATCGAGATCGACGAGAGGGATTGTGGACACTGGCAGGACAATTTACAATGTACACCCCTTTTACATACACACCAAACCTGTCTCTGTTTCTAGGTTGAATCAGGACCATGTTCCATTCAATCTTTGTTACTTACAACAGTTGTACTTGTAACTACCATGGAAACAACCAATGGGCTCTAAGCTGTAGCTATAGCTACAACCAATGGTACTGCACTAATCACTATGGAGTAAGTTACAATAAGTTGCAACATTTATGTGTAGATTTCAGTTTTGTTAACTGCTTTAGTACCAGACGACTTTTTGCACTGTTTATCGTTTGTGCAATGACCAATGCCTAAAAAAAATTGTGGAACATGAGCAATTCAGATAAAATGTTGGTGTAAAGGGGGTTTATCAATCTTTTTGGGACTCAGTCCTGCTCTGTTTGAGCAGGGGTTGAGGAAGCGAGGTGAAGTGGGGGATGAAGTATTTTTAGCGCTAGAAAGGAAGACAGAAGGGAGATAGCAACAAGGGTTGAGGTCGAGAGATTGACGTCATTCCCTAAGGATGTTTGCTCAAACGCTGTGTTTGAGAGAGGGAGAGAAGAGAGGAGAGAGAGGGGGTGAATGATTCAAAGGAGTTTATTCTTGTCATGTGAGGGTCATGGATGCTACAGTATCAGCCATCTGCGATTTTTTAGAGTATAGATTTGGATCAGCCGATCCTGTCTGAACAAATTTCTAGCTTATTTGTAACACACAGTCCTTACATGTTCACTAGAACAGGTTATGTAACTCAGGTATCATATTTACTTCTGTTTTAGGAACACACTCCCCCACCCCCTAAAAATCTTGTGATATCATATAAGCACCTAAAGGACAGAGAGAGTTAAACCTGTACAAACCGTGAGCCACAAAGCACAATACCCCACCCCCCCTCTCTCTTCCTTCTACCAGCAAGTACAACAGAGCCAGACAAGTTCAATCTCGAGTTGTTTAAATTTGGGCCCCTTGATGAGGATCAACATGTTAAGACCCAGCTCCCATTCATGATCAGATTTACCCCCCCCCCCCTACCAATTCATAACCCCAAGTCTCTTCAGCCCCATTCATCACTTGCCCCTCACAAAGGATTACCCCCCTCTTTCCCCACCATCCTTGAATCTAGTATGGAGGGCCCCTTGTATCCTGTAGCCCCCCCCCCCCCATTCTTACATTCTTGATATTAAACTTTAGGATATAGGCCTGTACTTTAACATATCAAGGACTTGGCTTGCATCTTGGCTTGGGTTGTGGCTAGTTTAGGAGGAAGAGGGGGGGGGGGGGGAGTACCCATGCTGGGCACCTGAATAGGGGCTAGACAAGAGTGCCACTCGGGCCTCTGCTCTGCTTTGTACCTGTGAAAGGAGCGAGGCAAGTTTTCAGAAATGCACTCTGACTTTGCTGATTACTGCATGCATACACAAATTCACAGAACTGGCCTTACTTAACCCTGTATTAGATGTGTTACAGTGTAAAAAAAAGTCTTGGCTCCAGCCCCCAATGGCAGGCCTGGGAACATACACTGTGTCATTGTGCCTCCAAACACTCCCTGTTCTTTTGTCTACATAATGAGTCACATAAGACTGTTTACGCATGTATGGAGTGCTGGCAAACATAATCAATGAATAAATAACATGGCAGGAAAGGGGTGGGACTGAAAGGTGTTTCCATCATGCATCTTAAGGAGAGCCACATGAATGTGGGAATGAAATGGACCGATGTAAATGCGGTCACTGTGCAAACACACATAGTTCAACCCTTTCTGTTCCAGATGAAATGCTGCTCTATGGGATTTGTGTCCATTACTAGTGACAAAATAAGAACACATCGCATAGAGAGTTCAGGAGGTATAGTCAGACCTACTTACAAAAAAAGGCCCCTGTTTATAAAGTCTACCTGTCAGCAAAGACCTCAACTTGGAATTCTTTTTTGAAGGGTGTACAGATATGACACCCATCATTGTAGATCTCTATCTAACCAGAGAGGTGTCTCTGTTCCATCTCTATGATCTAACCTTAAAAAAACATTCTTTCTGAATTCCTTGCGATGATCTGTATTTGACTATTTATAAAGCTGTACAGGTAAAGGAAGGTAGAAATTAATCTCTGAGTGGGCTTAAGAGACTTTTAGTAGGGTCGTATTAGATCAAGGATAACATGGATATGATAACCTCAGATTTCTTGCATAGACAACTGCATCAAGTGCGCATGAGTTGTGATGACATGCTCTCCAGTGTTGAGTGTAGGTCAAAACCTCCAGGTGAAAACCCCAGAACAAGAATAGCTTCTTTGGTCAAGGTTAGGTGACAAATAATTCACCCGATTTGTTGTCGATCCAGAGATAAAGCAGAACGACAAACTGTGATATCTGGTAAAACATCAACCCTTCCGATATCAAACCTACAAAGAAGTATTGTCATTGTGAGGTTTATCATTTGATGAAATGGAGGGGGTTAAACCTTTAAAAAAACAGGAGAGTTTTTGTGACCTAGTCATTGCAATAAAACTGAGTGTGAAAACATGCACTTGTGCGACTTCTCAAAATATTCTTGGTGAAAGAGCAGGCTTTTCATGGGTTTTAGTCTGCTAGCAGGGATCTTGTTATTTCATAATTTACCAAAATTCAGCCAGCGGCTCTCAGGGTAAATCATTCATGAACCTTAAGGTGCAGACAACCTTGGTCTGGGCATTCCACTGAGAGAGATTGATGGTTCATATGTGACTTCATTGAACAATATTTGAGTATAGCTATGGTTTATTAGAATGTGGGTGGATGAAATATTTTCTACACACTCCTTAAATCTCTGTGTGCCACATACGTCTTTTTGTCACAAGCAATCCACACAACTCCCTAAGAGATGCTGTTTATCAGGAACACAAAGGCATGCACCTTAATTCGTTTTCTTGTGTAGAAACTCTTTAAAAGATATAAGGTTTGGGATTAGGTGAGTGTAATTATATGAAGTTCTGGCTGGTAGAGGAATTGTTGGGTGTGAAACTTAGCGGAAGCTTGTTCTGTGGACCGAATCGGCACACTGGCATGGGTGATAATGATTGGGTGCGAATGAAGGATGCTGAGAGTGTAAATAAAACGCCTGATGTCAATTGAACATTTTTACTTTAGATAATGAAATGTCATGCGGACTTAGGCAACGAGTTCGGCGGATAAACTCGCTCCGAATTCAGCCTTTTCATCCCCAGTTTCGGAATGCAACCCTGAGAAGCCAACTGGAGTTCATGGTCACTACCAGTGACAGAGCGTGAAGCAAAAAACAGGTGGATTAGTACCACCTTATTGTTCCTCTCAACCAAACTGATCCCGCTAGTGAGAAACAGTCCAGTTCAATGGGAAGAATTACCACAATAAAGTGAGCGGGGGATGGGGAAATAATTACGACTACTTTGATATTGTAAATGCTGCGAGGGATCTCTGTTCATAAAAGTTAATCCATTTTGTTTGAGGTTTCTAGCTGTGTATGCCTTGTCAGTCAGTCAGTCAGTCATGGAACACTCCACCTAAAACCGTGAGGACGATCACGTCTCACGCTGCCATTTATGCTTTCCCAGCGTCTTAAAGCGGGGTCTCACCTCTCGTAATCCTCAAACAAACCCTACCGCATCGCCAGACGCCATTCAACGGGACACCCACATGCTCTTAATCGACATAATCAGAAATTATTTCTCACATACTTCTCACTCACAGCACTCCTCGTTTTCATTGTATAGAAACAAACCCAGCATATCTCCCACTCCTTGCTCGCTATTGATCTAGGACGGATAGAGAGATGTATGGATATCATTTGGCTACGGATTTAACTACCACCCAGTTCTGCTGCCGTCTAAACAAAGAGAAACTCATATAAAAGCAATGTTTTTCTCCTCAGTGGTTGTGAAAGCCTCTACCTGTTGTAGGCTGAGTTGGGGCTGTGGAGAGGGAAGAAGAAAAGCACAAGTTATGAATGGAGAGGAACCACGGTCCTTGCACACCAACTATACCGCCCCCCTCGTATCCATCGCTGGGAGACAATGGGGTATAGTTTGGATCATTACCTGGGTCAGTCTCAGTGACTCGATGAATACCACATAATCAGTTGATTGCTCTCATTCAGCTTTGTCTTCACTGCTTTTTCGGAGCAGGGGACCTATTTTGAAACAAGACAAATACTAAAAGTAGGGAAATATTGATATCTTACCAGCCATTTTGTTGGAGGGTTGTTAGATAGGAAGGGGGAGGGTGAGCTCTTAACTGCCTGTGCTGCTTTTACATTTTGCACTGGTCAGTCATATGCACAAATAGCTTGAAGCAACAGTTGGCATGGGGTAAAACCTATGGTCTGTGAGAAATGAAGCTCTTTACCTTACCAGCAACTACTACCAGCAACATGTTTTGAGCAAGGGAAACACACCAACAAAAAATAGATCAAATCTTTTCTGTTTGATGATATTTATCAATGTTTTTGTAGGAGGAAGTCAAACCAATGTCTTAATTCTGTTCGATCGATTCCAAAATTAGAGTCAGAATTGTGTGAGTTCAGTCGGCCATGCGCACAGTAATTAAACTATATTGATTGGCAGGAAACCAGAGCTCATTTCAAGTATTGTCCTGCAAAGTACATGTTGGACGGGAATGATGCTATATACATTCACAACCGCAGAACCTGAAAAAGGCTGAGAGAACACAGTGATGCCTTTGTACAGTGTCCCACATATTTGCTAGAGATCTCAAGGTAAATGCAAGCAGGAGAAATCCCCTGCTCCAAAATCGCGCCCATTCAATCTTTATAGGTGGAAGAAAATCGTGAAAAGCAGAAATGAGGATTGGGATGAACAGGACGATAAGTAGGATTATGTGGTTGGGGTCGTGGGGGAGAAAGTATTCTTTGGGAACTTCGCATGTTTTTCACCCCTTAGTTTGTGGCTTTCTATGACCTGCCTAATTTTATGTTGAACAAATAGGAAAAGAAGGAAGAAATAGAAGGTTTGTGGGGTCTGGTTGACAGGGAATTATCCTCCACCAATTTTTGCTCCTGATGGTTGGGGATTTGTGGTCACGTTGTCCATCTTGTCCATTCTACTTGTTATGGGCTGTTTTCGTCCTCATTCCATCATTTTGTTTGTTTGTCTGTCTGTCTGTATGTGTGTTTCTTGAACTGTTGTCTTTTTCTTTTCTCTCTATACCTGTTTAAAAGCACCTAACACAGAGAAGAGATAAGATTTCACCCCCATTTCTTTCTCATCATATTGTTGGAAAGCCTTATTTTGCATGGTTTAGTGATTTTATATCAAGAATCCATTTTTATGAACCTAATTATTGGAAATAACTACCATTTATGGTTTGAAATATTTGAGAACAAATAGTGGGTTTTACAGCTTTGTATGAAGTGAATGTGTTTATCCAATGGCTGGAAATCAAACAAAGGTGCAAAAGTCAGTCTTCCAGATAATATTTATTCTGCACTTTTCATGAAGTAGCTAAATCTAATGTCTAAGAATTGATGGTGAAGGTTGGAGGGAAAAGACCACTTCTTCTTATTCTACCTGATTCAATGACAAAGAATCGGTTTTCAGTGACCATGGAACAAGTCACACCACATGAAAGTAGAAGTGACACAAATTTAAGTCTATGATTTAAAATAGCTACCATTCAGTCCGATTTTGAGATAAGAGTGTGTGTAGACATTCGGCTGAAGGAAAGATTTGGTAGTCCATAACTCATAAGAGAATAGGGGTGCTATGAATCACCCCCCCCCCCCCCCCAATATGTACTCCTGAAGTAGGGTCTATCTTGGAACAGGTGTAGGGAGACTATCCCAGGCCACGTAGGTCAGAAAGCCAGACCCTTGAGTCACTGGGGAGACAGGTTATGTACACATTTAGCTTTACTTCTGTGTGTCTGTGCTTGACTGCCTGCGACAACTGTTCAGCTACAAATGTGATTGTCCCAAGACCTATGAAATATAAGAAATACGGAGCAGCCTTTATGGGCAAGTTTAGTTCCCACAGCCACAATATAATTCATTCCCTCTTGATATGTAAAACCTACAGCTTCTGAAGAAATGTAACATTTTAGAAATTTAAGGTTAACATGGTGTGGTTCATACATGTATGTTGAAACATGAGCGAGTATAAGATCCTTCTCTCATATAGACTATACAAACATCGCTTTGAAGAGAGCCTCTACATGAACCTCTTTAGTATCTCTTAAGTGATGGGAGACTAGTGTATTAGTCAATACCACTAGACATTCCCAGACCTACATTTTATAAGAACATTTTCATCTAAGTACTTCAACTTCTATGCTTTTTCTCATCAACGCCTGTTCAGCCACTATACAAAGGTACTTAGCTCCTTGTATACAAAGCGGTAAATTGCGCCCATGCACAGATCAATCCCTTATCTGTTGGGCCCCTGCTTGGTTACATGGCCTGTTGACATTGTGGGGTTAAATAGGGAAATAGGTGTCCATTATTCAATTACCTCTTTTGATGCCCCCTCTTAAGTCCCCCTCCCATACCCCTATTCATTACCCCATCCATTCTTTGCACCCCTTTCTTACACCCCATTCTTTACCTATCTTTTGTCCCCCCCCCCTCCCCATAAACCCTTCCACCCATTTGCCTTGGACATAGCATCACATCACCATCACTCTTAAAAGTGGAAATCTGTAATTCAAACAGGGGATTGCGCAAGGCAATGAAAGGGTAGACAGTATGAGGAATTGTTTCCACAATCAACACATTTGTAGATTACAGAAAATACAGACAATGAGAAAGAGCAAATCAAAGCCCAGCCCCTATGCTTTGCCTTTTCTATATGAGGTATCTCACACCATTCCTGAGCTTTTTTGACCCCATTTTAGTGGATGTCTTGTCCTTTGTATGGATCTTAACTTTGAACAAACATGTGACATGTCTGGCAGAGAGGGAGAGATACATGGAAGAAAGGAGACATGGAGAAAAGCAGGCACCAAATGTTGTCATGAAATTATATTAATTGTCATGGATACATTGTAAATAGAGACGGAAAGAGAGGGGAAGAGAAAGAGGAAGAAAAGGATACACTACATATGTATATGTGCCAGATCCTGTGACCAAGCTCAGACAATCCCAACATTTGGCTTTAACAAAATTTTCCAGTTTGGCAAACCCTTCTTATTCCAAAATGAAGCAATTGTCATTTAAACTTAATTTAAGAGAGTAAATAAAACTAAATGTCAAAGGTCTCAGAAGGAAAAGTGTGTGGATGCTGCTTGAGAGACTTTCACAATTTAGAAAGTATGTCAAATTGTAATGTTCAGTCAAATGATCTATTCATTTGATGACAGCTGAAAACCTGCAGTTTGCCGATATGCTGTTACATTATTTTGAAATGTTAGTTTTGAATGTTTGGCTTTATATTTCAGGTGTACTCATGTACATTGGTAGGCAAATAGTAGGGTTGTCTGTCCTTGCCTCTTGTCCTCTCGTTTGGTCTGGCTCTATCGCCTCCCTTTATGAATGCAGCCGCTACAATTTCAGTAATGTGTGAAGAAAATGGGATACTAGTCCCAAACACAGCACTTTAAAATCTTTGTCTATCATTCATCCGCCCTTTTTTGTCTGTCTATCACATAGATTGGCCCACATTTTCTCGATGCATTGATTAAAATTTAAACAAAATTCAGGTAGACTGAAGGCGTTTAACCTTGCTCCCCATTCTAATGCTCTTGCACTGCTAGAAATAAACCTGAATCATTCTAGAGAGCTGATTACCAGTAACAAAGTTTGCTGCTATGATCTTTGTGAAGGATTGGTCTAGCAAGAGCTGTCATCAATCTCTTTTTTTTAAAGCTCCTAAGTTCCATTTAGGGTCTTTTGTCCCAACTGAGAAACACCCGAACCTGTGATCAACTTTATTGTACTGATAGGTAGCTTTGCTGGGTTTATATGTGTATTTTGTCTCAGAATTGGAGTTATTAACAGCGGTAATTACCCCTATAATTTGAAAGCATTGCAATCTTGGTAGGTTCCTTTGAAGTTGGTGTGTCAGGCATTCTTTATGCCCAGAAAATGCCACCTTATCTGCCTTTTTGTGGTATTTAAGTCCCTCTTTATGTGCCCATAGTAAGAACAACACAAAGGGCGTAAAATGTGAGGGAAGGATAGAGAAAGAAAAGGAGAGAGAGGGGGGTAGGGGGAAGGGGTTAGGGGGTAGGGGGAGATAGGGCTTTATGTATTTGTTCATGCATTATAAAGGCTGGTGCTTGAAGAGAATGTGAGTTTCTCAGATAAACATTGTAACACTCACCGCAAACATCAAAGACAATACATACACCCCATTAAACAATAACCTGGGGAATGTGTTGGATGTAAGACAACACATTCATAAAATTCTGCATGTTTAATCTTTTGAGATAATATCATGTTGTATTTGCAGGTCTCTGTTGTTTTCTAGACCAGCATCACTAACTTGAAGCACTTGTGGCTACTTTGGGTACCCCCTTCCCCCCCCCCCTAAAAAAAAAGAAAGAAAGAAAGAAAAAAAGAAATGAAATTGGGTTACAAATGCTTCTCTCTGTCAAGCTGCAATATCATGCAAGCTATCCAGTGCCCTCATCCACCACACAAAACAACTTTCCTCTCATCAATCGTAGCCCCCCCCTCTATCACACCTGGCTACCCTCACACACCCCCTCCATGCCCCCTACCCAAACCCCACCCCTAGTCGTAGCAACCTGCTGTAAGCAATCCCCTGAAAACGAGCCTAATTGGTTCGTTGAGACCTCCTCCCATCTTTCAATTACTGGGTGAAAATTTCATCAAGTCTTTCTCCGCTTCTTTTCATGAATGACTATTCTTGGTGCCCAGCCATTTTCCTCACTGCCAACAAATGGTCAAAAGTGCAGGGAAAGTACAATATTTCGCACACCTGAATGCCAGGGTTCTCCTGATCAGTTCTTGGAAAGAAGCAAAATAAAATATTTGGGATTACGTTCTGTCGGTGGGGCTACTTTACAAGCTGGATGTCATGATGGAGACATTCTGAACCAACGAGCATTTATTTTTTTTCAGGGGCTCTTTTGGGCATTGTGGATGCTGTCTTGAAAGGGATTAGGGGATGAAAGGAGAACCTAATACATATATAATCAGGTCTGAAATGGTAGACTACTCAGCACTCTCCCATGTGCTAGTCTCACCCCCAGTCTAGTGATTGGCACCCTACGTAGACCTGGGCAAGGTTCAATCTGCTGGCATATTTCCTCGGCATCAACGGGCCACAACGCGTCCCTAGAACGTTGATATACGATAGACCCAAACCTGTGAATGAGGCAGAAAATCCACCGCTATAATATGAGGACTGTGTGTGACATCTCAAGTCGTTAGATATGATGAATTATGAAATTTGCAAGCGGGGAGTTAGTAAGGGGTAGACAGTACTCCTGTACCTAGATTTAAAACAAATCTGAGGAACAGCACACAGTGCATGTGTTCAACAGGCTTTAGGTCCATTTCTGAAGAAGAACTTTACTGCAAAGTTGCATGTTCAGTTAATTGTAGCTTGCAGTTCAAAAGTACTTTAATAGGACAGGCAGAAAATAGAAATGACATCTAGTATATTTGAAACCACTTTCAAGATGCTTCTCTGTAATGTGTTATTTCTGAAATCCAAGTTGCATGACGAGGGAGAAATTCTCTATTCGTTTTGAAGTCTGACCTTTCCAACAACATCTTCGTCAATTAGATGTTTTAACAGTTTCCACATGTGGGTTAACCACATGATGATAAATCGAATCAGTGACAAATGTTGGCTAAATTGGACAGTGTTTATCTTGGATACGGCTATTACCCAAATGTCGTCATGTAATGTGCGAGGCGGCGACGTACCAAAAAAACAAAAATTGTATTCTCTGAAAATTGTTTTGTGTGTTGTCGATGAGTCTTTTCGACTAGTTAGGGGATGTCGTGTGTCGAAAGATGGTTGTTATTACGACGGTTGTCTTCGCCTCCAGAGACTGGCGGTTCTTGTAATTGTTATTTCCTTGTCCAAACCATTCCTTCGCGAGCTGAAACCCGCGACGATCTAATGAGATTCCTGCCTTTTTTTAAAGAAATAATACTTCAGCACTCTGTCCAACTAAGCAGTGATGATGTATTCCATTTCAGATTCTAGTTTGTGCATTCACACATTGCTAAGCCTTCCACCATTATGCCCCATTGATGTGGCCATGCATCATATAATCCTGCTTTTATTTTCCTGCAGTATTCATGCAGTGGGCCCCCGTGTTGGGAATATGTATAAAGCAAGGCCAAGAAGAGAGCACCCAGTTTTATACATTGGGGCTGGAGAACAGTGTCTCATCTGTGCTGTGCAAGTACAGAGAGGGTTTTCATGCGATCTCTAGTTATTATAAATAAGAAACTTGACATAAGGTGGCATATGCGTTTTATTCATGAACCCATTAAGATCAAACCATTGAAGATATTTAGAACATACATACACTACAGCTCAAAGGAATCGACATGTAGGGAAAGGGAAAGGGAAGAAAAAGAACGAGCCGCAGTTTTAAACCGTGGTATATTTTGTCAAGTTCAGCATGAAACACGATGCTTTAGGCTAAAAAGTGTCATGTTTCATGCTGAACTGGACAAAATATACCGTGGTTTGAAACTGCAGCTTCTTCCCTTTCTTCCCTTTCCCTATCCCTATGCCAATTCCTTTGAGCTGGAGTGTATGTGTGTTTTATGCGGCATGATTTCAATCTGCAGAAGAAAACATGACCAAAGTTAAAATGATCGTGATAAACACAAGTACAATATCAGACAAGGCAAACTTGGTGAGACACAGACATGTACCTCATTCCCGAAAACCATGCTACGAATATCCCAGAAGACATAGCATACAAAAGACATATTAAAGTTTTCCATGTCATTGACATAAATATGTTTGCAGGGCCTGTGACTCTACTTTTTAATTCCCAGTTACCTTGTTGCCCCCATGACCCGTTCCACTCTGTTTGCAAGCAAGTTATGATTGGGTTGGGTTAGCGGTGGCTAGTAAAAAAGCCTTTCACCTGTTGTCCTCATCCAAGGGCACGGGAATGGTCCCTGCCCCTGCAGATCGTCTGGTCAGGATGCTGTACGCTCCCACTACACCAACAAAATCAACTTCCCGCTTTGTGCTCGTCGTTTTCTCATTGTCTGGTTGACTCTTAATGATAATATTTGTTAGTCTTGGTGACATCTGTGCAAGTTAATTTCTTATCTCTCTCATTACCATTGTCATAAATATGTGAAGTCAGCCAGTGGGGTTTTCAAGGCCTGGTAAAGTACAATTTAAAGAGTTGGGATTAATTTCATGCAGTAGTGCCCTACATTACACATTGTTGCTAATCTATTGATTCAATCTTCTATTAGTTTTGTGTTGAAGAGATCCATGTATCAGCATTGAAGCTCAGTTTCAACATAGACTCTTATCAAATCCTATGCTTCAAGCCTTACTCTAAGATGATATCAGGATTAATTTATTATAGCATTATGAAACCAGAGTGAGAGGAGATGTAGACAGTGGAGATACCTGATGCAGATCAATATTTAGTGGTAAGAGTGTATAGTCTTCAAAAGAGTTCGGTATCTGGGTATACCAGAATCCCAACTTGGGTGAATCCAAGTTGAAGTTTTCATTACCCCCCGAAGAGTCCGCAATTGGCTGGACTCCCTTCCTCTCTAGGTCCATCTTAAAATTCATGTCCTTCACCCTGCGTTGCTATGGCATCCACATCCAATACTCTCCTCCCTTAGTCCGGTACTTATTCATTTACGCTGTGCTATGAATTCTGGGAGGCGGGAGTTGTGTGGGCTGGCTTGGTCAGCAGTTATTCTGTGCTTTTTATGCTTGGAGCCTCCTCCATCCATTCTTCCTTTGTGGGCTTGGTGTTTGTGCAGTGAAGTGACACGCTGTTTGTGTGTTTGTGTGTATGTGTGGTTGTGTCTGTCTTATTTGGAGAGCTCTGTTTAGCCCAGGAGAGAAAGGAAGAGAGATAAGATCCACCCACATTCTGAAGAGAAGAATTGAGTGTTTGTGTTCTGTGTCCCATTGACAAAACCAAAATCCTGAAGAACTTATTCCTCTCCATGGCTGGAAGTATTCCTCTCCCATGCATAAGAGATTTTGTGGTCGGGCATTCAACCATTTTCCAAAACCTGAAACCTGTACTTCTCTTGTATCTTCCTCTCCACCTCTCTGTCTCTCTGTCTCTGTCTCTCTGTCTCTGTCTGTCTCTCAATCTCTTTCACTCCTTATTTATCCCTTCCCACATTATTTTCCTGTGTGATATTTAAAGTAAATGGGACTGAATATATTAGCAAGCCTGGGAAGAATTACAAACAATCTCCCCCCCCAAAAAAAAAAAAAAAAAAAAACCTCACCCTCTTCCTTTATGAGGTGTTGAGGTTGTCACCATTGGTCTCTCCCACAATAAGCCACTCAGACTCTTCAGACACCTCAGCCTGATCTGTTTTTTACCCTCTCCCCCTGCTTAGCCATCATAAGTAGCCACATTTGTGACAGGAATTATAAAGAAGGTTACATTTACAGCAAGACCCCCCACTAGTACTCCTGACAGGACAAATAGAAACTATTTATACAACTAGGATGATTCTGGCAGATGAAAGGATCAACACTTCCCTTTGAGATGGAGCGTGATATCGCTGAACAGAAGGCTTTTAATGTCTTCTATGCTCGGGACATGAGTCAGGCTTTGATAACATTATGTCGCGACAGCAACTGAAATCACAACAGTGATGAACAAATGTAAAGTTGAGCTGCAACATTGGCATAACATGTGTACCTGTTCCTGTTAGATATCAATGATAGCGGAAGTCGAATGTTATCTCCTTCTCCTTCTTCCTTCTTCTTTCTGGCTGACTGCATTTATAATAAAAGTGATGATTCTCTGTTGCTACATAACAATAACTTCTGTTTCTGTGTTATTAGGGTATTGTTTTTAGGGTCTTGTTTGCATTTGTAACCAGGGTTGTACTCAAAGTGATCCAAGATGTGTTCATAGCTGAAAGATGTTTGCAGTGTCAGAATCAGGTCAAGATCAGGACTGGAATCATCACCTGGCAAATATGATATAGCCAGCTCCTGGTCGTTTTGTTTTTGTTTCGTAGCTGAGAACTATTAGTATTACTAGTGATACCCATATGTGAGAATCCATACAGCAGAGAGAGAGAGCTTGTTTTAAGAAGTGGGTCACAGCTTCTTGTGGTAGAGGGCACATTTTCATGGAGGGGTTGAATAGTAGAGACCTGTCCGAAGGGACCTTTTAGAGGGAGCATGCGTTGTCTAGTCAAGCTGTCGACTCTCTCATGCTGTGTTGGTTACGTATCAGCAATTCTGCAACTGTGTGCGCCCGATCTCCCCCTAAAAATACCCCACTGTCTTACAAATCGGACTTGAAGCCTCCTACATCCTCACCAGCATGATATGTCCATATATGGGGGCATATTTCCTATGTTTCCGATGCCCCCCCCTCCATCCCATCCATTGATGAATTGATATGGTTGCAGTGCTGTATATATTGCTGTGGGTTGGTTGCCGTGGAGAGGAGGAGAGATGCGGGTGGGATGCGGGCTGGGAGTCGTCCTGGGGAGATGGAGCATGGAGAAAGGTGGCCCTGTGTCAGGAAGGTTCAAGACACGGGTCAGGGCGGTATGGAAAAGCCTCTACCTGTGACCCAGTACCACCATTGCTAATCTGGCTTCCAGGCTGTCTGCACTTTTATTTCCCAATTCACTATTCTCATTAACTCTGTCTGGATGATAAGACTATGTGTTATTCAGTCTTCATGAGACATGTAAAGCAATGAAGAGACTCAGCTAGTCTTCATAGAGGCTTTGCTTAGTGGAAGTACAAGCAAATATAATGTATTGCTACTGTTGCGGCTGTATGGGCACATTTAGAATTATCATAATTAAAGATAAATCTAGTTTTGGGGGATGTTGGTTTATCCACCCCCATTTGAATTTGTTCCCCTGTACATTTTAGTATCGTATCTTTGGTGGGTTTTTCAGGGCAGGATCATAACTCCATCAAAACAAACCACCTGCCCAGTAATTGACAGCAGCTCACCTAGCCTCTTGACCACAAATGGAAGAAATATGAAAAGGACCTGCAGGTAGAATGTGATAACAAACAGTTGTTGCCATGAAACAAGAAAGCACACCTGGAAAATATGAAAATGACATGTCCCTGAGGTGCAGGTTAATTTTGTGCTCTTAAGGGATTATTCACAGTAAAAGGGCTTTTGTTTTTGTGACTCAAAAGGACAGAGGCACAACTTTAGGTCAATGTCATGATTGCGAGACTTAATGCAATGGTTGGAACTTTTGATGTTGATAACAGATTGAATGTTTGCCAGGAGAAGTAGACTATCCAGGGAAATGATGTTTTGCAGAAAATTGTGTCAAATCTGGTATTATTTAACTTCACGAGAAAACAGAAGGAGGGGTGGATGTAGATTATTTTGCATTGTCTTCATGAGTTATTTCTGCCTAATTTGTTCAACCAAAGTCAAGTTGAGGAAGGAAAAATGGAAATGATTGCTTGCAAGGTCCATTTCACTAATACGTGTTTGTCCTGTAAGAGATACTCTGAAGAAATAGCAGGTGTTTCAGTTCAGTGTGGTACCTGTAGCACAGATCATGACCAAAGTCGTCTGACTTTTGCTCTCGTTTTAACTCTCCCTGTCCCATAGGCTATAAACTGTGTTCTAATTAAAACATGATTATCATTGTTTGATATTGAGATGATTAACTTGGATTTAAATGTAATATTCCTCATTGATTCTTTAAAATATAGGCAGTTATAAACTTAATACTAAGGTAGTGACTGCAAGCTTGTTCTCTGTGTAGTCGGCTGGTCTAGAATCGATGAAGGAAGGAATATTTATGTTTGTTACTCAAGAAAGAGGGCTAATTATTGGTTTCAGAGGTCCACTTAAGAAGGTCCCGGCTCACTCCATTAGCAGATTATCCCCTTCCTCCCCACCACATAATCCCCCCGTAAAGACCCGTAATGATCCTAATCAGAGGGATAATAGACAGATCTGCCCCACGTAGCAGAAAGGGGGCAGCGGGCTAAACCCCCAACTGACTTTTTAAACGTGACAGGTTGGCACAGCGTGAGCATGATTTCTACAGATAATTAAAAAAAAAACTTTTTTTGATGTAGTACTAGATGAATGAAGTTTTTAAAATGGATATTGTCAAAGTATTTAATACCAGACTACACACACTTTTTAGTTCACCAGATAAACAGGAATTTTTCAAAGATTAACAAAAAGGCATTTATGCTTAACAGAATCTAAACCACAGTTATCCTCCCTCTTCAATGGAAATAGATATGTAGATGTTCAAAAACTTACTTGAGGCATCGTGACATGGTAAATAAATGCATTTGCCTGACAAAGCAATAAGTAATGAATGTAATCTGGATGCTTGACTTCCGAAATGAATGAAAATATGATTTATGTGAAGCAGATGGGGGAGTGCACTTTTAAGAGCATACCCAAGAGATGCCTGGACAACATTTAAATGTTACTGGGGTAAGTTCTACGTATTGTCCTTGCGTTGTTTGTACCGCTCATGTAATGAATAAAAGTGATGGTCATCTGCATAAATAGTACAGCTGCGGATGAAATCAATGTGTCATTGTATCACCTTAACTCTTTGTGTGCCGCATGGGCATTCATTCACAGGTAATACACACAAATCCCATAAAGCAGTATTCAGTCCAGCACTCAAAAGGTTAAGCCTCATATCAATTATATGAGAGTGGTGTTTCATGTGCAGGATCTGAAAGGGCTTTCTTTTATTTGGGATGAAGAAAGCCGAATGAAACGACCCTTTTCTCCTTGCTAGAATTCCTGTCTGCTTTCCTGGATTTTCAGGCTGACTGCGTAATCAAAGTGATAATCATTCGGCGAGGTTTGACTGAAAATAGATTCTTGGGCAATCTAAAGACGAGAAATGGGACAAAAGGGTGAGTGGCGCAGTCAGGCATTTGATTGTGTAGGTTGGTTTATCTCGGGGTTTGGAGGGGGGTGGGGGGAAGACTTAAAGCTGAGTAATCTTTTTGCTGAAACAAGTTTTCTCTGTCTGTTCAACATCTTATTGAAAGTGTCGCAAAGTTGTTGCAGCATTTGCAGCAGTCTTATAATTCTGATGTTGTGCTCTCAACCTTGCTTAGGGTCTCCAAATGCATATAATTGTTTGCAAACTGAATACACTGTGCCGCTAAGTAGAAATTACTGATCATACCTGTGTTAAGGTATCTGCTGTTGCTAGATGTATGAATGACATTGAATGCTGCATAGATTGCCAGTGTATTTCCTTTTATAACACATCTGAATAAAATGTGCCTTCTGTAGCAGGAACTAGAAAGGGTCAAAAAGTACAGATAAACTTTGCGATTGGAATCAGAAATAGATGTGCATAAAATGGTGACTCTTGTCTTAAACTGAATATCTAATACAAAGAAACTAAGATGACAAATTCTTTGGAGAGGGCCATTAAACTCTGATGCGATTGAGGAATGTTGGGGCATCTTAAAATCTGTTGTGCCCTCACAAATGGGATTGCAGGATTATTTGTTTCTTCGTCTCTTTCTGATCCCCATTCTACCCTCTCCCACGCACCCATCCATACAGTCCTAGCTCCAGTCTTAATCCTAATCCCATGATTAACTAGGGGGTCTGGGGTAAATGGTCCTAATCTTGGATGAGCCCTCTGGTTTGTCTCCTGCTTGGCTGGGTACCCGTGGTCAGCTCTAGGGGTTATGGAGTTCAACAATCATCCCCTCACCCTAGTCAGGCAGAATTGTCCAGAAGCTTTGCTGCAATAAGGCTCAATGTCTTTACTTTCCATCCACCAATGCAACAATTTACCTGCAGATACACTGAAGATGATAACAATTTCTCAATGACATATCTTAACCTGTGGTTTTTATTTCCAAGAGTTGGACTCTTGCAAGTCTGTTTTGGTGTAACTACCTTCCTAAAGAATAAAAATAAGAAATTGACTGTGGAATCTTGTATTTACAAAAAACACCAGATAAGAATCAAACACAAAGAGATGCTTAGAAAAAGCCGATGATGATTGAACGACAATAGCCTTGTAGTTCAGAGAACCATAGACCACAGAACCCAGTGACTAAATACACAGGGTAACAGATAGTGAGAGGACTTGGATGAGTACAGACTATGCTTTCTTGGGATGTGGCTTTGAGAGAATGCTTGGCACCACAGATTAAGGGATTTAGCATGTGTAGTAACGAGTGACAAAATAACTGTTGAAGCAAGTAGAAGCGGGGACAACTTTTTTGGGAAGGGAGGAAGTTCATCCTTATTGACAAAATATTACTCATTCAGGGTGAGCTTAGCATCAAGTCTGTTTGAATTTAGCTCTGAACTGTCTGAGAAGATGCAAGGGTATCATGGTAGTATGTGTGTGTGTGTTTTTTTGTGTGTGTCTGTATGTGTGTGAATTAGAGATGAGCATACAAAGAGGTACTATGGAGGGGAAAAAAGCACACATGTTCAAAGACTTACATGCATATTTACACAAAATGCCAGGAAATATTGAGGATCCATTTAATCTGGATATAGTTTTCAAACTTAGTTGATCAAACTGTTCTCGATTAAAAGATAACAAATTATGATTGTAAACCTGTACATGTTCACACCATTCCCGACATTGCCCCAAAAGTAAAAACTGGCAACATTTCCGACTGATGCCAAATTAATATTCCTTGAATTGCTAATGTGTCTGCCAGGAAGTTAAATCAATTTCTTGTCTCTCCTGAGACTAAAAATTCATTCAACCCAGAAAAATACTTTGCTGAAATGTGTGGTTAACATTTCCCAACAAGCCTCCAATATGGCTTTTAGAAGAACTCCCACTTAACTCACCTCTGCGATTTTATGATTTTGGCAGCGATTCCAAGCAATCAGTTTCCGCTGATGATGGACATGTTAATCATAGTGAGCATTTGGTTGTAGGTGTTGATATCACTAAATGCAATCCAAAAAGGATTTCCGGTAATTAGGTACTCTTTGGACTGTACTTATCCAAACTATGGCAAAACATACCGGTATGTATGAGGACTCCAGTTATGACATGAACATACTCGGTCATGTGGAATATTTGACCCAAGAATTAGATGAATGTGTGTGTGGGCAGCTGTAGGTTTAGTACAAAAAGAAATGTTCTCACATGCTTAACATGCTTTAGTATAAGTCAATCTGGAATCTTATATTTGTATGTATGAAGTGCTCCACTCCTATATTGTCCAAATAGTTTGCCGAAAATTATATTTACCACCCCCACGCCATACCTGAGTGAGGATGTCACTTGAATTTTATTGTTTATTTTATGTTTTATGTGTTTGATTTGTCATGATATGGTTTCCATATTTGTGTACCTGTCAAACACATAAAAGTTATATAACGATGTAGACTTAGCGAGGATCATGTCCAATGTTAATCCTATATCAAAGGGATTATGCGTTGACCTCTGTTTGTTGTGTTAGTACAATATCAGTTTTGCTCAGCTTTAATTGTTTTCAAAATGATATGTTGTTAAATATTGCTACATACATAAACAACACCTATCCCAAGATTTTGCCATGAAAAATAACATTTACAGTCATGTTGAGTATTCCATTGTATAAAAATGTTAAAGTAACAAACACTGTCTGAAGTCTAGGTGTAGAAATCTGCAAAATGATCTTGGGAGGGGTGGGGGGGGGGGGGCGGGGTGAGGGGTCGGGGATATCAAGAAAATTGAGGATGGAGGAATTTCACGTCAGGCTCAACTTATTAGTGGAGCCACTTTTCCTGTCGCTGTTCTCCAAAAGGAAAGAAATTGCACCAGGCATCTCCTGACTACGAGGCGATTAGATCCGAATCGCGCGCAAGTCGGCCACGCTGCTCCCATCAGGTTAAACCGCTATATTTGGGCACGCCACCACGGTTGAGGGTGAACTAAAACGATGCGGCACAATTTGAACCTGTCAGCCAGGAACTCCCAATAAATGGACTTTATTATTTAATCATCTCTCATTGGCGATCCGTGGTCACATGCGTACATGGCACTCGCGAGGTAATGACTGTGTAACTTTTAATGTCTGTGTACTTGCCTTGTCTGCTCCTGTATGTAGGGGGACATGCCAGAATGTCTACATTCATGACCATCAAGAATGTGCAATCAGAAGTGACAGCTCTGTAATTCATTCTACCTGTTCCACTGGGGAGAACCAAAGTTTTGATCAAGTCATGTGGCTGGTGGAGAAGGGGAGGGGTTGGGGGGGGGGGGGGGATGGGGGGTGGGGGAGGGTGGAGGAGGGATTTTAAGACGTAGGTCCCTTTGTACTTTCTGGTCTCTAAATTGCCACTTGAGTGTGTGTTCACGTTCCAATACGAGAGCTCTTGAAATGTATGCAAACAAAACATGATCCTTCAACTTTATCCTAGGACAAATTGTTTACACACTGGAAGGAGATTTTTCTTACTGGGAGACAGAGAAAGAGAGAGAGAGAGAGAGAATATTGGCCTCCACAATAAGAATGCAACCTATCATGGCAGCATGCTATGCTATTCGTGTAGCTTTGACTATGTGAGGCGAGTGTTTCAAGTTTTCAAGTCTGATGATGTGAAGCTAATACACTGCACCAACCATCCCACTCGCCCCTTCGCTCCGAGTATAAAATATACAATATACGCCATGCCCCAGGCTGAAAGTTAGGCTAAGAAGGGTGGAGTTTAGGATGTGACAGGGTGGAGTAGCGGGGGAAATGTGGGACACGCAGGGACCATGAAATGGATACATGTATGTCATCGCAGACTCAATGTATGTCTGCCGATTTGGCCCAATGGTAATTGGGACTATTTTTAGATTAAATGAGATCTCGGGGGATATAAACCAGAATGAATGAATGCAAGGGTCTCCCAGAGGTGGTTCATGTTCATGTCACTGCTACACATAGGCTGAAGATGATACGGCAGATTTTATGTCAACTCTACACCTTGTTTTTGATTTGTTTGTTGCGATGATATAGTTATGCATTCAGGACATGGCAACTCTGGAACTCAGAAACATTCTTTGGGTTCTCTTCTTTCCTTTTCTTTGACTTTGTCTGCCTCTTCGTAATTTTCCTTTTCGTTTCTTTTCCATCTTCCTTCATCTTCTTCCTCTTCCAACCATTCAGCATTATCATCATCCCATTTCTGTGTAATACCTCTCTCTGTTGCTTGTTCTGCCTCTCTGTTACCCTTCTTCCTTCATCCTCTTCCCTCTTCCTTTTTCCCCTATCTCCAATAGCTCCTTCTTGTTGGTTCCTGTGTTGTGCTCACTATCTCATCTCTCTCCCTCTCTTTCCTCTCCTCTTCATACTGCTCCATGGTATGTCGTCTGGAGAGAACCAGAAAGTATACAACAGCTCAAAGGAATTGGCATAGGGAAAGGGAAAAAAGGGAAGGAGCTGCAGTTTTAAACCGTGGTATATTTTGTCCAGGTCAGCATGAAACATGATACTTTTTAGGCTAGCATTGTGTTTTCATGCTGAACTGGACAAAATATACCACGGTTTAAAACTGCGGCTCCTTCCCTTTATTCCCTTTCCCTATGCCAATTCCTTTGAGCTGTTGTGTACATCAATATCACTCTTCTTTCTCCACTCTTTCATGTTTTACACCCCTCTGGCTCTCAATAGACAATATCACAAATCTAGACAAAGTATTACTGTGAGTAGCCACTTAATAACATAACATTCACGCTCTTCTTTTGAAGTTGCTTAGAGAAAAAAAAAAACCCATTATATCTCACTTTCAGTCTGTTTCTCTTCAAAATACCAGCCAGTCTTTCCAGTTGACAAGAACAACATCAATGTGCGAACAGCTTAGAGAGATAGATAGAGAGAGAGATTAAAACACAAAACGTTTGGGACGTTGAGAAATGTTTAAAAACACATCGCAGGCTAGACAGACAAAAACATGTTGTCAGTGTCAATAGTGGCCACATTTTTGTGATAAGTGGAGAGATACTGGAGGCTTGTCCATTTACACTAAGAGGAAATTAATTGATTATTAAAGCTCTGGTAGGACTATTGATTAATCTTGACATCATCAACAGTCTCGTTTTTCGTGATTATTGATAAGGCTGTAAATTTTGTTTCATCGTTTGGACAGGGATTGTGTAATAGTCCAGCTCATGATGAAACTAACGTTTAACACATGATGAAACATGGCGTAGATGTGATTTGGTGCAGAGAAACTAATCTGTTTCATTGCGCTTTGTCGTGTAGAGGGAGGGTGGGAATATATTGGGCATTTATCAAAAACATCTGCGCAGTCATCAGTTACAACTCATTAATCTCACAATCAGCATAGGTGAGTGAGGGGTCGTGCATTCTCCCTTTTAATACCTCTTCATGCTAGAAATTCAAAAAAGAGTAAAAATTTAGGGGAATCATAACGTTTATCGTCAAGAAAGCAATTACCTGACTTAGGAAGTTCTTGTGGAGCTGGCAGTATTTGTGTAATGTCACTAGTGTTGAGAAATATGATTATAATCACTGAATTAGAATATATAAATGTTGAACTTAAATACAAATTGTATTACTCATGCAGAGGTTATTTTTAGTGAGTGAGCTTTGCAGGGAAGAAGGGGTATTTCTTTGAGATTACCACAACCAAAAAATTATTACAGATGACTCATTCAAACTCAAATATGATTTTGCATTGTGAAATTCAGAGACCCGTACCCGAAAGGTAAACTATTGATAATAGTGTGTGCGTGTGACTGTAATTCCAGACAAGCTATTTGTTCCTTTCGTATCTTTACTGACCCACAGTGTAAACCACAGAAGAACGTTAACAATTGAACTTGGATGATCTCATTTCAGACAAGATTTTGGGGACAAATCAGCCAATCTGGTCCTGATGTTTAGAGAGCTTAGGGGAAAATGAGCATGACACCGACTGCAAATCCAGCTGAAATCTAAAACTTTTGTCTCTGCTGCTCTGTTGTGGTAGTAGGGCTTAAAGAGGCTGGTGTAGACCTCTGCCAGATCCATTTCATTGACTTAACCTTTCAACTTGTTGATGCCAGTATTTTAAACTCAATATTCAAGATAGCTTTGATTCACTCATTGACTAATATGTATTGATGGAATGTTTGAAATATATTCATATCTTCATGTTGCAGCCATTTTGCCATATATGGCATGAAATCCTCCGAGACAAAAATATGGAAATTTGATTGCAATGTCATCAGAAGCAGGCACTGAAAGATGTCATGTCAAAGCGTGGGTCGAAGGTCAAAGGAGAAGGTGGCCGTCCTATGTTATGACAAGAAGTTCACTCACCCCTGGCTTGTTTAAAATTTCCCTCTCCTCTCCTAATGTAAACAGACTTCACTCCATGTCCCCACAGGTAATTCTCAGAAGAAGCACACTTTCTTGTATTTTTCTTACTTTTCACAATAAAGGAGATGGCCCTCCTCCCGCTGTTTGGTCTCTTCCAGACGGTTGATGAGGAATTTATTTTGTTATGTTGTCGTGGTGATCACAATATTCGTACATGGATAAATATGCAAGGCTGTGAACTAGACTAGTGTACATAAACACTGGGAGGGTATTATCGGTCTGACAAGCGAGGCAAACTTCATCATAAGAGGCTGCTGGAGAGGAGGAAAACTCTCTCCAAGCCTGAAAGGAATACCTCCATTTTCATACCAGGGGAGATATTCCAATTTGTCAGTGGGTTTTGATCAGGGTTGTCGAGGAAAAGAAACTAGGGTAAGAGTTTGTGAAACTTTCATGCATTTTTGGGTGGATTGAAGGAAAATGACAATGGCAAGATTGATCAAATGTTGGATTCCTCCCACAGGTGTTTCATCCAGTATCCTCCTGTATGTATCGTAATTCAGTTCAAGGAAGGAAGAGATGTGTATGTTTGAAATTGTGACAAGGATGGTATTTGTAAACAGACAAAAATAAACTATTGAAAAAAAAATCCAGCTGGCCTCAAGTGCTAATGAGGCAAAAGAATCAAAAGGCTATACCCCGCAAGGACCCCCCCCCCCCCCCCCACCCATCCCAAGGATGGAGGAAAATCATGACAGACTTGTCTTTGAGAAAGGTTTATTTATCAAGGAGACAAATATTGAAATTATGCCACTGACAGGAAATGTCTTGAGCTGAGCATACCATAGATGGCATTGGATAGGTATGGAGTGATGCTGTGACCATGTATATATTCCTGGGATTGTGAGGAAAATGCTTAGACTGCAGTATTTTATCTTGTAGTATTCTTTCTTCTGGTCCATAACAATTACAAATCTTTGAATATTTGCAGATTGATAAATACAACTTTGCTGACAAAGCATTTGCATTTACTTCCTGTTGAAAAACATAGTAAAGATACTTGAATGAGAACCTGCTCCTGATAGATTTTATGCACTAAGACTGACTCATAAAACTTGTGGTGTGACATATCCTCACATTAATCTGTATAGGTGGGACAAGACTGACTCATGAAACGTGTAGTGAGATATCATTACACCTGTCTCTATAGGTGGGACAGTTGAGCTCCAATCTGTATACACTTACCGGGCCTGGCCCTTAGGCAGTTTGTGAAACACAGGAACCTTCTTGTTCTCTAGAATGTGGGACCTTCTGGGGTCACCCAGTCTAGCGATTAGGACGACAGAGAAAATCCCCGCTTTTTGTGACCGAAACCATTATTGGAAGGAAAAAGGGGGAAGGAACTTCACCTCATGTCCACATTTTTAAAATCTTAGGTCTAGACAATTTCCACTTTGATTCCTCCTCCCCCCCCCCCCCTTTTTCTGTTGGGAGTCTTTGTGTGTATGACTGTGTGTAAATATCCCAAACAAGGACAACCTTACAATGGATTCTATTGCCTGAAAACAAATGACATCATTCACAAGGAATGCTCCAGGGTTGATGGATCAGTCAATGTATTGAACTACCAGGAGGTTGTGGTTTCCTAGACTCACATCCCAAGCCCCCATCTGCCCCCACATCACTACAAGAAAAACAGTAAACACAGGCCAAAGAACCTTACATTCTTATTTCTTATACCTGTGTGTTTCTGTGTTTTTGTGGAATAGGCCGTCCGCTCCTTCACATGTGGGATGATGCTCTTTGTATACTAAACAAATTATGTAGGGGTGGGATCTTACCATTATGAAGGAAGTCTCTGAGTTGCAGACTTTCTTTTGAAATAACTGACACTATTTCCTTGAGCTGAGACCAGCAAGCTATTTCATTTCATGAAAAACCTGTTGCTGCTGAAAAGAGGAATTTCACAAATCTCTTTAAATTCCTTTTCACATATTGAGTAAAGCTTTCCAACGTGATTTGCTTTTAAAAGCACCTATCGGGGCATATGATTAACTTACAGCCGCGAAGACAAAGCAAAATCAGTGACGAGTTCTTCAAACAATTCATTGCAAATTGGGTCTTCTGTTATCCTGTACATATATTGGTCGTCATTGTTTGCAGCAATCTTATCATTGGGGATCTTTACCAATAGTAATCAACATACGTACAATCAAGTGACCTCATGCTGAACTTTGGAAAGGTATGGTGGCTTGCACTTGTCAAATGATATTTTCCATGAATATCATGAGCATGAATTGTTGGAGTTAGAGGAATGGGTGCAGGGTGTGTGTGTGTGGGGGGGGGGGGGAGGGAGGCAAAGAGACAAAAAAGGAAGACATTTACTTCCATGACAAGTACTTATTATAGATAAACACTAGACAAGTGAATAAAAAAAAAGCAAGAGATATAGGCAGAGAGATAGAAAGGAAGAAAGAAAGAATGACATTGAGGAAAGGGGATATGGGTAACAAGGTGGACAGGTTGATCAAATCAAATAGGGATGTCGTATGCACTGTCTCTTAGCCGTTACCATGGGTACGAACTTGAACGTGACAGAGTTGGGTGCGGCTAGAAAGTCAACGATTTATGAGCTAGCAACTTCCAGACAGCTCATGTCAAGGTGGAAAATTATTCACTGCTGCCAATTTTATCTAACAACAATCAGGTGGCATTCTATGAAGTGGTAGCCTCTGTATTCTTTGTACACATAAAGTCAGTGATATATGGCTCTGAAAAAGCTGTTATCACACCTCTTTATAGTACTAAGATATTGCATCAATATCAATATTCAAAATTATTGGTTTGTGCAGTTAAAAAGAACAGTCCAGGGACAATATTTACCACCAATCAGAAATGATTTCACACAACTAATTTATGAGGATTGAGGAATATGTTTGTATAATCACAGTTTCTGTCGCCATAGAGTTATAAATCCAATTCATAACCAACAAGGCTGAAAATCCAACACTCATTTCCAGCCATGTTAGTAACCATGAGTAGTAGGTGGCTTGTCTTGGGAATTCATGCACAAATGTATAATTGTTAGAAGTTTAAGTGGTCCCACCTAGTGTGTTTTATGACAGCTTATGAGTCTTCAATGAGTACATAAAGGGATATAGAGTGCAAGCAAGCAAAGTATTTGATTAGACAGTGTGAAATATTTTATTCCCATGTTTCGTTCCCCACCTTCCTCAATAAGCACAAAACTTTTTCTCAGCTTCGTTTTCACACTTGCGTTGGCAGCAAAGTGTTTTTGTCTTCTTGGGATTCATGGAGGTGTTGGATTAATCATGCTGCACTCAGGTCCAATAGAGATGATATGAGCTGTGATAATTTCTTTATCGAACGTGAAAGACTCCCCGACAGGGGCTGATTTTTTCCTCCTTGAACGAGGGACCTTCAGTCTAGTCGTCTGGAGAGCAAGAAAAACAAGGCAGCGGTCCTTCATCTTGTGCTCGACTGAGGAAAAACAGTACTGGGAAGGAAAGAAGATTGGGATAGGGAAGGAGAGAGAGAGAGAGAGAGAGAGAGAGAGAGAGAGAGAGAGAAATGGAGAGAGAGAGATAAAGAGAGAGGGGGGTGGGTGGGGAAAGATTAAAAACTCACAAGCATGTTGATAAACTTCTTTACTGTATGTGTCGAGAGAAAGATACAAGAAAATATCAGAGGGATGACAGAAAAGAAAAAGAAAAATGATAAAAGTGGGAGAGGAAATAAAAAAAAAATGCACTGTATTGATTATTATTCTTCTCAGTCAGTCTCCCCCGAGAGCTGCCATAATATTTTGATTCCATATCTGACAAAGGGGATCATGGGTGGGTAAGTTTTTTCTGACTGTTGATGAAAGCCTATGATCAGAGCCGTACTGAACCACACTTTGCTATTAATTCTTGTCCCTATGCTTTCTCAGCTGCACTGTGGCTGACAGATTGTTTAGTCTATCCCTATAGAGTCTGTTTCCTTTTCCTCTACCATAAAGTCCTATTCTCAGTTATGTCTTTCGTTAACTTACCCAAGATCTTGCAGTGGGTGCGTCAAAAAGTATATATCACCACTTGTACATGGTTTCTTGAAAGTTTGTTTCCACAAATACTTACAGTATGCATTTCTATAATTATCCCTGGATACAAGCCAGAATAATCAGTGATAGCTTTCATTAAACTTCTCACTCATACTCCTTCAAATAATGATACCAAAGAGATATGCAAGCTATTGATGTTCGCACAAGGACAAATTTGAACAACATTGATCTCAAAAGGAAGTAATTTCATGTTTGAGTAGTCCCCACTCTGCAATGTTTTCAGCCATTACGCTGCGAGAGCTCAAACATTCCAACTGTGCAGGAGTGTTGAGTCAATTGCTGTCTCTTTTGTTTTTCTGTTCCTCCGTCTGTTCCGTCCCCAAAGAAGTTGGAGCCAGTGTTTTTATGGCTCATCTGTGGGTGGAATGTTGGTAATAAACTTGATTTACTGGCAGAGAGGGCGATATTCCTTGACAGGGGGACATGTTCTACTCACCCCTCCACCATGCGCCCCCCTGCAGGTGGCAGGGTTTCAGGCTGTTAACCCTGAGAGTGCCATTAAGGCAGCTCCCCATTAGTAATACACACAGATCCTATACTAGAGCAGTACACCTTACAGCTTGTCTGGCCCACAACGGGTTAAGGCTGATTCCCACACATCACCCCTCTCCCTCTCCCGCTATTATTATCCCTCCCCCCCCCCCCCCCCAATATGCCAATTAAAATATTTCTCTCTAGGATTCATGTGTGTAAGTGCTGTAGAGTCACCTGTGGCAGGCAATAACACTCTTTACTCAAGATATCAAAATTCTTAACAAAGAATGTGTTGGACCTGTCAGCCTTTTAAAAGTGACATTTCACTTACGGGCCTCGTGTAAGTGCAGTGTAAAAATAAAGTCTGCTTTCCAGTGAAGTGTGCAAAGAAATCAGCCTTTCCACTCTGCAAAATGTTTGGAGAATTCTGATCCTGGTGTTCCGAAATTTGTATTAATTGCAGCGTTGGGGAATGGCTCAACATTGGAGAAGTTAGTCTGCAAAGACATAGTTTGAGTTTTGGCAGCATTGCGATCATTGGCCTTTGAGCTTTGTAGTAGGATCAGATGAAAACCTCCCCATGACTCCATGGCGCATGTATATCCAGGCATATATCTCTTGGGTTTTATCGTATGCCTCCACTCACCAAGCCCCTCCACGACCCACCAAAATATTCTCTCCAGGGTGTAAGACTAAACCAAACATTTTTCCAAAATCATTTCAATCAGCCCCTTGATAGATAAATCATTCCGGTCGCAGATGCTGTAATAACCGGTCAAAATAATGCCCCTCTTGTTTCGGCTATTGTCTGCCAATGATTGTCCCAACTAGCCTATGATGGATGTTTACATACATAGCCTAGGATGTTTTTGTTGTTGAAATAGTAGCATATCTAGGGCACATGTCATGACATCTAGATATTGCGATATAACGAGTAGTCCCTATGATAGCCATGTATGTAAGCACAGGGAGAGTCCAAGTTTTTGAGAGGTGAATAGAATTGTAGGTCTCTCCAACACTATGGACACTATTCATATGTTTACTCTGTATACAAAATTCTCTCACAATTTGTTGTAGTCTCCGACCCCAGACCTTTTTGACTAATCTCCTAAGTTTAATGCATTGCCTGAAGTGTTTCAACTTCATGTCAAGTTGCAGAAAACTTCTCTGAGACAAGACTACACCAGACTTCAAATGCAGAGATACATGTATAAAGTGTCTGGGGTAGTCTGTGTTCAGTCCTTACAATTTTCTGACACAAACATAACCGTGAGGCATCCGAAGGAGGCAGAACAAGGTCTGAACTTCCATCCTAATTGTCACTCCTCATACCCTTGGCCTTGACAAATATTTACCAGGTGGGACCCGCTGTATGATTTTGGGCAAATATCTCCCCGTTGTGTATACACAGAGTACATAAACGCAGCACATAATTCCTGGATTGTAATCCCAGGCCAGCCCTGGTGTCAGGGGAAACATAAAAGGATTATGTACTCAGAAGTAGTCCCAGAGCTGGAAAAAGGCTGTGGGGTGGAAAAGATGTAAGGATTATGAGGTGATGTGTACACATTTCTTTTCTTTCTCCTTTGATATTATTATTTCGCTAGTATGTGACATGGTTGAATGTGTGTGAGAATGAGGAGAGAGCGGTGGGGTAGCAGTTGTTGGTATGACAATATGTTGTTGGTCAGAACTTTTATGGAGTTAGTTATTCTTGACCTTGCAGTGCAAAGACTAACATGGTGGTGAGCTGAATTAATATGACTGGACACACTCCTGGCATATGCTTGCTGAACTTTAATTATCATGTAAGGAATTTAATCATTTGTGACTTGATTGAGATGGAAGGCTTGACCCACCCATGCCTTTGGTGCAACATAATAGAGTTTAGAGAGAGGGAGGAAGGGAGAGACAGAAGAGAGAGAGAGAGAGAGAGAGAGAGAGAGAGAGAGAGAGAGAGAGAGAGAGAGAGAGAGAGAGATAGAGAGAGAGAGAGAGAGAGAGAGAGAGAGAGAGAGAGAGAGAGAGAGAGAAAGGGGGGGGGGGGGTGGTAGGGGGTGAGGAGAGTTTAATAGGAAAAAGAGAGAAAAATAAGGGATGGGCGTAAAACATAAAAATATGTAGAAGGTCACTAAAAGATGAGAATTAAGTGAGCAGAAGAAAGAAGGGGGGAGAAGAAGGGAAAAAGAACATGGAGATAAGGGTAAGAGAGAAAATGACCAAACACTGAAAGTTGCTGAAAGTGACTCACACTGTGCAGTGCAGACTGGTGTCTCTTCTCTGTGCGTGTGCTATCTGGGATCTCCTATGCCTCTACTGGTGAGACGGGACATGGCACCAGTCCGCAATCTGGACTACTTTCAGATCCACATATGGTGCAAGTTAAAGTTTCAAATTGGCAATAGTGCAGATGAAAGTAGGAATTCCTTAAATTAATCTGATCCACATGCCCTCTGGCCTGTCCAAAATGTATGTTTTCTAGAAGGAAGAAGTACATGTTGAATTGGCATCTTCTGAAGGACCTCTTCATAATAAATCTACATTTATTTGCAAGGACTGAAGGCTATTGTGTTAGATGGAGGAATCCTTGATGAACATTAAGTCAGCCAGGAGTTTGGAGATTGAAACAGCTTTCATCAAAAATTTCTGAACCCTACAACAAGAATGATTATAACAAGACCAACTGATATGTCATCATGTAGAAATCCATCCTACAGCATGATGGTGTGAAATAAGATGTGTAACTGTTATTTTGTTGATTTATTCTCAATGACACACTATGGATTTCTTGAGATTAGTGTTCATGTGTGAACAGGTCTGTCTGTGGTCAGGCTTTCAGGCCAATTGATGGTAATTATGAGATCCAGTTTCACTCTTATCAGCGGCTGTGATCACTAGTGTTACAAATTACACAAGTCAAGTTTAACTCAGACCATATGCCTGCCCTCTTACCTACCCACCGTCCCTCTGACCAGAGAGAGAGAGAGTGGTCTTTGTCCAATTTGAGTGTCCAGTGTACGTGGGTGAGTGACTGACTCTGGTCTTGCATTCCTTGGGTCTTGAGTGACCTGGTCTTGAGGGCTACCCAACAGGGACGTCAAGTGTCCACTCTTCTGTCCATTCTCTGGCCACTCTTGGGTGCCAACATGTTAGTGGTCAAGGTCATTGTCAACAATATTTTCTCCATCTTTCTTTCTATTTTCCTTTCCTTCCCCCTTCCCTCTCCCTGCAACCTGTGTCTCTCTCTCCATGTTTCCTTCTTCCATTCTCTCCTGTCTATGGCCACATCTTTCTTTAATCACGACCTCACAATCTTGAACTCCCCAGAGAAACTTATTCCAAGAACATTGTATCTATGCTGTGATTAAAACCTTCTTAATCTACATACATCTCAGTAATGTCAGGAAAATTGAGATGTGCGTCAGACAGTGTATACCGAAATGGACCAGATGGTTTGTGATAGCCCTGAGCACACATCAAACTCCATTCACTTCCGTTCCTTCAACAATAGAAAGCTCATTAAGATAACTGCATTAGGGAAGCTACAACTCTAATCCACCGGGTGCAGATGTTATGTGCGAATTGAAGCGTTGTGTAGGTATCGGAGCATCCATATGCGGTACATGTACGCTGTGATATTAGATCGAGAAGGGGAATCGGCATCCCCACAATCTGCTTGCTCGTTCAGGGGTGAATGTGAGTTGAGCAGGAAGGGTTATTGATGGAGGGAATTAAACGGACAGGCTTGAATGCAGGACAGGAGAATATGAGAGACAGAGAGAGACAGAGAGAGAGAGACAGAGAGAGACAGAGAGAGACAGAGACAGAGAGAGACAGAGAGAGACAGAGACAGAGAGAGACAGAGAGAGGAAGAAGCGAGAGTACAGTGATGGAGAGAGAGTGAGTCACTAACATCATGAAGGATTATGCTTAAAGTCTGGTACATTTGCTGTAAATTGATTGACACAGGGTTTCCTCCTACTAGTACAAAAAGTCTATATGTAAAGTATTACCTTAATCACTATACATACAGCTCAGAAACATGGATATATAAACCATATGTTTGCATCATAGCTCAACCAACTTCCAAAAGAGTTGCCATTATAAAGATTTTCACTCTTATTACATGACCAGGTGAAAATGAACACTGTTGATCTACATGTTGTATGCTATTGAGAACTTGAATTTGATATTTCATGTACAATGCAGGCTGTTTCAGTTCATTTGCCTAGAGCTGAATGCAAGTATCCGAGCCGTGTATCAACAGGTTGGAGGAAACACCCCGGGTATCGCTTTGTGCCTGGGCAGGCTAATGACAAGTGCTGCATTGTGCGGCACAAATGAATTGTAGTCAACTTCAATTATTATGACTCTATTGGAACCAAAAATCTTGCAGTTCTGCTACTATGCCCTCAGTTCAAGACTCTTTTATATGCAAATGTCTCCTGTAAACCAATGAGAGCCTTCCTGAAATTGAACCAGAGTCGGCTGCGGAGTGTGTGTTGAAGGTGATCGGAGGTAGAAATGAGAGGGAAAGAGAGAGAGAGGGGGGGGGGGGGGGGAGGGGGATAAATGGGGGAAATATTCGTTCTATAAGAAATAGCAATATGGTAGGAATCTTTCAACAGTAAATCCCCCATGGCTGTGTGTATAAGCATTGAATGCTTGGCAGGATAAAGCAAGCTCTCCTTCGGTGCTCTTGTTGAACCCAATTTGCCCTCCCTTTTCTTTGTGATTGTGAGACGATGGTGGTGACGAAGAGAGAGAGAGAGAAGTCAAAATCACTACGACGATGTTTAGACGCGCCGACACATGTGTGCAAATAATGCCACTTGGAGTAAGGTGTATAGCTGTGGATTTGAGTGAATATATCAAATCGCGCCATGTAAATCGAGCCAGACAGTTTGATTGAAATCGTGCATCAAGTGCAAATACCAATTACTATATGTCCATGACTTCTCTTACTTTTCAAACAAGAAGAAAGGTAACACATGGAGTGAGCAAATGTGATCATATTCATCAAATAAACACTCCTTTATAATCTTCAAGACAACAAAAAGTTTCAGAGAGCGTGAGAAATTAGTACTGTACACCCTTCACAGTGAGGTGACAAGTATTTTTCGTCATTGATTGATGTGACACGTAACATTCAAACGCCTCATATCAAGTTTGCATGTGCACATGCAGTGACATTGGTGGCATTATGTTTGCTTTCTATTTGTGTTTTCCTCAAGAGAGCTTGTACACAAAGGTGGGAACGTGGGTGCACAATGCAACTATTCTATACCAGTACTGTTAGCACGCCTCCATACCTTGAGAGACATATGTGTAAACTATACCATGCACTTGTTCAGAAGTCGGGGGTAACATTGTCGGATGACAGTGCATGTTTTAGGCCGCTAAGCCCATTCTGTGGGTATTTGAAACTAAATCTCAGACTAAATCTGCCAGGCAGACGGGTGTCATCTTACGACCGACCAGCAGGGAACTGGTTTCTCTCTCTAGCTCCTCCAGTTTCTCTGTCCCTCTTTCTTGTATAAACTATCCAGTGAACTTTGCTCCCTTTCTTTTCTCAGACCTTCTCATGATGAATGTACATCTTTCATGCTATGGCACTTCTTCATGTAAAGAGGAACAGGTTAGATTTAGAGCCCTGATAACTGATGCGTGTTCAGTCCCACCTGTTCATCTTTGTGTATCTACGTGTGCAGGTGTGTTTGTATGTACATGTGTGGAGGAGAATCAGCAGTTGGTTCATATGGACCATCTATATTTTTACTGCTTCCCCTTGATGGTTTGAATCCTTCAAATCAATTACACTTGGAGAGTTTAGTGGAATGAAGTAATACTAAGAGTTGGTGCAATTCAGACCGCAAATGCATTTCAGACACACTGACGTACTAAGGGTACATGTATGAATAGCAGTCAGAATGAATGAAATCAATGTTTTTTTTTCTGTACCTACTTGTATGTACATACACCATACATATAAGATTTGATCATGTCTTTTAAGCTTGTACAAAGGTTGAAAGGTCATCTCTACAATCCTATACAAGGTCTAATCAAGCACTTGAGAATCGTGGCAAATATGTACGAATCATCGCGCAAACACAGTGATGTTGTAGAAGGAACGATGAGCGCTGTTTGGACATACCGAAGTTTACAGGGCCGAAAGACGCGAGTGTGAAGTATAATGTCGTCTGTCTCCTAGCAACTTGTTGATGAAATGTTCGGATGTGTGGAAAAGAAAGCAAACAGTTCCATTCCAAATGTTCCTGCTCTCATGCTATTGACATGTATGTACACTACAGCCAGACTGATTGTGTAGTCAAGATTAATTCTTGTCAAGACGAGGGTTACTTACTAGAGCTAGACCTAATGATCTTGTGTCATTGGAATCGTTTTATCGACTTCATATCCCGGAATATGACAGTAAATGTTACTTGATACATTTCTTACAAAATGCCATACTGCTCCTGATGTAGAAAAAAAGATTTAACTCTCAATGTAGTGTTTTACCGAGTCAACTCTTTCAGGAAAGAATGGTTCACTGGAAATGGCTCTCAAATAGACTGAGCAGCCTGTGAATTTTTTTTGAGGAAAACATGCAGAGAAGAAATAAGGTGAGAGAGGTAGGCAATGTTTACTCAAGGAAAACAAACAAAGTCATGAAATATGGCGATTATTTGACGCCTGCTCCCCTGGTCAGAGCAGCGAACATGACGGTGACATGTGGTGTAGTTGAAGGGCTAAGTCTGGGATCATGATATCAGCCAGTAAAAGGCAATTTCAAACACCAAGAACATGAAGAAAGAGAGAGAGAATCGAGACAGACTCCGAAACAGACCTGAGAATGAAGGTTGATTTGTTCTTGAGCTTGAGATATAATGAGCTTGCTCAAAGCTTTGTTGCAGCTCACCTTGATTTAAATGTTCATATTTCAATGAAACTGATACTCAGATAAGATTTTGTGAATGTTTGAGGTATGAGCATTCAGCATACATGCCATGTCCAATGACTTTATATGTATGAAGGCAGGGCTGGATATGGAGGCCAACCCACTAACTTTTCAGAACTGATTCAGCGCATGGGTACATACATGTAGGGTGCTGGGGAAAGTTTAATGTGACTTCACTTTCACCGTTAAATGTTTGCTTTGAGTGATCTCATCTCTCACTTCGCCTGATGGCCATACTTCCGTGAGCCCCCAGGGCCATCTTAGACAAACAAGACATGATAGATTTGCAGGAAAAAAACAAAATTCAGGATTTCTATGATCTGCAAGAAGACAATACTATTTGCTTTCTGAACTTTTGAGCAATTCCTACTCAAACTAAAATATGGGGGTTGTTAATAATTTCTAGACTGCTTATTCCAACCATTTTTGCTTGATGTAAGTTTCCTTCCTGTCATACTTGAACAAAACAAAAGGGAATAGGGATACCAGGTCTGCTCTCTTATCAAAGGGAGGTGAGAAAAGAAAATAGTGCTAAGCCTGATCAAGTACCTTACATCAAACAAACACTGATCATGACTTAATGCTATTTGTGAAATAATCCACTATCATTCCCACATCTTTGTGAAAGCTGCTTAAGTATTAGCTCACCAAAGTCACATGGCAATGGGATCCTTCTTGTTGTTAATTAACTTTCTGTTATCAAAAGGAGTGTTAATCTTTTAAAAGAAATATCAGTAACTGCTGAGCTTTAATGTGTCTTTGGTTATCTTTGTATTCGGATGAAAGGATTACCTTGTAAAGTGCTGGTTATCACTAAGCCTAACTGGTAATAAATAGGGGTAAGGGATTACCACCAACACCTCAATGAAACACTTGCATGGGTGTAGGTTATTACCCCTAAGAATATCTGCCATCCCTTGGAAATGTTTAATTGCCCCACTGACCATTTGCTGGTATTTAGTGTGATAAGTTCTCTGTGTGTGTGTTGCTACAAAGAACTGCCTTGCTTGTCTGTTTGTCAGCTGCATTCGGTCATATAATATTGAGATGCAGAAGAGAAAGAGTGAGAGAGAGGGAGAGAGAGAGAGAGAGAGGGAGAGAGAGAGAGAGAGAGAGAGAGAGAGAGAGAGAGAGAGAGTAAATACATTTTCCCAGTTTGCAATGCTACATAGTGTGTGTGCAAGTAATGTAAAGAGGTAAAACTCTTGAAGAGACAGAAGCCTTTGGGAATGCCAAAGGGGTGGTCATTGACAAGGAAATATTTCATCCAGTAAAAAGGAACTGATGGCAAAAGAAGATGAGTTAGGATGAAGAGGATGAGCAGGGATGAAAAGGACCCTTGTCTGGTGACCCGACGGACCTTTTAGTCCCACATACCATCAATTCTGTTTGTGATGCACATTGCGTCTGCAAGCGGGTGATAGGGAGGGCATGTGTTGAAGACGTCTCTCGACATGACAACCCCATCTGCAGTTCTTTCTTGAGGATGAGTCTAGATAGTTTGTCACGGCTGAAACGGCTGGGAATGTAGTTATTGCATGTCATGAGCTGAAAATGTAAATGTGTGTGTTTGGGGAAATGATGTGGTTGCAGAGTCTGCTGGCTATAAGTGCTAAAGTTAACTCCTTCAGTGCTAGACAGAGTGCTGCTCTATAGGATTTGTGTGTATTACCATTGCAAAAAAGCGGCAGGGGCAAATAGTTAATGTTTCTGGCAGCATCTGGAGAATCAGTACAGCAGATCTATGGATTTCTTGTCACCATGGCGATGATATAATGTAGTTATAGTTGAGAAATGAATGCTGACATGAATGTTTTAAGTGAATGTCTTCCCTCATTCCATGTATCTGTTTGCATTGACGGAGTGGGAGGATGTGAGAAGGAGGAGGGGAAGAAGATCAAGAAGAAAGAAAGATGGAATTCAAGAATGGCATGCAAGAGAAGATAAAGATGGAGAGGGGAAGATGTGGGATAAATATGGCAGGACCAGGAGGGGAGAGGGTAGATATGAAAGCAGCAGAGAGGGAAAAAGAAATGGTGGGAAGGGGAGAATGGATGGATAACTGATCTGATCTTTTTCACTTCAATTTGAATGATTGAAGAACTTTTAAACCCTGCTAAAACACTTCAAAAACACTTCATTGATACTTGCCTTGTGATAGCACAGCCTTCTAAAAGAACACACTTCTATTAAATCGAAAAGAAAAAATCAGTGCATGCAATAATATAGCTTACATGAACCACATCTCGATGGAGCTGAAATGATCAAGTACGACTCCAATCAAGATTACTTTTGTGATAAGGATTCATAAACCTATTGAAATGTCACTCCTTGCTTTTTTGAAGAGCGAACGTTGCAGACCCTCTCACTAGTCGTTTCCGCCGAGTGCCGTTCCAAGCTAATACCTCAAAATGGTTCATCTGGATCCCGGGGATAATTGATACTTCCATGTTTGAACGTTGTCATGTCGGGATGGCTAAAAACAAACCATCTTACCAGGCAGACAGCCTTTTTTTCTTCTTTCTTTTCTTTCCTCGCCTCTGCCCTCTCTAAATCTGCTCCCGTGACTCGAGCGAAGTCTGCCATGCAGACATCAAGTGGGATAATTTGATCAACGCTTTCCGCTCCTGCGTAGCGAGATTTTAAAGACAATGAAAATGGAGTTGTGCATGCCAAGGGTTGTGGGTTATTACTGAGTTTAGCCAATGAAAATGGTACCAGACATAGCAAATCATGTTTGGTTAGCCTTAACATTCTTATAAATTCTTCCAAGAACAAGTTCAAAGAACTTTATTTGCCATCTTTCCCACCAAAATGTTCTCTGAACTTGTGCAATGTCTGAAGATTGATTTTTTATTCAAAAAACATAATGTGATGAAAACTAACTAAGGCGAATTTCAATAAGAAAAGTCCATGCATTAAATAAACCTGATCATCCAGGACTATGCAGAGGACTTTAAACACTTGAGAAATGCTTATATGCCGGAAATTAAAGAAATAAGTGAGCAAGATTATGTTGGACAAGGAAGAGAAGAAAGAGCCAGAAAATATTGTCATGAATAATGACACGGGGCTGAAAACACAAGATAGCGTGACACTGTTCCCCTTGGAAGAAAACTTGTCAATTATTTCAAATTTGTAGCGCTTTGTTTCCTCTCATCTTGTTTGTGTCAAGTACTTTGTGATTCAATTCCCAACACAGGATGATGTGTACTTATGTTGTTACCATATTGTGATTATGCTTGTCATTGAAGTGACAGATCTGATGCATGGAAGGTTCAAATTTCCTCCTGCAATAGTCATGTGATATATGTGATTAACTGATTATACATCACTCTTGAAATTGGGCAAAAAGTACACAATCAGTACACAATCACAATCAGTACGCAAAAAAGTACACAATCCTATAGACTGGTCCATTGCTGTGCTTTCCACCACATGTGTACCCAATGTCCAGATAAATAATTGACAGTTCTGATATGGCTTTGTTTATAAATTTTCTGTATGAATTCCCACATCCTGCCATTATCATAGACACAGAAGTAAGGAGGTATCCTGACAGTAGGTGTCGCAAGATATGAATATCAATTGCGGAAATGAATCTATCACTTTTGAAAGTGGCAAATGTTATCAATTGCAAACTGACAAATAAGATTTATGTAGCATAGCATCAGATATTTTCAAGTCTACACTTTGGCTTTCCCAGAAATATATTAGATGAAATCTTTATTGATGGGGTATGTGGCTCCTCTCAGTAGAAAAAGAGGAAGGGATAGAGAACATGACAGATCCGTGCTCTCTGTACTTTCTGCTTCGCCCGTTAGGCATGGATGGCCCCACGAGGAATGTCTCCTGCACATTAAATATCAGATTTGATGTGCGAAGCTGAACGTGATTACCTACACCTGACTGTTGGAAGCATGATAAAACATCTCCTCGTTATCCAATCACGCAGCATTACACCGATCAAGTCCTCGTTGGCATAGGGAAATCAAACCAAATCATAACGAGCCATACTGGTGATTCCCTGGGCGAGGGTTTAAGTGATTTTGAGTGAGCTTGATTTGAGACGTTAATTTTTCATATCCAGAGTGTGGTAGGAGTTGGTAATTGGCGCAATGTTGGCGCAATTGGCGCCTTTAGCTGAGCAGGTTAGATAGAGGGGTGTCTATTTATGGTAAGGGTAGGATTAGATTGGAAGCCAGACAGTGAAGTTCATTGAGATGTGCTTTAGAACGCCTCGCCTTGAAGAATCTGCGTTGCCAGGGATTCTGATCATTTCTGGATAAACTCCTCCTAGGCCTTGAATCGTTTCTCAATAACGTCATGTCAAAGACTGTGGGTTGTACCTGAGCTTATACTTGATATTCCAAGAAGTACCAAAATACATATCTTGAATTCCTACCAAATTTTAAATGCAAATAGTAATGAGGATATTACTTGTGCAAGAACAATTATCAAAACATGTTTTTACGTATGGGTACTATGTAGGTAATTCATGTCTCGTATTGGTTTAACATAATGAGAATATGCATAACAATAGAAGCATCTGTTAATTGTTGTAGAGGTGTGAAGGTGGAAATGGAAGTTTAGCTTAGAATATGGGAGGAAGGACATAAGCTTAGAGTTGGCTTTAATTGTGGCGTGTAAGGAAGAATTAAAAAAGTGCATGAGAACTTTCTGTGATGTGATTAACAATGACTGACTTCTCGTACAATAGCATGTTATGATAAAAAGCTAATGTAGTATCATGATGACATGAATAAGATGTTATCTGTTGCTATCACTTGGCCTCTCATGTGGTGGGGGGGGGGGGGGGGGGTTAAATACAGGAAATGCATTGATGCCTGTCTTGGTGTGTATTGTTATATGTGGAAGGGAATCTCGAAAGAAGGGAGGGGAGGGGTAATATAAGGGTGCAGATGATGGAGAGCTGTTGGGAGGGGTAGGGAGGTTCTTTTCTGTAGATCACAGACTTAACTGTTGCGTGTGATGATTCCGCTTATGGCAGGAAGATGAAATTACTCTCCGGCACGTTTGCAATCTCGGTGGTGTCTCTCCTACCTTTGTTGCCACAACAAACTTTGTTTTGGTGTGTGAGGGGGCAACGTGACCACCAACCCTCAGCCTTGGTTGGGCTTTGTTTTGTCATCGCGGTAATTACACCCTGTCACATGATGAGAGATTCCTTTTATAAATGAGTAATAATGATAATGGTGATGAGCAGGATATGCTAATAGAGTTTATTATAGAGTTCATAATGTCAAGTGTTAATGTCATGCTCACATTCAACTAATTGTGTGAACCATCATGGAATTTCAAAAGATTCAGTCCACACATCCTTGGCCTTCCTTTCTTTATTTTGTTCATGATCAAGTTTTATCTACCGTAACTGGCCTAGGAAATTATCAATTTTTTTGTTGAAAAGATGGGCTTTCTTCATACATAATGTTCGTTTGTGCGTAACATGTACTGACAACTACAGCAACCAACAAAGACTTGATAAGGTCTGTGATTTACCATGATGAGAGTTGTGAGTTCTTCAATGGAACGAAAGTCACACTCATTTTTCCTCACCACTGAAAAACCTCTTCAAACTAACGCACACAAAAATTAATTCATGATATGAAAACATGCCATACTCCCCTTCTTTTGGGGGCAATTTTAGCACTAATCAGAGAGAAGACGATTGAATGAATGGATAGAGACAGACAGCAAACCCGCTTGATTGACATTTAATGCCAAATTCCTGAGGTTTCATAGAAATATCCCAAGGTCTGTCCAAACTTTTGGGTCATGGGCACCTGATTCAGGAATTGTATTCATATAAGACTAACTCCCTCCCCCCTTAATTGTCCACCTGTGGGTTAAGCTTGGAACAACATATCTTTGACTCATCTAGTCCCTATGTAATCTGAAATCTATTTTTGGAGTGTTTTTGAATTTGTGATGTGGTTATTCATGTTTGTCATTGCAAAAATATATCTTATAGTAAATTTGTGGGGATGGTGGATCTGTGTTGGAATTGATTGTGATTCTGAATGATGATGATGATTTGCTTATGGTCATTGTGAATAAAATGATGATGATGATGATGATGATGATGATGATGATGATGATGATGATGATGATGATGCTTATGATAATGATTATACCCTTGTGTAATGGGTGTGTTTAGACTAAAGAAATGAGACACAGAGAGGGTTAATAATGTGTGCAAATATATTCATTAAAGAGTTGTGAGATTACCTTTTTTCTTACAAAACAACAGCACATTGTAATGATTTACTGCTCAATGTACATTGTCTATTATGTCTTTGATGGTTTTAGAACTTTTTAATAACCATATAATTTTTCCTCTTTTTCCGATACAGCTGACATCAACAACATGTACATCCAGTATGTCGTCTACCCCAACGTGGATGCTACTAGTGATACCTTCTTCATCGAAGTCAGGGATTCAGGTAAGCAAAGAAAGAAAGATGAAAAGGAGAAGATCACAAATGAAAGAGAGAGATAGAGATAGATAGATAGAGGGAGAGAGGAAGAGAGGGAAAGAGAGAGAGAGAGGGATGGCGAGAACATATAAACAGATATGAGAAGATATTTGAGAGAATGTGAAAGAATATGTGAGGCCAAAAAAGGGAAGGAAATGAAACTCAATTTCCAACGTTCCTGCATCTATTCTTATTTACTTTACAGTTTGCTTTATAAGGGTTTTCAGGTTATGATTTCAAAATGATCATAGGTGACAACAAATGTTGAAAAAGTGCTATGTATACTTTGAAAAGCAGAATGAAGGAAAGAACAGCTGTCACCTTGACAGGTAGTAGAGTAGAGTCTGACCTTAGAATCTAGTTCATGCATAGCCTGCTCTCTGTTAAATAGTCATGATTAATGTTTTCCGCTCGAGAAATTTGCCAAATGAGGTGAAGGAAACCTTGACTCATCACGTCTGGGCCAGTGTTCGTACTCCAGGTGCTGCTTTTGTTAATTGTTTATTCATCTCTAGTTAGGAAACTTTGCTTAAGTCATATTTCCTGAGAGAGAGAGAGAGAGAGAGAGAGAGAGAGAGAGAGAGAGAGAGAGAGAGAGAGAGAGAGAGAGAGAGAGAGAGAGAGAGAGAGAGAGAGAGAGAGAGCCACTGCAAAGTAGAAATAAAGAGTAATATCCAGGTAGACGATCCATATTTTTCCCCAGCCGGAATTAAATTGGCAGTGATTGCACCTGAGTGAGGGGTAAAAAAAGAGTAGGAGGAGGGGGAATTAAAAATCTTGACATCCTGTTTTGTGGCACGAGAGGCAGAAACTGTTTGTCAGCGCGTGACTGCGACGGCACCGACTCTGGCGTGTTTCCACTGCTGAAGGTCGCTCGTTTCTGCCAAGCGAGGGAGCGTGCACGGAAAGGAAGTCTCATTTCATGTGATCCGATATTAATCATACGTGCATTCTAAGTGGAAATCACTGACGTGCGCGCTTCCTATGCTAATGAGGAATTACAGCATTAGGAGGAAGCCACCGACTAAACACGATTAATTCTTATCTGTTTTTAGAATTATAACTTAATTCCTGCTATTTGGTGCAGACGTGATTCTGTGCCAATTGGGGCAAAATGGTGAGATCAAGAATGCAAGCAGTTAACAAAGCAGCCATGTGAAATGTTACAATAATGTTATTTATGGATCTTATCACGGTATTCATGTGTGCCGGAAGTTATTTAAGTAGACAGAGAAATTGAAAGAGGGACAGTGAAACCAAGGACAAATCTTCATGCAACATATGTAATAATTGTAGATCCGTTTCGTCAAATACAGGTAATCCATACCAAGCGTTGGTTTTGATTTAGAATGATATGATTGAAAATGGGGAGCAAGGACAAAGTAATAGGCCGTGATATTTGGGACAGGTGAATGCGGATCTTGTTCCACTTGATAATAGGCAATAATTGCTATTTGATCAGTTCACATCTCTCTCGCAAATCTCCTTCCAGAAGGACCCCTTGGAACAGATAAAGACCAGATAAACAGAAAAACACCACTTTACAAGTCACAATGTGTGTTCCTATTTTGCGGCTCTGGAAAATGTGCTGTAGTTAAACCTAATCTACTTGGGCTGTAACTATTACATGATTCTAGTCATCTCTTTGGGCAACATATGTGTCATTTGGCTCCTAGTATTTGTTTTTATTTCTGGAGCAAACATGAATCTAGTAATTACCTTTAAGGATGTTTGGATAGGTGTATAGATAAAAGGTATGCTGGCTAACACTTGTATGAATCATCATTTTGGATGACAAGATAAAGCCACTGCCAGGCTGAATCTCACCAGACACTCCATCACTGCTCAGACACATGTGTCGCTATCTAAGGAAGATGTGGAGATCTTCCCGTCTCCTTGTGTAGCCTGAATAACAGGCTTTTGGGCATTTAAAAAAATTAAATTGTACAGCTTGGTTGAGTACTTACCAAACAAATTTGTTTTTCATTCTTGTACCTCTACTTCTACTTGCTAGTTGCTTCTACTTCTACTGCCTTTACCACTACTACTACTCCTACTACCTTTACCACTACTACTACTACTACTCATACTCTTACTCTTACTACTACTACTACAACTACTATGACTACGACTACTACTACTACTACTACTACTACTACTACTACTACTACTACTACTACTACTACTACTACTACTACTACTACTACTAATACTACTACCACTGCTATTACTACTACTAATTCTACTACTACTACTACTACTACTACTACTACTACTACTACTACTACTACTACTACTACTACTACTACTCCTACTACTACTGCTAGTACAAAAACTAGTAGTACTGCTAGTACTAAAACTACTCCTTTGCTTCTTCTACTATTTCTAATACTTCTCCTTTATATACCTCTTCTCCCACTACTGCAGTAGAGATTGCTTTGATTCTGTTTGGTTGTGTCCTGGCCCTGCATAGTATTAAAGCACATTTTGTAGAGTTGGATAGAGGTTGGATGCCATATGATTTGGGTGGAAGTCCCAAACGACAGTCATGCTTAGAGAGGGATCAGAGGAGGAGGAAGTTTGGTTGAGCAGGGGGAAAAGAGTCAGGGGAAAAGGAAATATTAGCATAGGCTTTAGATGATGAAAAGTTTTAGGGTGTGGCACATGTTCTGTTACACATTGTTCACTCTAATGCTCCTGCTTCACGTGCAGAAAGAGATGCTCTACTTTTTCTTAATCTTTAATAACAGAGTGTTAATTTTCTCTTTATGACTGTCATTTGTGCGCATAATTTTTTTTTATATGTTATGTGTTTGAAGGAAGTGACATGAGAACACAAAAGTTGAAAAGTTGTCTCAGTAAAGTTTAATTGATTTTATTTTTCATTCAGTTTTTATCTTTAGCAAATAGTATGTCAGAGGCATAGGACTTAAGCATTATTATGGACCATCGCATGAAAACTGTATTACATCATAATTTTTTTTTTGTTTACATAATCAGTGAATATTAGATTGATTTTACACAAAAAACCTATGGGCCGAGTTTTGTGCATGCATGGAGAGTGGCTGGTTTATTCAGGAGGGACTTAGTCATTACCCCTGGGTGACAACGCTGCCCCCCTGGGGTGTCAGTTTGAAGAGCTGAACGGCCACCCGCTTGGGCCACTTCCGTCCTTGTCCCAAAAAACTTGACTCGCATTACCCAGCGTCTGGTCACTAATTAGGCTCATTGTGAGCAAAAAATGATCCTTAATTCGATTAGTCTGCGACCTGTATGAGCCAAGGGAGTATTACAATGTTGCAAAAATTAATGATCATGGCATTGCAATTTTGAAGCATTTCCTGTTAAAAATGAAGGTACCCTCATGGAGGCAAGCAAACTTGTGATTAGGCACGTTTCTCATTTTTTAGGGGTCATGCAGTCTTCACCCACAATGCCTTACTTTCGTTTGAACATCCTTAAGTGACTGAGGCAACAAGTCATAAAAACGCAACTTGTAGCTACCGAAATATGTGAGAAAAACTCCATCAGTCCAATGTAATCTTGTTATTTTTGGAGGGAGCGCAGTCTCAATATGATATAAAGTTTGCGGGGAGGAATAACTCGGGGCGATTACAGAATAATGGGAAAGTTGATGAACAAGTTGGCACTTATAGCCCAGCTGACGAGACTTGTTACTTCTTGGTGGAACCTGTTTCTTCTTCTAGGGTCTGTCTTGAAGATGTGATCAACCAGGTGGGGGGCCCATGGTCTTCTTACTCCTGTCTGGAGACTTTTCACTTACAGCTGTCCTGGAAGAGGGTCCGGGTGACTTTGTGCTGAGGATGAGAACGGGAATGAAAAAAAAAAAAACGGTGTGAGAAATAATATTGTCCAAAATTACATCCCCAAACCAGAGGGTACTGAGAATTATTATGAAGTTCAACACTCATGTATCCTATCCCTGGTTTATTTTTAATACAACAATCTACTACAACTCTTTTACGTAGCACTGGACAAAAATATTCTTCCCTGGGATTTATGTGTAATACTACCACAAAAATGTGAACAAGAAGTTCACACAAGTATGCGGTCAGTAGCATCGTATTATTTGGTTTTATGTAGTCAAGCTTAGACACAGGCACTGTTTGTATTCAAATTTAAATAAGAGACAGGATAACTGGTAATTGAAAGGTCAGTTACCTCTCCTCAGTTCGATCAGCAACAGCTCTAGCTGACATATGTTCAGCTGTGCCTCATTCATCACCGCTAATGTCATTGTTACATGGAGGAACATTACATAAGCTCCCCTCCTCTTAATTAGAGTGCAATCAACTGACAATAGGAAATAGCCTCTCAGTGTCACGTTAATTGGTGGAGGGTGTTAAGTGTTATGTAATATCATGTCATGGGGTATGTTCCTCACTTTAAGGGTGAGGTACATGTACTTGGTGTCTTTTGGCTGCTTTACCCAAATTGTCTTTTGTCCATCTGTCTGTCTCTCTTCATATCTGTCTCCTATAGTCTTATCCCAACTTCCCCATCCCTCCTACATCTTCCCTTTCTGGTTCTCCTTATCCTTTTCTCCACCTTCCCTCATCTTTCTTCGGAAGATCTTCCAGAGCTGATCGGTCAGCTCAGCTCGGGCTTTAGTTGAGATCAGGGCATTCCAAAAGGGCAATTTGCAGCTCGAATATAGAATTCTCACCTTCAGACATAGGGAGTTCAATAGTGGGTTTCAAGCTGTACATGTACATGTGTTTGTATGTATGAGTCAGATCGCATGGATTCCTTAGTGTCTTGACCTCCCAAGTCCCAACCCCCCCTTCCTTATCAGAGTGATATCATCTAATGGACTATGCTGTGTGTTCAGTCCTACCACAGATGTGCACATACATGTGTGTGTTTGATTGTGAAGAAGAGCAAGGAGGGGATGGGTTGGGGGCTGGGGGGGGGGGGGGATCTAGCTCGCAAAAGGGCAGTCACATTTGACACAATTCATGGTCTGAAAGCATGGAGAGAGAGAGAGAGATCGAGAGAGATCACACAGTCCATGCCAAGGGTTTCCTGAGATTACCCATAATCCCCAGGAAGAATACAAAGTCTAACATCAGCTCATCCCTGGATAATGCCTTCTCCAGTCATCCCTACTCCCCTGAGACGTCTTGATAGTCTAACATGTTTCCTCACCACTCTCCCATGTTTGTGACAGTGTGCTGCAACAAGCCTTAAGCAGCTCACGAGCAGCCAGAGAAAAATTAATGAGCATGTAATTATTTCACACAGTAGGCAAGCCCATGGCAATCCCCTCCTTCCTCTCAACAAAGAAAGTAGAGAGACGGACGAGGACGGGGAAAAAACTGAAGGGATTATCTCCTAGTGGAGGAGTAAATCCAGCAATTTTTTGAGAACTCAAAAGTGTATTGGCATCATTATCCATACGTATGTGCAGCTTGTTGGCTGATGTGATTTGGTGAGCTTTTTCCCCAATGATGAATTGATGCTTCTGCACGATTTCCTTCCAATGGGGGTACTGATTGCAGTGCAGAGCTTTGTAGGGAGACAGTGTCTGAAAATCGAGCATGCTTCATTTAGTCTTAAAGGCAACGAACCCCCCACTTTTTTGCATTCCTTACCCTTAATAAAGACCCATCTTAGCACTCGATTGAAGTGTTATCTAACTTAAAGATTCCCTGAAGAATTGCAGCAAAAAGAACCTAGTTGTTTAATCCATCATTGGGGAAACATGAGTAAAGTACCAGGCAATTTCAGCTATTTTGTCACTTGCAACCATGTGGTGATTTATTTAATAGCCCACTGTTCTTAGCACTGGTTCAGGTAGCTTGGGACAGACGTATTCAGTGAAGAAATTTAGAAATTACAAAATATAATCCTTCATTCGTTAACATCAAAATTTCAATCACATCTCTGCTTGATGTAAGATGGGAAAGTGTCTTGCAGACATGCACTTCTCTTCCATTCTTAGGGGATGTCCTCAATGTAGCAAATTGCTGAGCCTTTTGATTGCATTTGTATTGAAGAGTAAAATGACTAGACGTATTGTCCAACACATCTATTGAGGTTTATCAATAGTACCTATCAACAAACCTTGCAGTCTTTATTATATCCCCTTGTTATGTGTGGTGATAACATAATGAGCATTATTGCATTGAAAAAGAAAAAGAAGAAAATGAAATGGGATGGGATGGGAAAAGTCTAGCCAAGGAGAAATTAATTTCCAGCTTATACAGGAAGCATTTTCTGATGAAAATGTCTTTCCTGTTTGTCCCACCCAAGCATTCGTGGCCGTTTCTGGTCAGGGATGAGATAAGGGAAAGGATTGTGAAAGAACATGGGATGTAACAATCTGCTCGTCGCTTTGTTTGTGACCGCAAAATAGCCTCTTGGAAATAGCGAGATGATTAGGTTTGGATTGAGAGGAGAGGGAGTAAGAGGGGGGATGGTCACAAACATTTTTGCCTCCGTCCCAAGCGGGTCTTTAGACCGCTCAGAATACTCCATGACCTGGTGCAGGCTGGTTCTCTAAAAGTCCGTACATCCCTCTTCTCAATTTCTTGTGAAGGTCTTTGCAGCATTAATGTTCCCTTAAGCCAGCAGTGACAAAAATTGGTCCCCTTTTCTAATCGGCTTATCCCATGAGACCTATAGGGCTCTAATGTCATTTATTCATAGGGTTTTTCTGAAATAAACTGTGGCTCCATGGAGCTTTGGGATGGGGGAAGATAGTTGTGGTAGTGGAATGAGATTAGCTTTGCTGTTCTACATTATTTCTATGCCAACCTGTATAATAAACAGGTCTGGCTGCAGTAGACTAATCACTCTCAAGTTCTTCTCCACTCACCCTAACATGAGGGATGGTCAGGGAGTAGAGGAGAATTAGTCTTGTCAGAACTAGACCCAGATGTATATTTCTGAAAGTTCGAATTTAAAATGTCCAAAAATCTGGAAGCCAGACTAGGATGGGGGTAAAGAACATTCTAGAAACGCACATACTCAAAACATTCATATCTGCTGTTTTCAACACATGTGCACCATGTGCAAGAGCAAACAGCAAAGTCATCTCGCCAGACATGAAAACAGCTCCCAGAAAGGAAGCAAATGTAATCAGCGAAAGCTGAAAGAAGCTTGGATTTGCAGCTCTAAAGTACATCACAAGCACAAGCAACATTCAGCACATTACTGTGCATCCGATGACTAGGTTGATCTAGTGAGATTAGTGGCAACCCTTTAGCAAAATGATGAAAGTTTATGAGATAGAGTGTGGTGTGAAGTGTAAAGGGAGAAGTTGGGATTGCTGGAGAACGTTAATGACTTGGAGAAGATTTCCTTTGTGGCTGTTGCTCAGTGTTACTGGTTCAGCTCAGAAAAGCTGTGGTCATTCGGATGGCCTGGGGCTGTTCAGCTGTCTAATGCCCACACAATGAGGGGGTACAAGTTCATTACTAACCCCTCTGTTTAAAGCAAAGTCAATCACATGACCCCCTCCAGAGTTAAAGACGAGTGTGCCCCCCTTTTTGGTAATTTGTTAGAAATTTGTTGTGAAAACAGACCACCGGAGTCACGCCTCTGTAAATGGCTGAAGAAGGATCCATCATGAACACTTTGCCAGGTTCTGGCCGACATTTCCTCTGAGCCTGTAGTCTGTTAAATATTTGTGGCTGGAGTGGCCTCGTTGTTTTATGTCTTCCAGAAGAGAAAAATGTAATTGTAGCAAGTGGGACTCATTAAAATCATCCACTGTTTCGATTCCTTTCAGAACTCTGAAGGTTATAGACTCTTGTGATGATCACCCAGTCATGGTGGCAATAGTAACCTGAAAGGCATTGTTTGCTGTGAATACCTGTGGGTAAACCCAGGGTTAAAAGCTATGTTTGTTCATCTTCGTATCTATGGATGGAATCAAGCGAGGATCAGGGATCAATAGGACCAAATATGGGTTATTTATACCCCGGTGAAAGAGTTAGTCTTGCAAAACTTTTGTCTCTTCTTAGTGCAATCCAATTGGACACTGGATGCTAGGAAGCAGAAGGTCTTTGCTTTACAAGGAACTGATGAGTGTACCAGGAATTGTTAGGCTAGTGGCCATTATACTCCGAGTGCCAAAAATATGCTGAAGTTTTTCTTTTCTCTCTCCCTTTGTTTTCTTTGATACTTGGCAAAAGAATTGGTTTGAGAGGTCAAATAGAGTTTACATACAGCGATGAGTAATACCATGGACCCTGTTAAATGGGGCCAGAAGGGGGAGAGTGGGAGGGGGGAGTGATAAAGTCCTGTGTCATAACCTACCCTTGTTAGAACCTGTTCACTAAGTTGTAGTATGATGACTTATAGTGGGTTAGAGGAAAAGAGAATAAGAGTTCGCATAATTTGAAGGCACATATATTCTTTCCAGTTGATGAGAGAGTCTTTGAGTAGGTAGACAAAATAAAGCCATAGACAGTATACAGGTGTCACAACTGGCAACTTGTATTCCACTGAAAGCTGCTATCCCACCACAGGAGACCCACCACTAAATCTTTGGTGAATTTAATAGGGGTGGAGGAGGGTAATTTTTTTTGAATCTGTGAGTCCTAATCTTTGTTTCACCTGCGTTTCATTTGGAGTTCGTTGATTATTTCTTTCAGAATGGAAATGTTCCCAGGGTTCACCTAAGGAAGCATCTCTGATAAGTGGCAAGTGGAGTGGGCCATTTAGCAATATCTCACAGGTTATTTACCTTGAACTGTTGTGCTTAAAGTGGAATGGCCACTCCTTAGGCTGTAAAACTAATGAATGATGATCCATAGAATCCTCCATCCTCCTCTTGTTCTCACCCCTGGCTTCTAATGTCAACCACATGTTGTCCCCACTAGGGTCAAGCAATGTCCCCATGAGGTCACTAATGCTTTTATTAGGGGTGTGGGTGAGGGGGATAGAGGAGGTCACGAGAGGCCCCAGGAGGGGGGAAGGGAAGGGAAGGGCAGAGGGCTCTCCACTGTGCTTCAGGTCACTCACTTCTTAGAATATGTTTAGATAAGTATAGTGAGAGGAAGAGATAGATAGAGTGAGAGAGAGAGAGAGAGAGAGAGAGAGAGAGAGAGAGAGAGAGAGAGAGGAAGAGAGAGAGAGAGAGAGAGAGAGAGAGAGAGAGAGAGAGAGAGAGAGAGAGAGAGAGAGACAGAGGGTTGAATAAAAAAGGAAAGAGAGGGTTTCAAGCAAAACGATGAAGGGTAAGGGAACAAGTGATTTGCTTTTAATGTGAGTAAATATACTGTTAAAGTGAACATGTGTTAAAATATATAGGGGCATTTGCGCACAATACATTCCTACATGTTCTAGGTACAGTAGGTGATGTAGTCCGTACTGCAGTGTACTGGGATGAAATTACAGACCTTTGTGTCATTTCCTTCATATTAGGAGGAGGAAGATGCTGATAAAGATCACAGTTCCCCCAACTCCAGGCCTTAGTGAGGAAAGTTCCAGTCTTCCTCAATATCCTCAAGAATCAGGATTTAAGAGCTCCTTCTTTCCCCCTCCCTTATGATACTCCCTTCCCTCATCTTTTCTCTCCTTTGACTTGTGGTTCCTTCTCTAGCCTTCTCAAAAGGGCTATATGTCCTTTTCTTTAATCATTTGATTCCTTAAGACCATTTGCCCTGGCAGCAAGAAATATTGCCAGTGAAAAGTGAAAGTTGCGAGGTAACTAGCCCCAAGCATAGCCTAAAAGATTTCTACATGCTTATAAAACACATTCTTCTCTTGCCTTCTTTCAACTCTCCCCCTTCCCACTTGTCATTCTTCAAACCACTTCTTTTTTTGTGAGATATTCCCTTTGCCTCCTTAAATACTGTCTCACCCACTATACTAGTCTCATCCCTGCTAGAATGTCCTATCCCCTTCCCAGTTTTCCCTAAGGTCTCCCTCTCCAGTCTCCGACCTTCTTTCTTTCTTATTCTTTCACTCCTCCTCTTCACCTTCACCCCAGCTGATTCGGTCCTTCTACATACCATTCATTTCTTAATAGAGTTATTAATCATTGCGATCGTGACCTTACAACAGGAAATGAGCATATTTCAAGCCTTTTTTCATTCATGAAATCCAATAGCAGCAAAACAGTACAAACATATCCTGAAGGGAAATTACCATAAATGTGAGTAGTTCACAAGCACAATAGGGTACATTCTTTATCCTTGTTTTTGCTCATGTAGGTGCTCTCTGTAGACATATCAACCCTCATTATCCCCTCCTTTCTCTCTTCGCTCCCTCTCTCCTCTGATACTCCTCTCAAGAGATAAACACAGGGGGAGAGGTTAGCAGCGAGGTCACACAATTTATTTCAGTGTGGGACTGAGGAGTGTCTAAGTTACCCCAAAGCCACCAGCCTGCCTATCCAAATACCAATACATCATCTTCACATTTGAACCCTCTCCAGACATCCTCAGCTTTTAGAATAGAAACTATTGGTCGAGTAGTGAGTATGGGGTATGTACATCAGGACAGGATCACTGTGCATTATCCATCCTTACGAGGGGAATTTGTTTTCCAAACACCATCACAAGCTTTGGTGGCATCCTCCTCATGTGCCAGGTATGTTACTAAGGGTGACATGTTGTCATAGCAACAAGTATAAAAGCATCAATCCAAGTAACCCAGACATGAGGTGGTGCTCCTTGTATGTTAAAAAGTGGCACATGATCTATTTATTTCTGTGATAAGAACCAGAAAGGTCAAACTATGCCAAGATATAATAGCTGTTGACAGATGACCGCCAGAATTCTCAATTCCAATGTTTCTTAAAAATTTATCAGTTGACAGTAATGCTTTCGACAAATGTTTTGGAAATTTAGAACCTTAGTTTATTGTGAAAGATCAGTTCAAAGCATTTGTCATTGCCATTCTAACTGTGAAGTAGTTCAGCTTTGATCAAAAGTGATGAAATAATCCATGGTGGGAGAACTTTTCGTAGACATTGACTCCTGAACCAATGTCAAGATTGTAAGGTTACATGGTTGGGCTGGGATGTCTTCCTTCCGGACATAGCCCGGAAGGAGGAGGAGAAGGGTCTCTTTCATGTGTCAAGCATCAGACATCCCAATCTAAGGTCAGAGAGGACTTCTCCTCTTCACCTTTCAGCATCCTCAGAATGCAAGAGGTTAGTAGTGGTGGAAATCCCTTGTCTCATTGAGTTGGCTCTTGAGTTGTTGATGGTGGTACAGGGAGTCATGAATGGGAAGGAGGCAGGAAAGGAGAGAAAGGGATAAAGAGAGAGAGAGAGAGAGAGAGAGAGAGAGAGAGAGAGAGAGAGAGAGAGAGAGAGGGGGGGGTGCAGAGACAGGTAGCAAGAGGGTGGGGAGTGGAGCAGAGAAAAGACAAAGGAGTCAAGAAAACTTTTGCTCAGACTTCATAATTGGGTCCAAGAAGATGGAGGAGGGGGAGGAGGCGGTCAGACTTGGCAAGGGTTATCAGACAGCAAACTAAGAAGCCGATCACTTCTTTAGAAAGATTTGCTGATGGAATCAGACTTGTGATTGAGATTTCCCTTGTATGTGGGTGTGACAATATCAAGAGGTATTCTATTTCTGTTTCTTTTTTGTTAACCTTGTGTATTCTTCAGTATTTGTTTTTCAACCTTCCCATTTCTACCCCCCCTCTCCCTTCCCCCCTCTTGTATCAACCCCTGGTCTCTCCCACTCCCCAATCTGTACGCACAGACTCAATTGGAACCCCGTCTCAAAACCTTTGTGTCTGTAACAAATCAATACAAAACCTACCAACATGACAGTAGTGTCGTTCAGCAAACTATAAGCAAACTCCTAACTGATTGCTCTGTACGGACCCTTCCCCCTTCTTGATTGTAAGTCCATGTCTTTCTGGTTGAAGTTGAGATGAGAGAAATATTTTTCTTACAGGACTTCTATCACTTTGTCATTCTGTGTTCTGCACCAGTCACACAATAATTACAAGGAATGTACTTTGTGATTGAAAAAATATGTCAGATTACACTTAATTATCGGGGCATCATTACTTGGTGAAATAGATTTTTGATTGACATCCTTCTGTTACAATTACAATTTCAGATTGTGATTCAAAGTTTAGTGTACTCTTCAAAGTCCAAGTAACCTCACATTTATCATCTGGATAAACTGCTTGCTATTATCACTAACTGCCTAATTGTCTATTCCAATGTTGATCAAATCACATGGGTTTCTCTTGTGATCATGTTATTGAATATTTTCAGTAAAGTATTGTGAGATATGCAGAAAAGAATGTCAGTCCTAAACAAGTTGTTATTGTGGTGTATAGCTCCTCCCAAGGTGAAGAAACAGCCAAATGTCTTTCCTTTACCTACTTACCCCCTCCCCCACCCCACCCCCACTTTCTTCTCCATCTGTTTGTTTTGGTCTTTTTGTGACATGAGAAACATCAGAGTTTCTCCCTGAGAGTCTGAAGTTTGGAGGCAGGCATTATGTACGGTTGGGAGCAACAGAAAGGTTCTATGTTCAGCGATTGCCTTCGCATGGCTTTCTAAACAGAACGACCATTGTGTACCCCATCTTCCTCTTGGAAGGGAGTATAATGCAGTCACTGCGCACATAATTGTTCTCCTAGTCCTCCCCCTTCCTCCGTTTTGCGACAGTATACAAAATGTTGTTATTTTCAGTCAACATGACAATAGTCCTGGATTGTTCAAATTGGCTAGACTAATGATGCAACTCCAGTTTTGCCAAAGGGCTATATCCTACTTGAATGCTATATAATCAGCAAGTCTTACTTTCAGTGCGCAAGTCCTATGTGCATTTCAGTTCTTAGAAAAGTAGAGTTTTGATCAAATATTTATACTATTGATAGACTTTGTAAACTTGTTATGGTAGAATTTATCATCTGAAGAAGAACTCAGGAAAGCAATGATATAAAATAAGAAAATATTTTTTTCTGAACCTTATGTACCCTTTTTGATGTTAAAGGGATTGTGCTAATAGATATGTTACATTGATAGGACATGTTTCTGGTGCTGTTGTAGGAGGGTAAGAGTGTCCCTTTAAATGTTAAGGAGATACCAGGAGGACCCGATTGCTGCTTCCCTCTGTCATCACTTCTCGCCCCAGGATGTTTTAAGACCCTGATTGGTTACACGCAGGAGTAACCATGGACTTGGACCGAGGAGGAGACAAGAAGAAGAAGTTAGAAACCAGCGAAACCTTGATGACTTGTCCAGACCCACCTCTTACTTCTTCTCCTCCCCCTTCTCCTGCCTCTGACCGATTAGCCCTATTTCAGGAGAGGCCAGTCATCGCAAGGATGAGTTCACATTCACCTCCAAGCTGTGGTCCCCAAAACACTTTCCAAACAGGGTTTGAATTAAACCTCTCAGTACCAAGCCAGATAGAGCCCATTGACTTATTACACATATTGTGCACTTTTGGTACTGAAGGAGTTAACTCTTCTTGCTCTGATGTTGCAAGTCATACTCACAGATCCCATAGAGCTTTGAAGTGCTCACAAACTCCACAACTAGGAATACCTTTCAACCTTTGATTCAATTTGGATGATGTCTCAATGTCAACCAGTGCATACACATATTCATACATTTTGTTAGGATCAAAATAAAACTTGCTCAAATCCGGGAAAGGAACGATTCAAATCTCAGAGCTGTAATGCTGCCTGGCTTGTGTGAACATGGCCGTTAAGTCCATTCTGGAGCGACCCCAGAGCTGGGAGCTTGATGTTGAACCCAGGGCCATTTATTTGGAGACTGCTGAGGGCTACGAAAAATAAATACTGCAGTCTGGAGGAATGATAATGGGCCTTCGTCCTGTGATTTGTTGCGGAGTGTGAAGCAATTGGTCAACAGTCAGAAGTAGTGAGTGTCAATCGGGGGAGGTCATATTTTCAAGATGAACAGTGTCATGTTTATCTTCGTTAGATCTTTAAAGGTCAGGTTTCGGAAGTTTTAGGTGATAACTACTCCAGGACTATGAAACCTAAAAATATACATTTTATATCAGAAGGCATTATTGTTGCCAAAAGGGGAAGGGGGGATACACTAATTGGAACACTGAATTCATAGATATGTGGACAGACATCTTTGTTTTTAAGATTTATTAAAAGCAGAGTTATGACTTCCATACCTAATTTAGGCTTTCATATTCTGATAAAGTTACCACAAAGAGATTTGAAATATTGAATTCATTGCACTTGATTGAGATCCTTTAGAGCTTCGAGCTTCATACTTTATGAGTCTCTTTCAGTTCCTAAAAGCGGAAAGTCATTGTCCCCCCATCTTAAGAAAATCTTTATGATGCCTTGTCAAACTTCTTACAATGACTTTCAGGAGAAAAAAGGTTTGAAAATAAGGATCTTTACATGCAGACCTCATTGAAAGAGACCCTAATACCCAAATGGAAACCCTGTTTTGACAGTGTCCATCAAAGTTTTCCCAAAAAATATCACCATCGGTATTGATAGCATCTTGAATAAACTTCCCTCCAAAAAATTGTGGGAATATAACAAACATTCCTCAAGGGCCTGGAATGCCTGTAGCCAACAGATGTATGCGATTTCTAGAATACCACCAAAAATGAGGGGAGAGGTTACATTCGTACAAAGACATTGGGATAGAGTTGCCTCTGCCAGCAGAAAGCTTGAAAGTCTAACTGAAATTGAAGATGGGAAACCTGGTTACTTTAGTGTATTTTGTTTACGATTGTGTGGATATTTCAACTGTACAGGTCTGGTTAGGTCTAGGTTGTATGAAACAAATCTTGATTGTGTTCTCTTCTTGCTTAGTGTTGTGCTGACTGGACTCAAGGACAATCAGAGCATTCAGAATTGAGGCATGTGTCTTCATAATAGATGTTATTGTTGTATATGTTACGGGGTAGACACTTGGACATACTTGCCATCTTTGCTTTACAAACCTGTTCATATCATTCATGTTCATGTTGCTCAAAGTTTCTCCGCTTTAGTCCTGAGATTGAATTTATGCTTTTATAATAAATCAACAGGTTTTCTTACACTTTAAGTTTGTTTATGTATGTGTGCACCAGAACTTTGATTTCTTGTTGAATGGGTATGATCCTGTCTTCAGTTATCTTGAACACGTTTAACATCTTACAGCCAAAACTGTTTTTTCTTTATGAAGTTGTGAGTGTTATACAGTAGAAGTGTAGACCTAGGAGTCAGGGCTATATTTGCAGTGAGGCTTGCCGTGTTCCAGTTAAGCGCAGGAATAACATTCAGAGATTTTACTGGCGGGACATACACCCCTGGCAATTTCAAAGCTTAGCTCGGCAAAGATTAAAACTAGTCCAGTAAATTCTCCACAGACGTATGACTCACATACTCGCTAAGAGCTAAAATCTCAGCAAGAAAATGTCTGGGAATTCAGGCTTTTGGGCTTCTGATATCGACATTTTTATGCTTACACTCAGGCGTTTTTTCACTTTCCTCTTTGCGTTTAAGTAGGAGAGCATTAAGGTTATTCCCACTAGCATCGTGCCGGTATAGGCATGCATGAATTGTTTGTGGGCGGCCCCATTGAACTGTCTACAGTAGTGACCTACCCATGAGAACACACCTACCTTCATACTCATATGTCTGCTTTGTGGAAAAATATTGTGGCAGTGGGAATGTGCTGAGAGAGAGAGAGAGAGAGAGAGAGAGAGAGAGAGAGAGAGAGAGAGTCCTTTGCCCCTTGAAGCCAGTACAATGTTGGGCAACATCAGGTAGTTGTGCGCAACCCCATAAGAAAGCCCCATAGCACCACTGCATCCACAAGAATGACAGTCTCACTCACCCACTTAGCTCATCCTTGTACCATGTGATCAAACTTCATGACAGTGGGGATGATCTCGAAGAATTTACCCAAAGGCCTCATTTTGTTAAGTTCCCTTGAGAGGAACATCCGATTTAAGACTTTGTCTGGGGTGCTATTTCGGAGTGCGATTCGTCATGGGAAGATGGGATCGCTTGCAAGATGAAATATTAGGGACCCTTTGAGATTGTTTCTCTATAATTTATCTAAATATACCAAAAATATGTTAATTCCAATTGTGATCGTTGACTCTTTACAGATTAGTTAAACAACAGGTGCTGTAAAGAGAAGAAGCAATCTATTTTTAAGTATCGTAAGGAAAATGATCAATTGTTGCTCAAAATTTTAACAGGTGACAAGTCTTCAAAACTTGTATTTCAATTATTCATTGTGCTTTTCCTCCTTATAAAATGAATTCTAGCTATTTGTCAGTGATTTTTAATTCTTCCATGTCAAGAGAGAGTGTGTCCTATTTTATCAACCACATTGATGCGATGTAACAGTGGGTATATGATTTGTCATCCATCCCACATTTGTTTATGCAGCCTATATACAAGCGTAGGCCATGCATGTCTTGCAAGCACACGAGTTATGATTGGCATGTCGAAGCGATGTTTCAGTTGGAAATTTAACCCTTTGTGTGCCAGATGAACTACTCTCCTATGGGAGTTAAGTGTATTACTTGTGCAAAAATCCCTCAGTGGTACATTAAAAGTTAAAAATTCTGTATGAAAGGGGAGGGGCAGGGGGCATGGTCACCCAGATTGTGTGAGCGAGAGAGGGAGTCGTTTTTTTAAATGACAGCCTATATCCTTCGCTTGGGGATCATACCAAAATAGCATCGAGGTGGAAACTTTGCGAGGAAACGGGGATCACAGATGGACATGGTGATAGTGTTTCAGCTTTGGAAGATATTAGGAGGGAGAGAGGGAGACATATGGAGAGAGAGAGAGAGAGAGAGAGAGAGAGAGAGAGATGATGAGAGGAGGTTACCAGTTATGGATGAAAGAAGGAGAAGAAGAGAGAGGGAGGGAGAGTACCGTAGATAGACAGAGAAGGAATGGAGGATGAACAGACATGTAACACAGATGTCCAACATGATTAAATGATTGAAATGGAAGAAAAAGGCAAAATTGCTAATATCTGCAGTTTTTAAAAAGAAAATCAATTGAAATCTGAGTCAAGTAGAGGTGAAGGATAATGAAGGAGACATGTTACGACAATGCAATTGGAAGGAGACAAATCTGGCAATGCAAATGATTGTTATTCTTCATCACCTATCAAGCGATCGGGGTGTGAATGACTCTAATATGGGCTTCTGGGTCAAACAAGATGGACAGACCTTTGCTTTGCCATATGTGGCAATTGTTTTCCTTCTTTTTAAGGACGTTATATCCAGATAGGTGTTTATACTTGATTAACTGTTTATCTAGATAAGATAAGGCCCTATTGTTATCATGAAAAGGCAGGAAAGGGGTACATTTCTATGATCTTTAAAAGCTATTGAAGCATGCATCCTTTAGAAAAACATATAGCGAAATGTGTACTTGCATGTATTGCCAGTATATTAATATATGTATTATTAGTAAGAAATGGGTGCACTTAGATATTAGATAACATCTCTAATGGATGGCACACCCAAACATAATTATTCTGAAAAAAGGACTGCAAAATGTCATCTGTCGGTTAGATACACTGGTAAACAACCATCCCTTTGGCTTAAATCCATTTTCATATCAGCCAAGTTTAGATCAGACGGCAACAACATGCTATCTGAAAGGGAAGTCAAGAAGGAGAAGAGCAAATAAAAGCCAAATTATCATTTCCTTTTTCCGAATGAGGGATGTGATGTTTGACAGTAATGAGTGCTCAGTTCCTGGGTCATCCCATGGATGTTTACATTCGTGCATTGACATGTCAATTGTCAAAATAGGAGCGTTCCCACTGGACTTTAATGGTAGAAACACACTCTACACAAAGCTGATTTGCATGGTGATGCCATGTGTGGAAAACAATGTCTGTTTAACCATTAAATATTTGTTAACAAGTTGTGAAAGGGAGCTTTGTATGTTGTGCATACTATGGCTTATTCCCAAGAACCAAGTGGTCCACACCATATTTCTATGGGAATAGGCTAATTTAGAATTCAACAGGTTAATATGAATTGTTACATCTGGCTAAACAATAATGGTCCTCTTAACAGGTGTATCTTGAACTCAGAGCAAGTTGCTCTAATTTACAGCTTCAGATTTCCCATTTTTCAGTATGCATCAGATTAACTTTCCTACAAAGATGGGTGGGTGTTTAAAGAGTGAGAACAGAGCAAGTGGTTGATAAACTCGCGAACCCTCCCTCTAGCTTCCTCTTCAAGTAGTTGGCAAGTGCAGTCTGGGAAGGATATCCGACAGGCTTTGCCGCTGGTTATGTCCGAAGCTGTTCCTGTGCTTCGTCCTGTAATCGGAGATTGACTTAGCGTACTGTCATTGTGGGTTATTACTTCCCTTGTAAGGATTTCTATGGCTTAGTTGCTGCCAGCAAAGTGCATGTAGGAGAGACCGGAAGAAAACACCTTTTTTTTCCCTTGTTTCTTTTATGGGGAATGTTGCCATTTTCATGGTCTTAACACATGTGTGTAAATGTTGTTTTTAGGTCTTGATCATGGTAAGAACTTTAGCCTTTGGAGTACTTTGTACACCTTGTTCAACATGCCTTGAGTAATGTCTGGGGTTGGGTTGTAAGTGGTGAAGTGGTGGGTGCATGCATATTCGTGCTGTGTGAGTTGTGAGAGAGAAGGGAAAATGAGTGCAGGTAGACGGAAAGAGAAAGAGAGAGAGGGAAAGAGAGAGAGAGAGAGAGAGAGAGAGAGAGAGAGAGAGAGAGATGGAGATGGAAGAGGTTTGATGGAGAAGTTCTTTGTATCAGAAATCATGAAAAGAAATTAACTTCTTGCTTACAAAAAGGTCAGTGATAGATTGCAAATGTCCAAATTTACCTTCATTATTCTTTGATCAGAGTCACCAGATACAACAGAAAATTTACAAGGGAAAATATTTTTTTTCCAGTTTTTCTACAGGTTTTCATACCACATCATCATCTTTAAAAGGTCAATCTTGATTTTTATTTGAAACAGATTTGACGGCTCAATTACCTGCTCTTAAGTGGGCAATCAACGTAATTGTGTCTAAATATTGACAAATGCGTTTATGACGACTTTATGGGAGAGAATCCCTGGCAGCAGGGGAAGATGGCTGTAGAAAATATCCCCTTTTTATGGTGGAGCTAATCTAAACATAACTTGAAACCGTAAAAATGTGCGGCAATTAACGGCTTTGCTGATGTTTTGCCTAGCGATGGCGAAGGGTGTTTACTGGAGAGCCCTATAGATGATAAATGACATGGGCTGTACTTTGATTAAGGCTTTAAAGGTAAATCACCACTCTAGACATGGTTGGCTTGATGATTTCTCATCTAGATTGTGGTAGAGTCATCTTCCAAAATGGCACTGTGGTTTATTTGTTGTGCTGTCCGGTCTGGGGGTGAAAGGGCTGCCAGAGGAGAATTACTGATCACAAAAGTCGGCTTCCAATGGAGCTGTTTGTGACAGTGCTTTTGTCTTGACACCATAAACACACACACTGACACATACAAGCACTCACTCGAAAACCACCAGAAATAACACAAATCTGGCAAAACAACGTGTGGAGATGTCTCAAGCAATCTTCTTAAGGAAGCAACAACCACTTAACAGTTTTGCCCACCCTAGCGGCCATCTTATTTCCTTATGCAAAGGACTTGTGAAGGAATCCACCAGCATTTTTGTCTTGTGGTCGAACATAGTCCGCCTGAATTGTCCAGCGGTGTGTCCAAGCACAAGAGATGAAACCTACAAGCCCTCTTGAGTCCATTCACAGAGGCGTTGCAGTGTCAACAAAGCGGTGGATCTCCCTGTAAATACAGACCAAAAGAAACTTATTTTGCACTGAGGATTCCACCTCGAGGTGGACTTCCAGAAAAGATACAAAGTCTGAGGAAATGACCTGAGACGAAGAGAAAGGAGCACCCTCTCAAGAGGTGTGAGGTAGCAAACACCCCTGGAGTCTTGGGGTGAGGGGGAATGGGGGAACAACCTCTAGCAGGTTGTTTAATACCGTAGCCGTGCCAACGGGTGGTATGCAGGGGATTGTCGCTGCTGGTCCCTGTTATTGTTCACCCTCAATCGCGAGAAGATTTGTGGATTTTTTAAAGAACCTCCCTTTTTTCTCTTTCCCTATGTTGCTTGCCCGTAGGAATTATGCATACATACATGTTGCTGCTATATAAGGGTTTGACACCTTTTGGTCAAGTGGAGGGATAGGTGGGGTTATGTTGCCAGACAGTAAGAGATAGCCTGACGAACAAGTGTTGTTTGCTTGCAGGTACACCGTCAAAAGTCTGTTGATCTCTTTCTCCTCCATTGTTCGTCCCTCATCCTGCAAACACACCCACTCACAAACTCACTTGCCAAATTCAGAAATATGGGTGCAAACAGTTATTGTATTCTCCTGTCCTTCCACTGTTTTGTGCAATTTTCTTTTGCACCATTTGTGGGAGAAATGTTTGCATAAAGATGATGCCTCATTTCCCGTGCTAGACCACAACATAAATCACCCTGTTTGACTCGTTCTCAATCTTGCATTGTTCGTGATGAGCAAATAATTTCCTAAAAAAAGGAGACAAAACTATCTCCCCTCACTTTTTTTACTGATATATATCTAAATAGTATAGGGTTTGGGACTGAATTTGAGTTGGACCAGTGTGTGAAATTGACCCGTGGTGTGTAATATTCATCCAGGCAAATGTCATGGTCAAAGGTCATGGGGTCAACAGCTCACTCCTTCCGTGCACCACCTTACTAAATCCTGCTTGAACTTTTGCATTAGTTCTGTCATATTATCCTCCAGATGATCATCCTTTTTGCCCTGTAGCCCATGCGTCTCTTTGTGTTCTACTTTGTATCCCTGAACTATTTGCATCATATATACCCAGGGACCAGCATACTAATGCACCCCCCCCCCACACACACCCCCCGCCCCCCCCCCCCCCAAGCATCATAGTACATGTTCCCTCTCAATGCCCTGATCCCCAAAACGATTTACCTCCAGCATCTCTGTGGGTCGCAAGGCCCCTTGTAGCGAGAAATAGCCCTGATAAAAGGCGGCCGTACAAGTGCAATTAGATAGGATGGGTAATCTTGACTAATTGCAGCGCTAACCCAGTGTCTGCACTTTCTGCTACACCAGGTTAAAGGTTTCCCTGTGTGATCAGGCATGGGCTTCCCTCTGTCTGATGCAAATTGAAAAATAAAAGTTATTACACAGATCTTAAGATGATGTTTGAAATATACTCCGCGCTGATGTAATGTTAAAGCTCGTGTCTATGGGCCTTGTCAGTAATGGGTTAACATTTTATCTTGTGAGGGAGTGGGGGGGGGGGGTGATGGTGGTGTTGGTGGTGGAAAGGTCATCATTAAAATGGAAAGGATTGTTTATAAATGGGTCTGAAAAGAATACCCTTCAATCTTTTTCTGTACTGCTTATGTCATCTGCATGGTAGGTATGACTAAGACTACTGACACGATTGTGCATCAGTGATAAGTTTGAATCCGATAGAGCAGCATTTTGCCTTGGCAAGAATGGTTTTAACATCTACATCACAAGCCCATGCATCACAAACTGGAACATTGAAGAATTCCCACATCGATGTTTATTGTCTCCTCTTCATTTTGTGATTTTGTGACTGATTCAATTCCAGCTCGCAAATATATCACTGATGAGGGTGGATAACAGAGGCATCATGCTGCACATGAAATAAAAAATGGAAAAGAAACACTCAATGTTCATGGCAATTCCACTAAACAAGCAAGCAGCCATGTTTTCAAAGCTCCTAGAGTTTCCATCATTTGGGAGAACTGCCTAGAGACCAGCACAGCTGAGATGTTATCCATCCACAAATTGATTTAAATCTTCCTCAAATTCACCACAAATCACGCACATTTACAGTCCCGTCGTCATGCCCTCAGGCCTGTGATGTATGAAAGGGTTTTTGACTTCTGGTGCCGGTTTACCCTCATCCTACACCCATCCAATCTCAACACACGTCTGGCATCAGTTTTAGCATAAATCTAATTTCTATCCATTTGTATTTAAAGAGTGTCGCAGCTGTCTTGAAAGGGAAATAATGTCAGAAGTAGATTTGATTTGTCTCCTTGTGAGAGATGTTTAAAACGATGAGTGGTTTTGTCCTCTATCCGTGGCATTCCACAATTCTTTTCAATTGTGGAGTCGTTAGATATGTATAGGAGTGCGCCCTTGTAAACATGCTGTGATTAAGATTGTCTTTTTTTTTTACAGAGGATAAGAGAGACAGAGACACATAGAGATAAAGGACGAAAAGGGAGAGGGTGGAAGAGAGACAATGTTTATATGTTATGATGCTGTTCCTAACGTGGGTGTTTGCTGTGAACACAAAAGTTCAAATTTGTCATGTTTTGTGTTTGTTGTTCCCTCTTCAATTGTACTCATAATATGTGAGTGTAATGAATGCTACAGCCTCCAGAAGATTGAGCAAGTGTGTGACAAAAGATGTAGACATATTGGGGGTGCCGCCACACAGTCAATCCTTTTCTTGAGGTCATGACTAGAGACTGAGGAATGATTGTGATGAAGGAAAAAAAAATCATGTCTTGTCAGAGAAGGTGAAAATGTCACATAAATCATAGAAGGAAATCACTGCAGAGTTCAAAAGGCTATCCTGACTTATTCTAACAGGTTCAATATCCATTCCCATGGAATTCCACAGCATAAACATATACTATACCAGTGTAGTGCCATCTGGAAAACAAACATAACACCTATGTGTTTAGGACTATGTAGTAGTCCATGAAATGGTTAAGTGTACAATGGATTGCCCACAAAGGCCCTGAATTGCTGATGTAAATAGATGCAGTTTGCCGGATTTTGTCAATTCTGGAGATAGACTTCTTGCTATGTGAATTACCAACTTTCTGATTTTGTCTGATTTTGGGGGTATTATACTCTAGCTTTGTATGTTATTTTATGTCCCTATGTCAAACATATTTGACTTTTGACCTTTGCTTTCATAAAATGTTAGATATTAGGTTAATTGTAATAAGATTGAAATCAGGAAATACACTCCCCTGTTAGAACGAATCTTAAGACAGAAGGATATATTGTAATTTCTGACCTTTAAATTAGACTAGACAGGTTTTATTCTTAACCTTTATGAGGATTCTAGTTACATATTTGAACTTCAAAGAGCTTCAAGTCAGACTTGTGCTCTTGATTTACAGTTGTTTTCCCCCGAAAATTTGAAATACATGTGATTCCACCAAGGTGATGTAGAGCCACTCTTCTGGACAGGTTTTGGCCAACTCTTCAAGGAGTTTGAGGATAATTTTGATAGAGTTTTATTTTATTTGATAAAATCAGTTTACGTTGTTCGCACTTATATCCAATGTTTGAAATCTGAGTAAAGATTACAATCTCGTTGATCTTCTACCTGATAAAACATGAGAAATGTGTATGATTGATGGGGTAAAAAGGGAAATAATGACAAGTCTTTACAACGTATCGTCTCCCACTGGCAGTTTATAGAATTTGTAGTATGTGACTCATGGGAAGTTGCCCATGACAACTGTCTAGCAGCGAGGAAAATACACTTGGGCTCAGGGCAAAAGGAAAGCCCATGCAATGCAAAAGGAGCCCTTGAAGATCATAAAATAGCCCAAATGAAAATAAAAAGACATACAGGGAAGAGTGAATAGCTGATTACATGGTCTTCATTTCATGATGTCAGACTTGAAAAGAAGCCCAAGCTCAAAGAGTTTTATAATTTTCCCACCTCAGTGGTGCCGATCCTCAAAACTCTAATAAGCTATCTGATTTACTGTCCTATTTTACTAATCTTTTTCTTTGATTATTCCTTTTCTTTAGTTCCAAGGGCCTTGATCGTAGGATAGTGTTCTATTTTCCATCAATTGTAAGGAAATGATTACCTCAAGCACATGATTCAATATTATACTTTGTAAGAATAACTGGCACAGTAACACACTTGGTAAGCCTCAGCAGTGGTTATCAGGAGACAAGGTGTGAGCCAGCAAGCATGTGTTGTTTTATGTAGCATAAAGGCACGGGGAAATGCTCCACTGATGTCAAACAAAGAAGAAAAAAGTCACAAAAACATGTCGAGAGAGAGAGAGAGAAAAAAAAAATTGTCTGACATAACCTTAAGACAACCTTGATAAGCTTTGTGGTCACTGCAGCCTTACAGGAATGAAATTTGTGATTTGGTTTATGCGGTGGGTTTGGTTGCAACCATGTTACACATGTATGGGATGTAAAACAATTCAATTCCATTAAGATTTCATCAAAATATATCTTGCAGCCCATGAAGGAACTGCACAAATCAAGTTGCATTGCTAATCGTATTGGAATTTGCAAACTATGACTCCATGAAGCATACCTAAGCCCAACCTTCTGTAACATCCAGAAGAAATATATGTCACTTACTCACTACAGTGTACAACTGTTATCATTCAATAACTATAATTGACAACATATCTACACATGATATGAAATGTTAACCTGTTCAGTGTCCAATAGGTAAATGCACCCCAATGTTAGAAATATTAATACATCTATGAGCATCTTTTGTAGGTTAAGGAAACACACACAACATGGGCATACATATACACCTGTCATTTTTCAGTTTCAGCTGTTTGATGTAAGTATATGTATGTTCATAGTTGCTTGTGAGGTAATCAAACAGTTCTGTCTTTTAACCTCCACTACTGACAGTGAAAGGTCTTCATGCATGGCCACCTAATGTGTCCAAACTTGCAAACCTCAAAATTCCAGCGTGTTTTTTTTCTTCAGTCCCACCCATTATATTTCATGCCACTTGCAGCCAGCCAGCCGTCAACAGCTTTCCTTGTTTCGGCCCACTGCAGATAAATTCCCATCCCCCGTCCCCACTCTCCTGTCCTCTCCTTTATTTCTCCCACTCTTTCGACCTACCCCTCGATTGACAAAAGAGCTTATTATCCCAGCCTTCTCTCTCTTCTTCTTTTTTTTGTGATGGTAAATATTTAGAAAGCATTCGAGCATGAGTAGCGAGCTCTCCATTCATGTCATGCCATGCAAGAAGCATAGAAATGGATTTACCAGTGAATATTTAAAAAAAAGGGGGACTCGGCTGAAGCTTGGAGATTATTTTTCTCCACTGCATGAAGTGCTCACCTCTCTCCTAATAAGCTAGACAGACTTCTGCATGTATAATGTTCTTATGAGGAAGGATTAAATCTTTCTTTTTGGAGGGTTGGGGTGGGGGTAGGAGCATGAATCAGTCCCCAGGCAGATTACATGATATGTCAGGTATGAATAGTTAAAAAGGCATTTTTCTGGCGGTATTTACATTGATAGTTCAGCGTGTTTATATGATAAACATGAGGCTAACATTTGTGACAAGCCAGAGAACAGGTCTCGTTTCAAACTCCTACAGCTATGTTTATATCCAACATTGCGCTAGGACATGTCATGATATGCAATGTTTGTAGAGCATATGCTGAACTCTTACCTAGGAAATCAAAACAAAGAAACAAGCACAAGAACATCAATAAATAAAAGGGCTGACAGATAGACAAGTCACATTTCGAAATGACCTATCATTCCCATAACATACTCATTTCAGCCAGTGTTATTTGAAAATGGATGATTTTTCCGGTTAGCTTTTCATAGCTTTGATTTGGAATGATTGCTATGTTGTCCTGCTCTTACACGAAGGTTTCAATCATGACATGCAAAAAGATTGATGCATATTGATGGCATGTTGTTTATTTCTCTGTGAAGATTAGTAACTTAATAGCGCATAGGAAGCTGCCACTGTCATGGTAGAAGATTTAAAATCGAAAATGATCGTTTGTTCACAAATGAAGCGTACAAATGAGCAAACACTGACACACAGACCTCTGCCTATCCACTGGTCTAATGGCATTTTAATGACTTCATTGATATTTGCTTCCTGAACTCTTGAACTGGAATTGGTGCCAAGAAATTTTTCTAAAGAAAATGCTGAATGAATCGAGCAAATAAAATGGTCTGTCACTGAGGGATGTGACAGGATAAATAAAGGATAAAATCACTTGATTGAAAGGTGAGCTGTAATAAATTTCTTGATAGGGTTTTGTATTTTGGTTGCCCTGGAAAATTTCGCTTAGAAGAAAGTGTTGATATATGATGATATTTTTTTTTTTAGAATTCCAGCCCCAAATTACACACAATCTTTAGTCTGACATGTGAGATGTACTGGTTTAATCCTGTGTGGCAACAATATTGCAATTTAACATATTATTTATGGAGTATGTATCTGTGATATTTGGTGATCGTTTATTTATGTTTTTATGAACTAATTAAGTAAACAAAAGTTGTACATACACTATAGCTCAAAGAAATTGGCATATGGAAGAAAGGGAAGAAGCCGCAGTTTTAAACTGCGGTATATTTTGCCAGTTCAGCATGAAACATGATGCTTTTTAGGGTAAAGCATCGTGTTTCATGCTGAACTGGACAAAATATACCGCTGTTTAAAACTGCGGTTTCTTACCTTTCCCGATGCCAATTCCTTTGAGCTGTTGTGTAACCTAGTCATTCCCTTGTTTGATTGACACTACTCCTTTTTTACTAGAGTTTTATGTTTTAACAAAAAAGACTAAAAGATATCACAATAATTTTTTTAACAAACTTTAATCAAATGGAAGTCTGGATTATGTTGTGTTTAATATTCATTGTGATTAAAAAGAAAGAGTCCCCCCCCCCCAAGTCACCCATACATTTATTTAGAAAAGATTGTGTTCAAACAAAGCTGAACAAGCTTTGTGTGGATATGATCGATGTAGCAGACTCTCAAGTTTATGTTTTGATGAAATATTTGATCCCAGTCGTAACAGTGGGAGTATATGAGTGATTAATGACAGTTGCTGCATATCTTCAAGAACATGATAGCATACAGCGGGGACATGTATGTACACAGAGTGTGTGTGTGTGACCCATATATGTAGAGCAAATGACAGCTTGGTATTAAAGGCCAATGACTTGACAGAGTAGTCTACCCACTGGATACCCTGCAAACATTTTGTCAAAAGTGATCAGTCATGTAAACTAAATAAACATCAAAATTTGATTGAAATACATTGTTGATATATGCAAACACTGCATTTTCACTAATTTCTGTTGTTCTTTGAACCTTATCCAGTATATTAGTTGTAGCTTGTATCTATTTGACTACTTGATGGAGATGTGTAAATAAGAAGACTGGAAAGCTGATATAAGGGTCTGAATGCTTAGAATCGTCTGCTTCTGGTCAGACTTTCATTCAGCAAAAGGCATTTATATTACATTACCATCTGGTCATTGAGTTTCTAAACTACTTCCTGTATGAGCTTGAACTGTGGTGATATGGCCCTGATATAGTATATGAGCAGACATATGCGCAGTTGAGCATGGGAGAGGTAGAGGGACAGAGAGAGAGAGAGAGAGAGAGAGAGAGAGAGAGAGAGAAAGAGAGAGAGAGAGAGAGAGAGAGAGAGATAGATAGATAGATAGACAGACAGACAGATAGAGAGACATACAGACAGACAGACAGAGACAGACAGAGAGAAATTGGACAGAGAGAGAAGGAAAGAGAAAGAAAGAGGGGAATAGTGAGAGTGAGATATAGAGAGGGGAAAGAGGGGGAGAGAGAGAAATTGAGGACAGAAAATAATGTGAGAGCAAGAATTAACAAAAAAAGGATCAGGAATTTAATATTCTGTATAGATGTGACAAAATCTGCTAAAATTCTGTTGTTAGAGCCCTGTTAATATGTAGTCATCGACACGCATGTTGTCTACAGTGCTTTGTTCACACATAAGAATTATACACTCTCTTTATAATCATGTTTTGCATTAATGGTAAAGTGAGTTCAATGACATATATGGACATTTTATAATGATTAAAGCAAGCCTATCTCCAAATGTTTATCCCTAGTGTAATTTCCTTGACTGAGAGGAAAACTTATATCTTATTGCAGAGGAGATCTAAGCCTCAAAGTGTAATCCATATCATGCAAATTTACACCAGTTTGGTTTTGACAAGATTAGCTAAAAGTTTTATTGATATTAAGATTATATATTTCTTTAGATTAATTTCAAGAGTATGCTTACTTACTAATGTTTCCCAATTTGGTTTTCTACAGCATTCTTAAGTCCACAGAAGACATAAAGATAAAAATGTTTTTACTTTACTTATTTAAAGTGGAAATATCAATATTCATTACTAATTGTTTGTGTTTTCTTTTCTTCCCCCATCTTTCCTTTTACATGTTCCTCCTTCAACATTCGATGCGCTCTCTGCACTTCATCTTCTGCTTCCGACAGGTGAGTGTGGTTTAAAATCATTTAACTCCTTGAGTGCCAGATAAAATGCTGCTCTATGGGAATTGTGTGTACTACTTGTGAGAAAGTCACATTGTCATTCAAAGAGACAGAAGTCGTAGTGTTGCTCCAATTCATATCTGTTTCACATTTGTTGTATAAGTATGTGAGGATTAAAACATACCGTTCAAGGACTAGATGAGGGATATGTACATGAGCTTGATAACAGAATACTTAATTGGGAATTACAAGAAAGAAGTAAACAATTCATATTTAAAAAAAAAGAAGTATTGATATTTCCCTTTAATTCTCTAGGCTCCTATTCCAGTCAGGGTTTGTCCAGGTTTGTCACATATGCAATATTTTTTATTTCTTAATTCACAGGGGTGTGCAAATTATGAACAGATTGGTAGCGGTATACATCAAAGAGAGATTTCAATGCTCATCCCTCAACATTTGTGCTCAAAATTCCACCTCTTTGCTTATTGCTGTTTGAAGGAAACCTCCCGCTCTACTCCGAACCATTAAGGCTAATCTAGTGGAAAACCAACCACTGTTCAGGAGAGCGCAATATTTCATGAAACGTAAATTCCAAAACATTGAATTCTTTCACACCAGATTAGCTACCTCAAAGTCAATAGTTTTCATGAGGGATGAATGTGGTGTGTTATTTGTAATAGGCCAACAGATGTGTATGAAATCCAGACACTATGCAGCGGTAGTAAAAGAAAAACAGAGACTTGATTCAGGAATTCATAAATATGAAATAGAGATGTTAACTTCAAATTCATTGAAATGGGAACTCTAGCAAGTATACATTTGTGGTTGAAGTTTGATGACGGCGGCTGCTTTTTGTGGATTAACAAAGGTTTATTTGTGTCGTCGCTTTAGGTAAATTCTTTATATTTTCAGCTTAAATTAGTGTGCACGCTCACACTAACAGCTTTAGATGTTATCAGTGGTATGCTAAGCGCTGTGGATGTGAACTGCAACTTTTCCCTAGGGTGGACTTGAAGCAAGTTTTATTACATACTCACTCCCTGCTTCCATACAGGGAAGGAATGTTAAGTTGGTAGTTTAATAATCCGGGCATATTTACCATAGTATCCATCATCATTAATTGTGGAGGGTAGAACTTGTAAAAGTCTAGGCATGTGGGAATCGTACATTCTCTGCCAGACCTTGCAGGATTCGTGATCAATCATAAATGGAGTTTTGCTGGCTGACAAATCTAGCTATGAGATTGAAACGCTGGGAAATGGCTCTTCTGATTGCATGCATTTTGCAGCATCTTTATGATTTTATTGCTTTTGCCAGGTAATAACATATATGAAAGAATACCCCAGGGTTGGATTAACTTAAAAACTCTATTTCAAACTTGTTCAAACATTCTGACAGATCATGTAAAGATGGTTGGAATTCCAGAATTATTTATTGGCTTTTCATAATTCCACATGCACTTTTGACCCTGGCACACCACAGAAGTTTGAAACTTTCAAAAGATTTGTTTTGTTGCTTTTAATATTGATAGCATCCTATTAATTTAACATCAAAATAGGCTATGATCTGATAAGGATGTAATCATGTGATTTTGTGACTTGTAAGTGCATAAATCAACTTTATAATGGTAACATTAATCATACAGATAGCCCTTCTCTCTAGCAAATGAACTTGACAAGTTGGTGCAGTTGATTCTGGCGATATGGCGTAGAATATGGATTGAGGGTGCGGCAGGAATCTTTAAAAAGTCGCAAATTATCGTGAAATAGACTCCCATGACAGGCTTCATTGGTCCGTTATCAGGCTATTCAAGCTGGTATTGTCACAGATATGAATAGCTGAACAAGATTGTGTTAGTCCACAGAATAGCAAACCCAAAGAATATGTCGCCTCTAGCAGGAATAATTCAAAAGAGCTCTTTGTGAAGGGAGATCTTTTTTAATCAAGGTTGGATTACCACGATGATAAAAGATTGTACAGAATTTTTGTTTAGAAATTTCTTGTGGGTTATATATGGGTACATACACGAGCTGCAGAATTATTCACCCCAGTAAAATTTTTGGTAAAGGGAGAAGAAAGTCTTGGCAAGGACAAAGAAGTATGGAAGGTAATGAAGAGAAATTAGGCACGAATATGGCATTACAGACTTGCCTCACGAAAATACATCATTATTGTGAAGTGAAGCAGTTGATAACAACAATCCAGTTTCTAAAAAGGTTTACAAAGTCCATCCACACTGTATAGCATGTGTGTTCTGAAAACTTTATCGCTCCATATCAAATGGATATCAAGAAAATACAATCACTGCTGAATTTTCCTATATTTTGTCTTATCATATTCCAAGCTCTCTGACAAATAGATATGACAAATACCTTAGGTTTCAGATTGTTTGGCTTGAATGTGTGAGTAGCCATGCTTTCTCTTGTCTGCTCATTTGTTGTTATTTCTATAACAGCTTATAAAACCAAAGATAAACAATGGAGTGGCAATTTTAGCATCATACCTGTGAAATCATCAGAGTGAGCTGATTCAAGGAAAAAGAGTACAATGGCTAGATTTGTCATATCAGATCCTAATACGGTAATGGTTCGGTTATTCTGTGGAGTTCAATCATACAATGATGCGCTTCAAATTAATCTGGTTGGGTTTGGGAATCATTTCATAGAAATTGATTTCATTGGCTTGATAATTGACATCTTTGACAAAGCGTGAGTTCAGTAAAATATTGAAGAAAAAAAAATAAATGTTCTGAAGTTAATGATCCATTTATCCGTGGAAAATAGAGACTCCTTCATGCAAATCAAGCCACTAAACATTAATCAGTGCTAATGTATTAAAAAGAACTTGCAATTAAGTTTTAAAACGTTTGTTATATTCTGAAAGGTCCACACATCCATAATACTGAAAAGTATGAATTTCTTCACCACATCATCCATTAGATTGCAGTTTTTCAATATTCCTTCAATTTAAAGATGATCATAAAACACCCTTTCCCAGCAAATTACTTGTAGCTTAGGCTTAATTACAGAGGAAATGTTAAAAACAATATTGACTGATGTCATAAAACACCCTTATTCATCTCAAGCCTTCTACCCTATGAGGATTTTTATTCATCACATAGATGCTTTGGGTATTCCTAAATTGCCCTGAGCCCTGTATAAGTTTTGCACTGCTTCACTCCACACACAGTCTGTCCCAAGGTTCCTTATTCAACACTTTATATCCATTGTGGGACCCACCCGCCATAATATTGCTGCAATTGTATCAATAATGATCGCAATAATTGTCAGCCGTCAGCATAATGATGATGCTTAAGCAGAAACAAGTATTCTGTTGACCTTTAGGGGAGGGTCATGGAGTGTGTGGGTGGTGGAGGGATAGGGGTGGGGTGGGGTGATGTTGTGAGGAGGGGGGGGGGGGTTAGTGCAAAAAACACTTTCTCACTTCTGAGGGTGTGTAACACCAAACTAAAGTGCCCACTAAGCAGGAGGAGCGGGCAGGAAGGGCTATGGGTCACCACTAATGATGGTTTCAGGGTGGGGAAAGCTACTTCCGCCAAGTCTTGAAGTCGCCAACTGTCGCCTGGGTAACGACAGACAATGATGGAGCACCCTTTGCCCTCCGGCCTCTTCCTGAGCTCTAAACTTGTATCATGGATTGCATCCACCATTCTCCTTATCTCCCATTCAAACATCGCTTCAGATTTGTCAGAATATCGTTTTTCCCCCTTTTCTGGAGAGTGTTATCATTGGCAATGTAGGTCAAAGGTTTTGTCTTGATTTTCGTGCTGTAAGCGCTGACTGTCCTAGAATTTATGGAAGCGAGGAAACCCAAACAACAGCACAGTCAGTCCATCAAGAGGAAATAAATTTAGCTGCAGCATAGAAAAACCCCATCTAAAATCAGAATGATGAAATATGACATGAATTATATCTTTATCATCACCCTGTTTGTGAAAACGGGGTGGATATGTCGCCATACCTTTATTGTGCGAGGTGTTAAGCCTGGTTTCACATTCACAAGTAGTGTCCATGTCATGAATACTTCTTTTCAACCAGGTAGAGTTGTATGGAAAGCAACAGAAATGTCATGGTGGATTTCCTTGCAACTACCAGGGATGATTGATGAATTGGGATGATTGATGAATTGGGCTCATGACAAAGATGACTTGTTGATAGAGAGACTACTCTGGAAGCAACATTCAAGAAAGATTTGTTAAAAAAAATTGCTGAATAATAGTATTCCTGCATCAATATGTGAGACTTGAGATTATTTAGATTTATACCCAAGGGGCATAGACACTTCTTAGGGGTCTCCATCACAATTTCAAGTTCGACTGAAATATTTAAAAAAAACGCCGACTTGGCGATTGTATTGGACAATTTGAGAGTCAATTTCTGTACTTTCTGCTGTCACTTTGTGACAAGAATGAATTGCACTTAGCCATGAAATTATGCATAAAATCTGCAGAAAACAGAAAATGCAGGCAGGGTTTTTTTTATATGTACCTAACTCAAGTTAAGAATGAGATTCAGAAGTTCTAATTTTCAATTATTCACTGATATTCACTTGTGCAAACAAGATTGATGTTTGGCTCCATGTTAATGTTGGAAACCATCAAAAAGCTTTATAGTGCACGATGTATTTTAAAATGCTTGTGCCTAGATCTCTCCTATTCATTTTGTCACTGAAACATCATCGACATGAACAGATAAACAGTATACATAGGAAGCAGTTTTTGTCACCCTCAAAGCCCTCTAAATATCGGAATCAGTTAAACGTTCGATTCTGATACCCAGCAACTGTTGTCTCTTTCATTTGTGCTAATGATGCGTTGATGGGAGACAGGGGATGCATTCCACAGCTTTTCTTTCATGAAAATTTTCTGTTTGAGGGGTAAAAATGGGGGGGGGGGGGGGGGGCATGAATTCCCTTTTGATTTGGGGGGCAATCTTCTCTTTGACTGTGTGCCAAACACAGGTGAAGTGAACCTGAAAATGGAGGGTAATGGTACTCATTTGGAGTAATAAACTCTGTCTGTCATGGAATCAGTGGGGGTGGGGTGGGGGTGGATGTCTTGGGAACCATTCACACTCCATAGTTTGCTCAACCTTTGGTCAGCGTTGACGGTAATGCTGTGGAAAGGATCACATGAGGAAGCGGAGAGAATATAGAGATGATGAGGAAGAGATAGGGGAAGATTTGCAGAGAGTAAAAAGTAATATAAAAGACTCTGAAAACCTCAAGTATTGTTGTTGAAAAGCAGTAGTAATGATGCTAATGTTATGCTTTTAAAAAAAGTTCATAATACAGTTTATTTTTAATGAATCATAGAAGTTGTGATTTTGTGGATAAGTTTATAAACTGATTACAAATACAAATTGATATGAGATATGTTTACAGTGATCTTTCAGCATTCAGCATGATAAGAACATGACCAAACTATTGTATTGTAAATATATTCACCTTGGGGACTGCTGCACTTTTGAAGCTCCCTCACATCAGAAAGAACCAACTTTTTTTCAGGACAATGTTTATGTGGTGGTGGTGGGGGGGGGGGGGGGGGGATGACAGAGAGAGATGACATGTCTCTGTTTGGGGGTATTTTCTTTCAATACTGCCAGATCATCTCCCAATTACTGTAAAATGAGCCAGATGGTTATGGCGAGAAAAAAAAACGGTTAGGAATATTTTGGTATTCATGTCTGGCGCATCATGATTCCATTGTGACTGGGCCTGGCTGTCTGGAAGGCACATATAGTAGGTTTAGTCTCCTCTTCCAAACCATCTTCATTTTGTTGAAGATGAAATTCTATATCAGGCAAAGCTTAACCCTTTCCATACCTGCTCTATGCAATTTGTATGTAATACCTGTGTAAAAATGCATCTTGAGGTTAATGGTTGAAGTGCTACTCAATAAAATGGTTAAACACGTTGTTAAAGCAGAACATGAAAGGAAGATCAATCCAAGTAAAATGGGAAGAAGAAAATAAAAGAAAGATTTGCAGAAATGATCAAATAAGAATGGAAAGAAAGAGAAAGAAGGAAAGGGAAGAAAGAGAAAGAAGAAATGAATGAAAGAAGGAAGGAAGGAAGAAGGCAAGACATGTTTCATTGTCCTAGATGAGATGCCGCGACAGCCCTAGGCTAGCAATCAGATAACATTTTGTTCACCTCTGTAGCCTGTTGAATAAAAGCTTTCTTGAATATGAATGAGTTATTTCCGTTGTAAGAGATGGCACCTATTCTAATAATGCAAACCCTTCCAGATTAAAATCGGCTTAGAAAGGCAACTCAAAGCAGATCTCACCATCTGCTTAATATTTGGGGGAAATCGTCTGGTATTTGGAAATCCTTTATAATCGCATTGGGAATGTTTTCAGGTAAAAATGCAAATTTGTCATTCTCCTATCACAGGTAGAATCTTTGAAGAGAGATCTTTGAAGAAAATCTTGTTTTGCGACATAATAGATGATACAAAAGGTGTAAAAAGTGAAATAACAATGCTCACAAAGATGTTATTTCATATCCGTAATGATGTGCTTGGTACCCTTAGTCTAGACGGTCCCATGTGTAGGTCCCCAATGAACGTGTGAAATTAAAAAAGAAATTTAGGTCTGGGTTTGTATTTTTCTTATCTTACCAATTGTCTGATATTTTCTTTGTATTACATCACAACTTATAAGTCTCTTGTTACCATTGCTATGAATAAACGTCTGCCATGGGGTTTTCAAGGTCTGGTACTGTAAGGGTTAAACGTTAGATTAAAAAACAAAATTTGATCCCTTAAAGTCGATTCCAACCACTCATGAGTGAAATTCTCTGGACTAAATAGCCCTACTTGGTCTGCACTGGACGTCTGCTGCTATTCCAGCAATAATAATGGAACATTGTTGCAACCTCATCTTGGGGTTTGACCTCGACTTTCAGACTTCTCCTCCTCCATGTCAGCGATTATTGACACGGCCTCGGGAACAAAAACAATTGGGAAGGATTGGGGGATGGAAGTTTGGACTGGACGTTCGGGGAACAAGTCAGAGAGAGAGAGAGAGGAGACAGAGGAGGGTTGGGTTGGGTAGGAGGGAGCGGGGTTTCCAAAAGTGCAACAATGTCAGAGTGAAGAGTTCAATAACACTACAGGGAGGGAAGGCTATTTATGGAATGACTTTAAGCTTTAAAGGGACTGTGGACCATTTGTCAGCGCTTCGAGCAATTGTTTAGATTTTCTGATTTAACATCAGCAGAATTTGGAGGCTGAGGGTGAGGGAAGGACTGAAATGACCTTTTATGTAATATGTTGTACATTGATACATCATACATACATACATACATACATACATGATTTTTTTTTATTGCAACGACATTAACAAAGAACTTTTCTGTGCTCAGTCATTCCCACCAAGGTTGGTCGAGTTGTACAAGTACTTGCATAGAAACTATTGTAAATTTTATGTCAGGGATAAAATAACATGTGGCTCATGGCATTTGTTCACTAGTTTTTCAGCAGGCCTTGCGTACTCTGTCTTGCTGTGTTTCTGTGCTCGTCATGCATATTACCCACAATCCTCAGGGGCTCTTCACTGCCCCTTGCACCTGTACTGTCAAACCGAACGGACAGCTTCCTCAGAATTTTTGCAGCATCATTGACCTCGTGGACGGAAAAGAATTACAATTCAGGAAATTCTGGATATTTTCTACTTTCCATGCCCTGACAAATTCAATTGATGTTTGAATAACTGATAGCTTTGTTGTCCCGTTGTCAACAATTTTGACTCTAATTGAGTTGCAAGTAGAATGAATACATTGCAAACTGTGAAAGCACTTTGAAGTCCTCTTTTCATATCAAGCTCTTCTATTTCCAAAGAGGTTATCTTGAATTCATCTCTCACACTTCGAACAATATTTACTAGTTGTGCATTTCTTTTATTTATGCCACTATAAATAGCACTGTATCTCTATCATCACAGTTCATATTTTGAAAACACAACAGTTAAATGTGTATGAAAAATTCATGAAATTTATGTCAATACTGGAAGAGCTCAAAATAATGAAAGATCCACACAAATTGTTCAGGTTTGATTCTGGACATTGTTGTTGAACTGGTCTAGGAATACACGTAGATGCCAAATCCATTTCTGTTTTTCCAGCCATGGAGACAGGCCTTAGAAGTTCTCCCATGTTTCCCTGTCCATCCATCAAGCCTTTCCACACGGCCCTAGCCTGGGGCATACCCACGTTGGTGCGCGGCCCTCTAGTAGCGGTATTACCCAAAAAGCTTGCACAGTGCAGCTACCAACTCATTGCCTTGGTCAAATCCATTTAGGTGCTAAAGTTAAACCCTCCCACTACTGCGAGCACACACAGTATATTATAGACCTATAGGATTTTATGTCCTGGTACTGATAGGGTTAAAATACTCCCCCAGTCATGTTCTCTTGGAATTCTGGGAGGATTTGGCGAGGATTTGGAGAGCGAATGAAGGTCAGAATCGGATTTGAAGACTGTGACTTTTGTTCCTTTTTCTCTCTCATCTTCCCTGCTCCTGTTTTCTCAGAAGAGTTGGTCACACTATACCTGATATCAGGAATAAAACTGCTTTATTTGTTGCTGACATTTTCACTACCCATCTGACTGCAGAATTACTGGTGAAATTTTGTTTCACTCCAGGTACATAGGTAGTAGTATGAACGCACAACTTTGAGATTCAAAATACAGAGAACAAATATTTCCGTAATATTCCCCCTGTCTGAGCGCACCTTGTTAGAGTTGATGTCTTGACATTAGGGAGAGATTGAGAGCGACTTGTTGAGACCTGGCACGTTCTCTGAAACAAGGACTCTCTGGATGGATGTATTTACATTTTTGTCAAAAGCTTTCGGGTCATAAAGTTTTGTTTCTTACCAAGATGGAGCATTGAACTCCCTCCACCTTTTGCAATGGAGTGCTGATTTCTATTCTAGTATGGACAAATGCGGGTGGTACATCTTTTTGGGTAAGGGGTTGAAGATGATGAAAAGGGAGAATGTAAAGAAAGAAAATAAAGACATTTTTATCTATTCCTTGGATTATATCTGCTGCTGCAGTAATCACACAGATCTACACAGTAAAGAGAAGAATATAGCACTTGTATCTTTAGACTTAATCTGATGATTGCCTTTAATGTGAATTTTGGAGGAACATCTCGAATCTTGACCCTAACCTCTTACCCAAAAAGATGTACCACCCATGAGAGTGACTAGTCTTGTTGCATACCCAGTTGTTGTTTTGAAAAATAAAAGAAATTGACATCAAACACTTCAACGACTCCATGAAAAACATGTAAATTATAGTCTTTATTCATTCAGTAAAAACTGAGAAAAGCAAGACTCTTTAAAACTTGTTTGTGAGAAAAAAGTCTTTTTTTAGAGACTAAAAATAACTCCAGCTGAGAAAGTTAATAATTTGGTAACAGCTGGTTAGACGGGCCAATTTGCAATAGTGTAAATTTCATAATCTCTCCCCTACCACAACCCCCTCCCACTGCTTCTGAAAATCTAGGAGAAGAGGAGGAAAATACAGAAATGGTGGGAGAAATATATACCATTCAGTACAGTCAGACAGTGGTCGCAGTCTCATGTTGGTTTCTATCGGTGCGCTCGTCAGATCAGAGTGCTGTCTGCTTTGACCATTACTGCGTGTTGATGGGCCGATAATGAAAAGTTGGCCAAGGTTTGTCAGCTACCTCCAGACTAGATAATTCCCTCCATTCCCAGCTCATCAGGTGGGTCAATTGGATTTGGGAGCTCTGGTCGTGACTTCCATTGAAACTTGTGAAAGTCGCACAATTGGTGGAGAATTGACAAATTTTTGCACCTACCCTGGTGAGAGGAGAAAAGGGGCATGCTAGTCTTTAGAGAAGGATATTCTTCAAATTCTTAGTGTGCTAGAAGAGATTGTAACACAGCCTGCTTTTTCAAGTCAGAAATTCAAGCTTTCCCTACTGTTTAAAATGCTCTCTTTGCTGTGGATATGTGAGAAATAGAAGAAAGTCTCATGTTAACATTTCTCTATGATATTCTATGAATATCTGTGGACTCCTCAGTAGGAAATTCTAACCATGGTGTATTAGGGCCATGCTGTAATAAAACAGTTTTGGGAAGTTTGTGTCTGAGAGTTTTATGCCTGCAGTGTCATCGTAACATCTTCTTATCTCCTCTTTGCAAGAAAATGTTTTAAGGTCAGACCGGGGTGCCCCTAATTACGGCCTCAAATTATGCCATCCATGCTCAGCGCCTGAGGAGAGTCTTTACCTTTCCATCCCTATGTCTCTATTCCTCAGTCCTAACTACTTGTATCCATGTGGTCAAAACAGTCCATAGGTGTCATCAATGTTAAGAAAGTGCATGCTATATGAGGTACATGTATAGGTGTTATAAAGTCTGGGGCCATGTTCATGAATCCTTACTAGCCTCGTTAGTCACTTAAATGGCATACAACTTCTTAGCATGCTCAGTACTATTTAGGCTACTAAATATTCATGAAATGTCCAGAATTAGAAGTGAGCTAGTATTTATTTGTGTAACCCGCTTCTTATAGATGAACTTGCGAGATGATGCAGTTGATTTATTTGATACATGTACTAAGGAAATGATGTATTTGTTGATGATATATATGTCATTGAGTTATGTTATCTCAAACAAATAAATGTTGGCCATATCAAAGTGATCTTTACCCATCACAGTGTGACTAACTGCATTGTTTCTTTTCCCTCTTTTCTTTGACATGTGACTTGCTCTTCACCTTGAATCAACCCAATATGTTGTGTGCGCCATCTCCCCACAGGTGAGTGAATAGAGTTGGTAGTCTGGTGATAAAGGTACCTCAAGGTGATAAAAGGCCTGTAGCCCTCAATCTATGTGAAAGCTCAGTTGAGAAGTGGGTGGAAATCTCCCAACACTAAAAAAAAACACACACCACCATTCTGAAAAGTTAAATTTTAATGAAGTTATCTGTCTTGTTAATGATACAGCATTCACAAATATGAATTTTGGCAACACTTTGTTGATCAAGAATACCTTTGCTTTACCTGAATTTGTATTTGGAAAAAGACCCAAAATGTACATATATTTTTTTTCAAAATATATTTTCTACCAAATGAAGATGAAATGGCTCCTCCCACTACTCAACTCTTCTTTTCAGACTTTTTCAATAGTTAGTGACATGAAGTATTGATTTTGGATATATAGCCTTTAATTTGAACTATCAATAGATTTGACTACCGGTAAGCCACTCATTCTGTATCACGATTCTGACTTTGTGACTGGACTGACAGACTTCTTTGTGAATTATGGATGAAACGAAGCATCTCGGCGGGGTGTGGTACTTGCTTTTCCAAACAGTTTATTATCTTTACATCTCACCTGTTTCAAGAATCACAGAATCAGACATCTGTTTCCGCACTGTCTCATGTGAGGTAGACATATACCATCTGAATTAAAGGAGAAAAGAGGAGAAAGACCAGAAAAAAAAAACCTAGGAAGAAAATGTTCACCCTCTCAATACCTATCACTGATAGCCCCATATCAAGCACAACTTGATAACTTGCCTATGGGACTGAACGGGTTAGCGACTGATCCCAGAGACGAAACAACACAGTGTTTGTGTTGTTCTAAGGAGAAACCTGTTCCGAGAATGGAGAGGAAAACTTTCACGCTCAAAATGACTCGTGAAGGTCATGTGACAGTTCGGAGGAAGCCAGAGAGTTGACTTACCCTTGTCCTCACCCAAACGCTGTTGATAGATCCGATGGTGCGCACCTGTTGAATGTGCCAAATGTTAGCCCAGCTCAGTCCCATCCATTTTATTTGCCGTCATGTTTTGGTCATGTTGTTATTGGAGACTGCAGGCTGTGTGATGATGTCAAAGTCACGGCTAAACCCGCCGGCCTAATGAAACGTTCAATGCCAGGAATAGCTCCCAGGCACTCAGACTAACTGTGGTGTGTCTTCATCAGCTTAAAGTCATGAGATAACCTGATTAGCTCATGGGGAGATGAACCCAAAATTGCAAAACTGCATCTGTATCTAATTTTGATTTCTAATTATAGGGAGAGCTATTATGAAAAGACCGCGTAGCATGTCACGTTTGCTCAGCTAACATTTCATTGTTATCAACTCAACCACAAAAACTTTCTCTTCGGACCCGTTCTTCTTGAATGACTTCCAAACATCTGTTTTATGTTGCGAAGAAGGGCATGTCATTAATTAAGATCAGGTAAAAAAAAGATGAGAACAAGTGAAAGATAAATTGTTGAAATCACGATTTTTGGCAAGGAATGTTGGATGCAAGAATTCAGACATTTATGTGATGTCATGAATCACTGCTTCTACTCCAAAATCTGTTTTATATACAGGTATTTTTGCTCTCTTTATGTAAAAAGATACATGGCTGTCTGGTTTGAGAAGAGGCTTAATGTATGGGTAGAAGATGTGTTCCAGTTACCAATTCTGGAGGAAAAACTAGATTTTTAGGACAGAGTGTGAGACAGAAATGTCAGTAGATAGGAAGTGTTGAGCTTCAGATTACGGGGAAAAGAAAGATAATACAGCTATTTTCATGATGGAGAAAATGACACAATGATAGCGAGGTTAACAGATGTGAGCTGTTCAGGGAATTGAGCAAAATATGACACCAACAATGCAGTGAATGCACTGAAATGTGGACTTGTGTGTTCCTGTGAACTTGAAGAAATGTTACCATGATCATTGCTCTCTCTTTTCCATCCGAAATTAGAAGTGACACAGGAGGGTTGTATGAAGCGTTTGAGAAGGGTTTATCCTTTTTACAGCATGGTTGGTGATTGGTGGGGGTGGGGGTAAAGCTGGGGTGCTGCTGATAAATGTGTCCCATCTCAATCTTTGCTCCATTTTACTATATGAAATTTTATGAAATATATGCACTCTTCACACCTGGGTTTAGATGGGGGAGGCTGATAGATGGAAGGATGGATAATTTAGGTTCCAGACTTGGAAGTTTCAACTCAGATCACTTTCTTCTCCATTTGTTGATTTTCTCAAACTATTGATTCTGATTTTTTCTGGCGTGTTGACCCCGACTCTTTTTAAGGGGATGTCCTGACATACTTTCCAGACTTGACTTCCGGGCTTTTCCTCATCAGAGTAATCAAATACTTCATAAGCCTCTTGATGGCCTCGAGGGACACATTCTGTTCTTTTAATCATTCATTACCTGATTGAAACTCATTTGATTATTACTGTAAAAATATTTTTTTTGTGTTTTTATATGTTTTCCTGTATTGTTTCTCTCTCATTTTATGTATTCCAATATAAAATTGGATTAAGCCAGGCTTACACAAACATGTTCTTCTTCATCGTACTTCAACTGTACGTTGAAACCGTTACTTGTACTTTGTACCAGAAGTGATTGAGCAGTATGGGGTGCTAGATGTATAGTTGAATTATCCAACACAAAGTACAGCCCTTATTGTACTGTGCGGACATGGTTTTGCTGTAGATTTCTGGAGATAGCGACCGACCTCCTTATTTGTTCTTTGACTGTGACTTCGAGCCATGTAATTTCCCTTTGTATCATCAGTTGAATTTTGAGAGGTTATTCTGGTAAGAAAATAAGATATTGTTATTGTGCAGCAAACCTGATGGATGTTGCAATGGATCAAACTTTGGGTTGACTTTTGACGATGCAACTAAAAATCAAGCCAAATTGATGAGAACTCTTTTCATAGCTTGAGACATCATTTAAAGAAAGATTGAGATCTAGATTGATTAATAGACTTGTGCATTTATAAAGAGAAGTGAAGAATCGGAATGAGTGGGCTGTTTAGGAGCGAGCAGAAAAAACAAGAGAATTAAGAATGGAAAATGGAGAAGGATGGCAAGCGAAAGAACAAGTAGGGCACAAGATCAGGGAGGAAATAATTTCCGTTTTTGACTATTGAAGGCCAGGCACCCTCGAGCAGTTTACCTATAATTATTGCCATCACTCAGACTGTGCAACAAGTGTATGCAGGTCAATGTGACCAAGCTAACAGTATGCAGGGTGACTTTTATTCCAATTTTTCTTGAAGGACAGATTCCTTGGGCCAACTTTTATTCCATTTTTTCTTCCCCACTCTTCTTATACGGCTACAAAGTATTAACTAGGTTGTAGGCAAATAGCGGGGTGAATTGCGCAAATGTGGACCCTGTATTGTAGGTGCTCCAAATAGAGAAGAAAAGAACGATTTAGGATGAAGAGTGGTATGGAAATGGGGATTATGGATTAGGGGGCCCCCGCCAGATGTTTGCTGTGCCCCTTAATCAGATCCTTTTCAATGCTTGATGGACTTTTCCGCTGTGCACTTTTGCCTTCTTCACAGAGAAAGGTCCACACATATGTAAGCAAACTTTACCAGAGAAGTTTCTATTTACAACATACCGTTAGCATAATTCAGCTTTCTATATATTGACAAAAAATGGAAAGGAAGGAAATTGTTCTGTCAATATAACATATTTTTGTCAGAGAACAAAGAGGAGACAAATCTAAAAAAAAAAATCTGCTCAAATCTCCATAGAGATGTTAAGATTGACACAGCTTATATCTTTTTGTAAGCACACACTTTGCCCAGTCATTTTTTTTTTTAGATTTTTGGTTAACAGGTATATAAGGTAACAAAACATCTTCTCTAAAAGGGAAATGAAATGTGATGTCCTTTGTGACGTAGTCTTGTGTAAAGGAACTAACTATACATCTTATTTCTGGCATTTTGATACTGAATCTCTCAGACTTCTGTTTGAAGACAGGCTCCCTGTGTTGTGCAAGAAACAATTTATCCTCTCACTAGTAACCATTGAGTCGGAAAAAGAAAAAAAAAAGGAGGTCTTCTTCAAAGAGGATAACTCTGTGTCTTTTTCAGGATAGCTAATGAACCTGAGCGTTTTAGCTGCTTCTGTGGTTTCCTAATGGCTGGCAGTGAGCAGCCAAGTTACCCATTAAATACTGAGGACAATGGGAGTTTGAGCCAGCATGATGGAACTTGGACAAAGAACAGAGGAAGAGGAGCAGTGTACTCAAGAAGCTTGACCATCTTAAAGATCTTTTACCCATAAAGGGGCAAATGGTTCAATATGGATTTAGGGGGTAGACCATGGAGAAGCTGTCATGCCTACCAGACAAGAAGCTTGAAGAAGTTAAAGAGCAAAAGACGTTTTTTTGTAATGTAATCACAACTTTTCCTCAAACTGCGTAGCAAGGCAGTATTCAATCACCTACATCTAGTGATTCAGATTCAATGGATGGAATGCACTCTGAATCTATTAGTTGTTGCTAGTTAGACAAACATTGTACAATCTTTGGGTTTACCATTAGAAATGTACAGTTTGAATGACTTGCGTAAAATTCTCATACATAACGAAAATGGAATATTTGAATCTTATGTAGCCCACTTGTAAGGTCATATGTGTCTATAAAGGCCACCCCGTGGTACAACAAGTTGTGTTGACATGCACAGTTACTTGCAAACTAATGTGAAAGGATGCACACTGAGTGGTCTTTACAGACAGGTGATTTTAGATATGGTTACTACAGACAGGTTTGACTGTATTTGGGGACTGCATCAGCCCTGTATTAAACCTACACATGTATGGATGTGTGAAGGGGTAGTTTGCTGTATGTGAAGATTGTGAGGTCCCCGTCCTACCCAACAAGAAGAAGAATATAGCCAGTAAGGTTTATGACTAGTACTTTCTCTAAGATTTCCCTTTCCTGGCATAAAATGGTCTGTTTCATGGCTTATTAATTATTGGGTAAAAGTGGAATGGAACCTCATTTCCGCTTCTATGCAAAGGAACTCAGAATTTCCCTTTTATTGCTGAGATTAGAATCTTTAGGGTGAATAATTTATGATTCCAACATCGACCAATTCATGTGCTTCCAGGACAGACACCATATGTGTATTACTCATAATGGACTGGTTCACACTAATTGAAATTTTAAAAAATTGTGTCAGAAAAACAGAAGCAGATTCATTCAAAGCATATTATAGAGAAACTGATAAGTTTCACAAAATTTGAACTAGTAACAGGTTGAATATGTGTTTTGGACATTGGCCAATCCTTTAATTGGTGACATATATCACATCCTTTTTGCTCTAATTCTTTTCTTATTCAATGCTTGTGAAAGTAATGGTACTGTATATGGACATAGATTATGGGTACCTTGATTATGCTTCGATATGATTACAAGAAGATTTTGCCAATTTGACTAAATTCAAATATTCCTTTTCTGTAATATGTATATGTGTAATGCTCTGCATTGAGGTGAACTATCCCTTTAAGTGAAAATATTGATTAGTTTGGGTGATCGGATGAGCGGGATCAATACCTTATGGCATTTGACTTTGATGTTAATCAATAAGTTTTGACTCCTGGTTAAGACTTAAGGAATTTGTCATGGCAGTTGATTTTTACTCGTAATCAGACTTAGGATTGGGAAGTAGTTCATGGTAGGTGACTTTGGGGGTCAATCAATATATCTTGACTAAAGAATACTTCTTAGCGGTTCACTTTAAGGGTCTTGCCTTGTACATAAGAGTTGAGAAGTACTTCATGGTAGTTGACTTTAATGGGTAACCAAGAGGTCTTAACTCCTGCATTAGGATTGAAGATTTTTTCATGGTCATTGACTTTAAGGGTTCATCAATGAGTCGTATTGACTTGTGATCTAGGATTAAAGAGTACTTAATGGTAGTTGACTTTAACATCATTCAAAAAGTCTTGACTTCAGGATTGAGGAGTACTAGTACTGTACTGTGCAGTCGGGAGTACTCAATCAATTTTCACTTTGTTGTCAAATTGTATGGTGTCATGTAAAACTGTAGGCATCTTTTGATACATTAGTTCCTTTGCCTTTCATCAAAAGAGTCGGACTTGAAGAAGCACTTTTCTTGCTTTCTGCAAGTCATTTGAAAACATAATCTCTGATTTTTTTTAAAAGGGAATGGAGGTAGTGATATTTTGTTTTATTCAGTTGTATTGATAATTGGGTTTATGTCAAACATCGTGTGAATTGCCTTGCTCACTGTCTGAGTATTCATGGGCTATTTGCAGATGCAGAAGGCTATTAAGGAAGGGGTCTGTGTACACATATATTGAGGACAGTCAAAACTTGGGCTTACTTTGCAATTAGCCCACCCATAGTTGTGTACACTGCAGATCAAACATAGCCTAGCATCCAAGCTGTCAGACTTTATATATATTTAATGCACTGTTACCAAAGCACATCTGAATTTACAAATCTGAGCATACTCCAAAATGATCTCTGTAATTTTGCTTTGCCTTCCTCCTTAATTTTTATTAAAGGGTTGTGAGATCTTCACATCCAGAGATAGTTATGCTGGAATGGAAAGAAAAATAAAATTAGAAATGTAGAAATCCTGTAGCTTAGAATGAAGGCTAAACACTTCCTCTGATTTAAGATCGCATTTGTTTAAAAGCTCAACAGACAAGATCAAGACCAGGGTATTTCTATCCTTTTCTTTTGATCCAATTAACTGGCATAGATGAGAAAAGCCCCTCTATAAGTGGCTTGGTAAACAGTGGAGGAGAATTCCATGGTGGGATTTCTTTCTCAATTGCCCTTCTTTTGAAAGAGAGATGGAAGTTTTAATAGTGACCAGAAGAAGGGGAAGGTTTTCACCACAATGGTGTAAGAACTCGTGTTTGTCCTTGCTGTAAGTGCATGTTTGAGTAACAACTTGGCACCTACTTTAAAGATCTTTCTCTTCGATTGTAGTTTTGGTTTAAGAAAAACTCACAGATAGGTGAAAATGACAATGCATAGTATCTGGGCAACCAAACTATGGATGGAACATTTTTAAAAACTTATCAAATGTCAAATTTTCTTTAAAAATTCCCTAAGCTGTTTCTCTGATTTTTTTTTTTTTGGTTTAATTGAAATGAACTTTTTACAAAGAAAGTTCAGAGAGGTCAACATCATGACAAAGTTTGCCTCGCCCATAGGGAAAGCTTTTGGGATAAGGATGCATTCATTTACAGGAGCACAAATGCTGCATGGTTAAGAAAAACGATACTTAGCAACTTAATCTGGTCTTTAATCTGTGGAAAGGAAGAGATATTTGCACAAAGGCTTTTTTTCTTGCTTACCATTAAGCTGGGTATTGAACCTGTAATACTCTGAATGGAGAGCAAAGCACAACTTTTATCCAAGGTAATTGTCCTTGTGGAGCAACTAAAATACGTGCAATTCTGCTTGCCATTTCTTCTTGCGATCAATCTTTGTCAAATCAAGTGATTATTTGATTCTTGCAAGCAATCAATTTGAGCTCCTCTCACAAATTGCAGTTGTAAAAAAAAAACACTGATGCATATACATGTATGTAAATTGCAGATATATATGATGATATGAATAAAAATCTGACATTTGTCAAAAGCTTTCCTATTTCCTAAAATCATTACCTGTATTATCACAAGCTAGTTGATATGGCCTAAAATATATAGGACTGACTCAGTGTCCATATTCAGCAGGTTAAAATGCTGTGTGGAAGCACCTGGTAAAGGGTAAAATATCAAGGGACAAAGGGGAAGTATGAAGGGGGGAAACCTGGGAAAGGGGCCCCAGTTTAGCTGCCCCTGGTTGTCTTCTTCATTTTCCTTGCTGTAATGAATTGATTGATTATATTTAACCACATAAAAACACCTTCAATGAGCAAAGCATGCTTTGCAGTGTGGAAAAATACAAAATTCAGTGCACAACAGGTTAACCCTCTCAGTCCCGTAGGTGATAAACTGTGTTGTAATTGACGCTGTCTTTGTATTGTTGGTGATGAGAGGGTTAACTAAGGAGGGATGTGGGCCCCCGTTGTGTCTGTGCTGTTACTGCGCACAATCCTCAACTCACCACTCTCAGCTTGTCTAAGGTAGGGATACCGAGGGATACCGTCTGGGAAGAATGCGTAAATAAACGCAAGCAGGAAACATCGAGATATATATGTTGACACAGACAGACAAATTGTGATATGACATGATAGGATGATGGCCCTGAGACTAAAGTCGGGCGGTCATCTGATTCCGGTCACCTTGGGCCCAGCTCAGCCCAGCCCAGCCTGCATCAACTGACCGATTAGCACCAACAATCAATCCTCTCCTGCCTAGCCTTCCTTCAAGGGCACTGTCAATTAATTTTTCAATCCATTGCACATAACCGACCCCTTCTGTGCCAGGCAAATTACTGCAGTAGCTGATGTCCATATTCTCTTTTATTTATGTAAGTAAAAGGGTAAAGGTTCAAGACATTAGATCAGAAGATTGTGAATATTATGATGTCCTTTCTTGAGGATTAGTGCTTGGCACGTTTTGTTCGCATTCAGTCGCTATCAATTTTGTTAATTGTGCAGAGGGGTGCATTTGCTTTCTTAGCGATGCTGTGTTGTATCAAGTGTATACTTGTTTGCTTTCGTATTGTTGGACTGCTTCAAAAGGACATTCAGGAATAAACGTAACTTATTTAAACAAAAACTGAAAGATAAGAATGATCCACTTCAAGTTTTTACTCAACTTAAGTATGACAACTAGTTCATAATAGAAGTCAAAATCGAGCAGTCATAATGGGTGGTTTGTGGCTCAGAACTCACATGATAAATAATGTAGTCTTAGCCTTGGTGAGAGGCTAGGCCTATATTTGGCTGGCCAGGTCAACCGTGAGTGATGATGCCTCATCATCTCCCATGATCCTCGGCCCTGGTCTGTTGTCACGGCGATGCGCTGATATGAGTTGATGAGGAGGGCAGAGAAAGAAGTATGAGCTTTGACAAGATAAAAGCTCTGGCCTCTGATGCGACCATGAATTACTGCTATCAGACAGAGACCGCATGGGGGTGTCCTCATTACCCGCTAAGATTGGTGCGTAACCCGCCTTTTGGCATCAGTGACACAACCCCATTACCGCCGTTACACAGCTAAGCTTTGTCTCAACTTCATGTTGAAGATTAAGTCTAGATACATCAAATCTGACCTCAACTGTTGTTTATGCTTCAGATTATCACACTTTGCTATCCACAAGTTTGTTTAATTGATAACTCTTTGAAACTTTTTGTTAACTTTTCTGGTAACTTTGTTTAAAATGTCGCTGCTCTCAAATCTTCCCTAAAATGAGTAATACTATGCAGTGTGCACTGTGCAGGATGATAATCACTGGAAGTATTGCTCGGTGAAGACCTAGCTTGTGTGGTTGTGAATTAGCAGAATTAGACAGAGCTAGTTGGTGGGCTTCTGGGCATCTTCCTTCTCAGAAATTGATCAACAAGAGGCACCATCCACACATTCATTTGATGGTTTGTCAACCTTGGGCATTGAGAGGAGTGATAGCATGATTAGCCTGATACAAATTGAATGATAACAGCTTCATGGAGCTTTGATCTCTTCTTTGGGAGGGCTGATGGTATCCAAGATCAAATTCAAACACACAAATGTTTATTTCTTTCACACCTGTTTTATCAGATTCATGTTTAGTGATGTCTTGTAAAACATGAAAAGGTGGACTTTCTGTTCTTTAAATTTTACATACGTTAATTGGGTGGGGGGGGGGGGGAGGTAAAAGAATGCGTTTTTTTTTTTTTTGGGGGGGGGTGGCTAATTTGTATTTGCGTTTGTGTAAGATATAGGTAAAAATTGCAGAAAAAGTTCTTGAAACAGCTGGAATAGGGGGTGATTTTTATCTAAAGGGAACAATCATGTGTTATGCCTAAAAACATGAAGTGACTACACCAGAGGCACACAGGTGATGGAGTCATGACTTGTCCTACAGCCTCCCTCGTGTGACGTGTCCTAGACAGAGGTACAGGTGATCTGGCATCCAGTCAAGACGAAAGATGACAATTCAAACTACCATCTGACATCAGTCCTTCTGTCGGGCAACCTGATGCCAAGTTTGTTTTCCCCGATCAGCTTTGCTACTCCCAGCTTTCCATTTGTTTGAAGAAGAAGAAGATGATTTATTGTCCGCAATATCCTAATATTTTGCTGCTCCCATCTTGGATAAATCACCCCACATAGAGGGCAGGCTGTTCAGTGATGAGAGTGCGTCATCATACTATCCATCTCAGCCTTGCTGAAGATACACACCAATAAAAACTGAAAGTGTGTCATCTTTTCCAGGTTGGTCTCATTTGATATTGCCCTGTCTGGTAGAAATGTCTGAGACATGGAAAAGTTATGGCCAGTTGTTGGAAGTTCATTTCCACAATCCTTTGTTTGTTTTGAGAAGACTGATTTGATTCATTGTTAAAGCCAGTGGAATAGGGACCTAATTTGTAATGTTCTTTATCATTGAGTCCTGGGTTTTAGATGAAAGGCTGGATGATATCATAAGAATATTAACTTAACTTCAAATTTTTCTTTGTTTCAATACTGACAGATTTTTTTCTGCATTGTATCTGTGTTTACATACTTGAAACAGAGGGAGCAGGAAGCGATTTCATTAATTTCCCAGTCACAACTACATTATTTATAAGCATTTTAAGCAAAATTTGATTAGATCTACAAACTAATCACAAGTTAATGGGAGGAGAAAATTGAGTTTGTTAGCAAATTGATCAAAAAATATGTTGTTTTCAATGTTACGGGTGATCAAAAACCATGTTGCAGTAATTGTCAAATGAGAGGAAATGGCCGCTTCCTGCACTTCAGAACCTTTCCCCCAATGAAATTTCTAACCCAAATAATCTCATATTTAATGGCCAGCCTCCTGCAGGGGCACTCTGACTGACTGATATATTACTTGGCAATAAACACAGCAATGACCTTTGACATTGTGTTTTCTTTTAACTCTCCTGGTACCAAGCTATGGAAACCATATATTGGTTTATTACATGTTCATTAGCCCAGTGGACTTGGAAGGTTAAACGGAGGGATCTCATTCAAGGGGGTTCTTTGTGAGATCTAGATAAAATATGGGAGGAGGAAAAAAAGAGGAAAGTAAACTATCCAGGGATCTGATTTTACCATCACCGAAATCCCAGAGGTCAAATACTTGATATAAAAAAAAACTATAATGGTAAGGCTGATCTTGAACAGAGCCCTTGAATTGTAGGAGTTGGAGAAGAGGGAGAATTTATGAATATTTCCCCTTTTCAGCTATCCACTGTAAAAACAAGTTGATTTTAGTGGGTTGACGCAAGGCCAATGCTGCAAGTTTATGGCCCAATCTTTAAGTGCACTTTGTGACCTGCGTTGCATTTGATACACACAGAATTAATTTACTTTTTGAAAACACACTTATTTATTTGTGGTAGTTGGATGATGTAGCAATGAGAATGTTGAAAATTTAGGTTATCACCTCAGGGAAGATGGTATACGAGTTATATCGGCTGAAAATTTCCAATAAACATGAAACGAAAACATAGGGTAGAATGGCTAATTATGACATTACATCATTCTGTTAGCAACGTTTAGTGACTGCCTCTTCTTTAATCCTGTGACTGTGGATTTGTTATTTTCTTTGTATGTAAATGTGCTCTCTTTGATATGCACACTTCAGTATTATAATGTAGGGCAGAAACATAAATTATCTAAATCCCTTGTTTGAAGGTTCCCTTTACCCTAAATCTACTTTAATCCGCCTTTTGTTGACTGTTTATTATGCCATGCTCTTTTAAATTGATTGTCTTTTTTAGATATGCTTGGATTATTTCCTCTTCACACATGTCATGGGGCTTATCAAAATCAAAAGAATTAAATGACCATAAATGAGGATTAAGACGATGCTGACCTTGTCCCTATTTTGAACTCTCAATGACATAATGGTTGAATCATGAACTGCCCTTCTCATTTGCTTTGGGGACAGGTGTCATCCATCATGCTCTAAATAAAGGAAATAACTTTCCATTCAATCTCTCTTTAAACAAAACAAATTCTGTAATGACATAACGCTCTTTCATGCTATGATCCTGTGATATATTTTTTCTTGAGTCCTTTCATGGCCGTTGGGAATATCTGCATGGATTTAATTAATGCTGCCTTGAAATAAAATCCAGATAATCAAGATGATCAGAGATCAATTTGTCTACTAATCCTGAAAGTCTTCCAAAACATCCTGCAATTAATTTGGAGATGAAACTCCATAATAACATAATGAACATCCTTTCTTTACTTCGAACCTTCACATACTTCTTGGCCGATTTTCAAGGATCCTACCAGTCTTTGGTATTCTTTTGTTAAAGCCCACGAAAACAGCCACACAAGACAGGTTTTAATGTACATGAATTGGACACGTATTTTGTGTCTAGGTATTCCATCATGTGGTTGTTCCGTAAATGTGATTAATTAATTGCAGACGGAAACCAGTCTTGCTCGCCCAGACGCTTACCGCCATGTTTGTGTCTTGTGCTTGAAGCAGGACGTCCATAGTTTAGCAATATCCGCAGGCTTACCGCGCTCCTCTCCCTCTTTTAGCCGAGAAGAGACAGCAGAGATGACATCTTGTTAGGTCTCTGTCATGCCACAATGAAGGAATCATGCGGTGATGATCAAGATGATTAAGTATCTCAACCAGTACGTCTCCTTTGGATGGGGATAAAAATAGCTTTTGGATTAAAACCCTTTGTCATCCTATTTGTGTTGTAAGACTCCAACAAAGTCTAGATCTAGATAGGAACTATCTAACATCTTTGCTCTACTTCAGCAACCAGTTGAGATAAAAGATGTCAAAACTGCACATGAGATTATTGTGTTTTTGCTCCAGAAACTTGATCTCTTCCAGGACCTTTCGTCTCTATTTTAGAATTGGTTTGTCTGGTAATGCTTTGGTTGGTATGATGAATCATTGCTTTGGAAACCATGGCTGACTGGGTTTTCTACCCACTGGATGTTATGTTATGTCATGGTTTCTGACCCTGATATGTTGGTGGTATGTTTCATGTGGGCCTTGTGGAAAAGATGTTTTGGTGCATGTAGCAGACAGGACTTCCTGTCATGTGATCAGCAGGGTTGGAGAGGCGGGGGAGGAAGAGAGGATAGGAGGGGGATTGGTGGGGTGATAGGAGCTAAGAGATACAGACAATTAGGAGTGTACAGGGAGGCGGGGGAGGATGAATATTGGGATGAGAAGGGGGTGGGGCAGGGGACTTTGGGGGAAGGATAGGGTAGGGGTGTTGAGAGGAAGTGTGGGGTAATTAAGAGTGTAAGAGTATGTGGGTGTGGATGATGGATGTGGGGTAACTTGGGAATAAATTTGGATAGGATTGGAGGAATGGTACAGGTTTAAAGAGTTTGGGAAGCAGGAAAGGAAGCCAGAGTTATAAGGATATCATATATGTAGAACATTAGAAACGGCACACAGTAATGCTACTAGCCCCTTAACATGCTGCTTACTTGCATCCTAATCAGACTTCATTTCTGACAGTTTTCTAGACTAACATTGTGACAGGTTTTTAGCAACACCGATAAACATCACTAGTTTTATAAGGTGTTGGTGCAGAGCAGCGTGCACTCCCAACCATAGATCAGTTACAGCACTGGGTACCATTAGTTCCGCTTTTTCTAATCACTTCACTAATCACATGATGGTTACTGCTTCGTTACTCCCAAAGGGCCTGATTTCTTATGGGGCCCCTGTCTGATCCTTACATATGGGGGATTTTAAAGATCTGGCTGTTACATTCCAGGATATTATCTGAAGCAATTACATGCTTATACCATCATTTAGCCAACAAAACCATTAAAGGGATTCTAATCTGGGGCGCTAAATTCAACGGTCAGTCGCCCCAAATCTATACTTTATGCTACTTTCAACCTGCTGTAAATGTAATTTAATTATATTGATGGTGATCTTAGATCTTACAGTTATCTGCAGTGTGAGAAATTACTGGTACATATTGAGAGTAGAGAGAGAGAGAGAGAGACAGACAGACAGACAGACAGATAGATAGATAGATAGATAGATAGATAGATAGATAGATAGATAGATAGATATAAGAGTGATAGATAAATAGAGAGATATATGGATAAATATAAGATTGATAGATAGATAGATAACACTGTGTAGATAGATATATTATACTGTAGATAGAAAGATTATGTAGATATGATAGATAAGATTATGATAGAAACATAGACAGATACATGCATAGATATAAACTGTAGATTGTACACAGTCCATGACTTCTCTACTTTGAGCTAGCCAACCGTTAGAGATTGCCAGGGACTTATCAGCGTCAGTGATGTAATAAACGATGTCACATGATCAGTCGGACAGTGCGGGTCTACAGTCCATCCATCCTGACCAGGATTTAGCTAAGCCAATGGGGCAGTACACGATTAAGGTTTTAGGATTGGAAATATGCTCAGCTGCACCAAAGATCAGACCATCCGACAGACAAAGTCATCTTGTGTTACTGTACATCAATTACGATGGACATCGCTGCACAGATTCATGCAAGAATGGCGCTTGCTCATTTGGTTAACCTGTGCTATGCCAGACAAATTTCTGCTCTATGCGATTTGAATATATATTTATGATGTTGCACACAATGTTCGTACCACATGTAATCAACACAAGAAGAGGCCTGTATAGACTTCTGCACCTTAGAAGAAGCTTCTGGGTCAGTAACAAAAGAGTTGTTATGCAAATTTTTATCATCAAGGTCAGCACAAAGAGAGCTTTGCTTTGAGCATCAATTTGAAAGAAAGGTGCAATGATTGGCCGGTGCATTTATTTTGCATTTAACGACATGCGGCACTTTGGTACGGTCTGTATGTGCTATGTTTGTAGTTTCTCACCAGTTAGCACAAATCACATAGGGCATCATTTTGTCTGGCACGGAAACAATTAATAAGGTCACATGATAGCTGTTGATGGTCCTGCGATTGTTAGATGAGAGCTTGAACAACCCATGAGAGTGCATTGGCGTTTATAACTACAATTGATCAATATGAATTCGATTGCGACCTCCTCATGGATGCTGAATGGACACTGGTGGGGTCATCTTGACCCTTTCGATGCCCCCCTCCCCTCTCATTGAAGCTGGCTCCCCTGCATTTTTATATCTGTGGCCCGAAAGAATAAGCTACCTCAACTAATTGCCGAGTAGCACTGTTCCATGCAGTTGCACTCAAGGCCTGACCGAATCAGAAATAAAGAGATCTCCATTGGCTTACGGAATGAAAAAGGCTTCATTGGGATTTATTTATTTCTTCTTTATTGTTCCACTAGTTTATTTTCTCCCCTGCGTGATGAGGAGGGAGGAAACCTAGAATTGAAAAAATATAAATAAGTAGGTAGAGGTATTTGTGGTAGGTTTATAGTGAAATAGTAAGTATGTGTGATATTCCTTCCTCTTTGTTTGAGAACAATTGTAGAGAAAACAATTAGACTTGGCTCTTTGTAGAATAGGGAGTTGAACAAAGGTTAGTGTTTAGGACTAGGATAGGAGGAAGAAGGGGGTAGCAGTGAAAGGGGGGGGGGGGGGGGGAGGGGCAGTGGGAAATGGGAGTTTGGATTGAGAAGTTATTGCATAAACATGCCTCATAAGTCATGGAACATGATATTAGAGGAGTGATGTGATAGAGTGGATATAATTGAGATTTGAGAAGTTTTGGGGTGAGACAATCTTTCATGTTTCAAAATGACTTTTGTAGATAAAAACAGGTTTATTTATTTTACGTGCTTCTCTATGTTGTTTTAGATTGGCTGTTTATGTTTTTAAATGAATACTGATTGTGTAAATCAGCCTGATACATGTCAGAAAATTGTTCATGATAGGCCAGAATATATTACAAAAACTTCACCCAGTGACCCTACCCTCTGTCCTGTATTTTTCTTCTGTTATTCATAGAGGTTTATAACTTTGTAAGAAGAATGTCCTGTCTCTTTGAGGGTTCCCTTTATAGGGTTACAACAATGGAAAGCCCTACCAAAGAGGATTTGATTAAATTAATTGACCATGTTGTCTGTTTAAAGGTACATGGAAAACCGAGTCATTTACCTTACTTAGCAAAGCAATAAATGGCATTGTCTCACCTGTGATTTCAGATTGGTCGTAGTACATCTCTTAATATCATTTGTCTTGATCAACTTGATGCAATTGTAGGTGATCTGACCAGGATTTGATTGAGATCAAATCCTGATTTTGCCTTGATATTTTAATCTTGTCCTCCAGACCATGAAATAATTTTTTTGGACTCTTGCATTACCAGTAGCACACAGATGTGGATTAAGCCAAGAGGGACTTCAAGGCCCAGTAATAATAGTGAACTCTGAACATGCAGTGCAATATACACAATGAGAAGATTTCAATTTTCAAAGGGGTTCTTCTGTTAGCTTTTGGGGCACTTTTTAGCTTTTGGGGGCTAAAAAGAGCCCCTATGTGTCTTTGTGCTACAACATAGTTTCATGACTTAAAACAAGTTGAGATTTGAGGGTCATGAAGAGTCATTTTTTTATGACGATGGCTTGCAGGATGTCTACCCGAATGTGATGTATGGGTACCACATGCCACTTGGGGCTACGCTGATAAGGATTGGGATGGGGGGTGATGTGGACCTGACAACATACCTGATGCATTGAGCAATCTGGGTTTCAGGGTTGGATGGATCATTAAAGCCAAATGTTGAGGGATGTGAGGGCCTGTATTGTGATAACCCTGGGACTTTAATAGATAGATAGAACATGAGATTGAGATGGTCTGTTTCATGTTTGTTCTAGTTGTGATAACTGGGTTGGAAACCTCTTTCCCTCCCTCTCTCTCTCTCTCTCTCTCTCTCTCTCTCTCTCTCTCTCTCTCTTTCTCTCTCATTCTCTCTCATTCTCTCTCATTCTCTCTCTCTCTCTCTCATTCTCTCTCTCTCTCTCTCATTCTCTCTCATTATCTCTCTCATTCTCTCTCTCATGCTCTCTCCCATTCTCTCTCTCATTCTCTCTCTCATTCTCTCTCTCCACCCTTCCCTCTTGAGATATATCCTTCAGAGGACTTGTGAACATACATGTTAACCATGTTCAACTGTTGGTGGTCATACTCTTATCATTTACGCCCCCCTCCAATAAACAGGGTGCCTGTGGGCATAAAAGGAAGTTAGATCTGGATTCATCATCTAGGTCAAATTTTGTACCTGAATAAATAGGTTATTGATGGGAAGATGAATCATATTTATTTTAAAGCATAAATTTTGATGTGTGTGTGAAAACAGTCATTCAACCAAATGATGAAAATCTTTTGAATAAAGAGCTTGGTCAGATAGATATGCCCGGAGCGGGAGAGGGAAAGAAATGTAGCGCATTAGATATGATTTGATTTACAACATGAATCATGCGCTGGAGGACAAAGGAGATCAGTCTTCTCCAAGTTCATCCAGGGGTTTTCGTGGCCAGGTGTTCCCAATAGAGCTGGAGAAATAACCTGTTAAAGCTATCATCAGGAATAATTCAGGATGGAGTTTAATCCTTGAAATATGACTATGGTGGGTGGTACAGAGGAAATGGTTAACAGGTCCTGGTGAAGTCTGCAATCACCATGGAAACTGAGGATTTGTGGATATTGTTCTGTTTTCGTATGGGGGTGAAAATGAGTGCGCAGCTTTCGAGGGTAAATCTGAAAGTCAGTCATTGTAGAACGTTGGGAAAGATGTAAGAACTTGTAAAAGTTTTTTTTTTCAGAAAAGAGGGCAATTTTCATGAAATCAATTTGAATTACTATGTACTGCTATAGGTCAGAGGCCCGTTTGGCCAACTAGGAAGATTATTTTTAGGTGATCAAAAGAGCTTTGAGGGGCCCATTGTGGTTAGAAACAAAACTGAGATACAAGTTCAGCATTAAAAGATTATGCCTGACATTGCCTGTACAAAACCAAGGAGAAAACGTGGCAAATAATTGAATAATCCATGCAAATTTGAATTTGTTCATAGAAAGTCATGGATTTTAACTCCTGTCTCATCCTGTGAGGGGAATTTCCTTTTTGATTTTTCTCGGCTTGTGACTAAGTGTCTGCTGAAAGTGATGTATTTCTCTGCCCCCCCCCCAAAAAAAAAAAAAACCCTCTTAAAACCCAGGCCTGACGCAGGCTTTGCTTTAATCAAGTTTACTCCTCAACCTGACTTGGCATCGCAGTCTGTGTCGAGGCATCGTTAAAGATGGGTCAAACCGTACTGGGGATAATTAATGCCATGACAACGAGAGCAGGCTCCGAGGACGTGCGGGCTGCGAGGAGATAGATTAAGGCTGATATTTCATTGCAGTGTGAGTCAAGTCCAGAACAAAGTTAGTGATTTGGAGAGGGGTTCTTCTGCTCCCATTTACACTGGAAAAAGATCATGTCTCTAAGAAGCTGAACAGTGCGATTCGTTGCGTCAGCTGAAAGCTTGCTCTACTTGTAAAGATACAAAAGACACCAGACTTAAAGATATAGACTATGGGATGTGAGAGCTGTGCAGCTCGTGTTAACATTCGGGTAAAAACGTTTGAAAACATACATGTCTGAGCAGGCCTGAGGAACATTCATTGTTCATGTGACCTACATGTGACAGATGATAATGGCCTAATTAGAGATATGGTAATGCTTTCCAGATGTTCTGTCTGCAGAAATATCCACATAATGTTATGCACAGCACATGCCACAAAAGTCACATCATCTAAGAAAAGACATGAATGTTTCTTTAAAAAACTATGACGCTTGCATCAGTCAGTGTGAATTAACCCTCTGTTTGGCTGTTTCATACCATGGACACACTGCTTGTCAATTGCTATGGACACTTTAAGTTTTGTTTTGTCCCTTTGATGCTGATCTGATTACAGCCTTGCCAACTGAAGTTGATGTGTCTGAACATTACACCTCTCAGCATACTGCTCTACACCCACCAGTGTGGGCTGTTCCGGGACCCCTTTCAGACCTAGTGTTGCCATAGTGTGGAAAAGTCATCTTCTGTGAAGCTTTAGTCCAACTTGGTCTAATTCCTCTTTCATCTACTAGCCCACCTTGAAGCCACTCCCCTTTAAGATTGATTAGACAATGCTCCCAAGACTAGAGGTCCCTATCTCTGTTTCCATAGGGGCCGTGTGGTGTTATGACGCGGCACTGTTTCGTCGTCTGAAAGAGGCCTCCAGTCTCAGGAATGACCATCAGGGTGTCGTGGCCAATCACATCCGTAGAGTTAAATTACGCCATCATAATTGAAGATGACCCCCGCTGCAGATGGAGTTTCGCACGAGACCCGCCATACCTCTTCCTGTTGTGCATGATCTTGAGCTACAGTAGATGTGAATATTGAAGCACTAGTTCAGCACACATGCAGTCTTTTGGTCTTCCTTACTGTACTTGCGACTTAGCTCCTCCCACAGTGTGTAGTGCAATTGGTAGCCGGCTGTGCATTTCATATACATGCTTTATCTCATTAATATATGTCTAAACAGCTCCCTGCTGCAAGATCCATCCAGGATGTTATCTGAAGTACTCCAAAGTTATCACACCCTAAATAGCACTTCCCTAGAGAGGAAATCTTGAGATATTGCATAATGTCTTCCATCTCCAGATGAAAGGACAGACTCTCAGGAGACAAGCATAGCCTACTTCGCCCCCTCATGGTTAGATCTTCAAAAACGTCTTGGCCTTTTGGAGGAGAAATTACTCCCTTCCTCTTGTCCTTGTTCCTTCCTGCCATCTTATTTCCCCCTCTATGCTAACATCTCCTGACAGCAAAGAAAAAGAATGTCAGAGTTAACTCTTTCTGTGCCAGACGAGATATTTCTCTATTGGAATTGTGTGTATTACTGGTGCCAAAATGTGATGATGGCACATAAGGAATTAAAAGAGCACATACAGTAGCAGGATAGCTTCTTCTTCTTCCTTTAACAGCCTGCCGTTAAACATCTGGCTTCTTTTTTAAGTCCCAGCAGTGCCAAAAACCTACCAAATTTATTTGGCTGTTTTGCAGTCATTTCTTTATCATAGCCTTTATTACGTATGCACTTTACATTACAATGATACAAAAACGAAATTGAGGTTTGAGTGCCAAGGCATAGTCAATCATTTCCTTTTAACTTCCTTGTTCCTTTCTAGAAAGGGGCAAGGCTTGTATGTCACATCTAAGGCTGCCGCTGTACCGGAATTATGTGCAGGTAGACCTAAGCGAATTCCCTCTTGAGTAGAATCCTATGTGCATGTCCACCAGGGGACCTGCAGTCTCCCAGACGCTGTTAAGCATCAACCTTAAAACCGAGACTGTTATTTCTTGTTATGTTACAGTGTGGTTCCCATGATGGCTTCCCTCATTTGACACCAGACATTTTCATCTAAAATATCCCCATACCAATTTGGTAACAATTTATTACCCTGATGCGAAACACATGTGCGACTCTGACCCTAGGTAATTTAGAAAATTTGTAGTGAATTTGCGATTTTCAAGTTTGCTTGAGTTTTCCTCGGACTGGACGTCAAAAGGCATTGTTGCTCTCATAGGGAGTGGTGGAGATGGTAAGTGGGCTTGACGTTTGCTAAGGCTCTGCTGCGTTTAACAAGGTACATGATACGGCGAGGCTTCGTCGCTGGAACAGTGCACGTCTGAGAGTTTGGATTGAACATGTGGGTTAATCTTCATAGGGGATCCCCGACAGGACTAACTGGGAACATGTGGGAGAATGATGTCTGGTCTGGTAGGAGGACGATCTTGAGAAGGAGAAGGAGAAGAAACACAATGAGAAGGGAAGGTTGTCCCCTCCTGTTTGACCTCAAAACTACCCCTTGATCACCATGGCAACAACATACTGACCTCTGTGGTGACTTGTGGGGATAAAAATAAATATTCCAAAATTCATGTGCCATTAGATTTGTAGGACCAGTGGGGAGCGTGCCCTATTCCATTTTCTGGGTCACATAAATGAAATGTGGTACTGCTGTTTACCTCTAGACTTGCCATACAAGGAACTGTCTTCTTTCAAACGTCTTCTCTTGTACCTCTTTCATCCCAAGTACCCATTTGGATATCAGCTGGAATGACATTTGTGTTTATCCTATGGACTTTTTACTAGCTTGCACACATTAAGTTAAACTCTCAATGAAGAGCAATGGTGTACATGTTGCATGATACAATGTGTGTTGGGCAGTCACACAATGAAACATTCTAATTTTTTTTTTCATCAGTGTAATGAATATGTTTTAGTGTAGGAGAATATCTAGCCTAAATCACAGAATTTTCCTTTTTAACCTTGGTATGACAGTAGCTAGTGATAAAAAGCCACCCATTGCATGTTAGCCATGGCAACTCATCTTGGTCTTGGCAACCTGTCTTGGTTGTGAAGGTGCGGGTGCTTCCTCAAATGATCCTACATTGCAGACGATGATTTGATTGTGACACAGTTATCATTCACGTAGCATAGTGCGTGCAGTCTGGCTGTGTAAGTATCCATGACCTTCCCCTGGAATGAGTGACTCAAAGGTTTGAAACAAGAAGAAAAGAAGAAGAACAAACTTGGTGCAAGAGGCATTAGTCAAAATAGCATCCTGCTTCAGATTGTGCTAAACAGCCGAGTCATTCACTGCTGACTGTTTCTCTGTTGATTCCGATGATGATCAAGGGATTTCTTTGCTTGTGTCACAAGTTGCATCTCTGTGACACACTGCACGAACACAAGTCGTGGTCCACGCAAGTAAAAAAGGTTTCTCTCTCTTGACTTCCTGTCACCCTTGACATTATACCCTGGCACTTCCTGATGAAATTATTCGTCCTCCCCCCTCCTGTCTTCCTTCCTCGCCCTCCCTTATTACCCCTTATCCCTATCCTCCAGTGAATTCAAATTGGCCGACATTTGCCCCTCTTTCCTGCTCCCCTCCAGCTTTTTAAGCCTCCAAACTCGTGTCTTATCATGATATTGAACAATGCAGTGTATTCGAACCATCATTACATTTGCTGGATGAGTAGAGTACAGCTTTTTGGTCAGGACACAGAGAAGAGAGAATTATATCCCAATTGCTAGTCAAATCAGCTTTTATTCACTAGCATATCACAAGCCAGCATCAGCACTAGTTGGTGTTTACATTGTGGCTTATCTGACTCTTTCAGGTTTGCATTCACAGGCATAACATTAGCCCAACGTTTATTTGTTAACTATGTGCTTTTGTCCCCACCTACATTTTCCTTTCCTTGGTAATTTACCCCTTTGCCGAGTTTTCCCCTCAAAATATCCACTCTCCTCCTTTCAATTCCTTTAACTTGTTATTGAATTCACACCATTGTTACAAACTTCTAAAGCATGCGTATTACTGCCAGTGATTGTTCGCTTAAACTCACTCCAAATTTACTCAAACTCCCATTTTCTTACAAAAACATGCGAGACAAATACAGCTTTCCTCCTCCCTGCTTTAGGAGTGGACGTTACTGTGCAGAGAAGAAATGTAAATAAGAGATTTTCTCTGCTTTGCTGTTTAACAACTGCAAGACACACCTTGCTATCACAGTGACCAGACACAACACAAGTTAACAAATAGAGACAGGCTGGTGGTGTCTTCAACGCAAAAAGAGAGTGCCTGATATTTTCTTGCACTTTGGGCATAGGAAAAACTCCTTGCTGCAAATGTATTATCCACATCTTTGACCCATAACCTACTGTTCTAGTATGGTAGGTTGATAAAATGTTTCCATGTGAAACAGGAAAGTCATCTGTGAGGTACAAATTACAAGAGTATGAAATCATTCTTTCAGATGAAATTCAAGATTTACTTCTCTCTGTTTCATTGATTTGAGATCGTTCCAGAAGTTTGCAGATGAAGATAGTATTGTGTGCTAGGTATTGTTACATAAAAACAATTAAAATGATTGAAGTCACTCTTCATACATTTTGGTCTAACACATACAATGGCACTCCCTATCTGAATCATACTTTTGTTTGGTTAGTCATATGTAGAGTTTACTCTGAGTAGGTCTACACATCTATAGTCTGGTCTGGTCTTTCTTACAGGCCTACAAATGGTACGCTTGTTACGGATAACCAAACCACGCTCCATTACGCACACAGTAATAGCTCCTATTTATGGCGTCCTCAAAAGAGCTATCTAACTGAATTACAACATGAATAGAAGCCTTTTTTCCTCTCATCAAGTCTCCTGCATTGTGTCTTGTTTGTGTCTATTCCCGCTGGTGTTTAACTTTGTTGGAAAGCTGGCCCCACCATTTGTCAGGTGGGCCAGTTGACAGGGGGAAACGGGGGAAAAAGAAAGCCGGGAAGAAGCTCCAGAAAAGAGGAGGAATCACAAAGATTTATCAATGGGATGACCCTCTCTTTGTCATAGATGCTATCGCTATTTGTTTGAATGCTGGAAATGGGACAAGTGGCACATTCAGTGTCGGGTTGCCTAGCAACATGGGTATTAAGCTTCTCCCCCAAGTGGCCAGTATCTATAGCTGGGAGCAATCTTTAAAGATGAGACTCTGTCCCATTCCCCCTTATTGATGACAAGAGCACCCTGGAGGAGCGAGGGTTAAAGATTTCAACAAGAGGGAACCTGCCAATGGAAAGGTGGGACACAGACACTGATATCACTGTAAGCTCTACCTCTCTGTCTCTCCTTCTCTTTGTTAATCACCTGCTTAACCTCTTGAAGAGGAAGATGTCACACCCTGGGTGGATCTTAGAGGAGGATTTCAGACAGCAGAGGGGAGAAGATCAATGGAAGACAAAGACCCGGGATTAGTACTGTCTGTAATTCTCACCTATGTCCTGGTGGATTGTGAAGCTCAGTATAGCTTGGGTCTTAGAGAAGTATCTATTTTAGGAATGGACAGGGTCATACGACTCGCCACTTCTCTCAACCCTTAGCTATTTACGATTATTCCATCAATCTCTCTGACTACCCCCTGCCCATTCCCCTACTAAAATCTCCCCTTTTTCACGTAAATGGTCATCTTATCTTCTTCAGTTTTCTTCCTCTTCTCATTTTCTCTTTCCCTTTTCTTTCTGTGACCAGTACACTTGCATCATTATTTAGATAGCAGCTTTCTAAGACCTAATTATCAGCTTTTCTCTTCAAGTATAGACTTGCCCTATTGTAGACAGAATCTAGGTGACACCCTGTATTTCGTAAATGGAAAATATAATGTACAAGGAGTTGATGGTTTCAGACAGACAAACCCTTGCGGGGTATGCCAAGTACAGCTTACAATGTCACTTTGAGAATAAATTACAATTTCATGATACCATTATGAAATTGATGTCTTGCTATGAGGTTAATACCCTGAACAAGGCCAATGAGGTTTTTGTTTTATACATATATGGAATAGTTGAAAGGTGGGGTTAACCCCCTTGGAACCAGACTTGAGAAACTCCATAGGTTATATCACATGGCTCCCACAGAGTCCACGTGCAGTGACTTAGTAAGGGGCTGTCCCAAGTCAATTTGCAAGAATTTACACTATTGATGCTGTTGTTCTGGTCATATCCTTTGCAATAAACAGTCAACTTCTTCTTTACTGATCTCAATAATTCTTGATTGGGTAGCCGTATCATTGGCTCCATCTTGGAGTCGCTTTAATCTGGCTTTGATGCCAGGTAATGTAAACACTAGGGTCAAATGACCACGCTCTGGTGTCAATGAAATACTGGTGATGCTAGTGAGCCATCCATAGTATTCATTCCTGGAGCTGGCCATTGGTGTGGTGGGTCCTGAGAGGATGGGGGTGGGGGTGGGGGTGAGGGTGGGGACGGGGCAAGGGATGGATCATCAACCCGAGAAATGATGGCGATGGGGATATCCTCCGTAGAGGGGAAATCAAATACGGCTGGATCCGCGAGTCATCTCTCCTCGCCCCGGCTTAAAGCGAGAGGGGGCGATGGCTTCCAGATGGGGGGCGAGGGCAGTATTACACCAGCCGTCACCACGGTTTCCATCCATCCATCCCCAGGAATCGGGGAGATGAGAAGGAGAGTACGAGGAAGAAGGAGAGGAGAGGATATGGGAGAAAATGTCACTCTATATTTAGGAAATCATGTGTGGCGTCCAAAAGTAGCCTGTCTGAATCTTCCTGCTTAAGCTGGCAGCTGATTGATTGATTAAGAGAAGACAAGTTCACTTATAAAGAACCCCTCCCCCCCCCCCCCCCCCCATGTCCTCCCCCTCAAATACAAGTCGGGAAGTGTGTGTGGGTAGTAGAAGACTTGTCTCAAGATGATTAAAGGAAATGATCGGTTCTGCCCGACACTTGTAATAAAACATATGGTCTTAACGATTATTGATCATAAGTATCTTTGCAACGGCCACAATGCTTAAGGCAGATTTTCTACTTCCATCGTAGTTTCAAATTTAGAACATGTACCGCATGGCACTTGACGTTGCGACGAAGTCTTGAAACCTGTATGGAGGGTATACCACCACTGAAAACCCTCCCCACATGCAAACTCTCACTCACCGAGCTAAGACAACATCAATTCCTCAACAACCCACAATTCACCTCCAACCCCACGACTTTACCTCTAAACATGCCACCTGGGCCCTTTGCCTAATACAGCGCAGGCTCTCCCTGAACAACCTGTTACCATAATTGCACCGACTGGGATATCAAGTGAAGACTGTAATTGATTGCACTTGAGCCAATTTCTGTGTAGGAGACACTCGCTGACCCTCAGACTGGACATTGAGGATTTTAGCCATAGTTTCACTGACCCCAGACAGATACGACCTCAGCGAGGATCGATGACCTTCCAACATCTGTTCGTAGAAATTTGGTTTCATTGTGTGTTCTTTAGAGTTTGTTGAAGTACTTGACTTTATGAAAATTGCTCTGTCCATTGTGGTTAGACTGAAAACAGGACACCTTAACCTTGCTCTACCATGTATTTTTTTTGGTATCTGGATGTGTAAAAGACAAAAGATATAAAGAAAAGTTCACCTTTTTTTCCTTCGAGCCCAGTAGAAATGATCAAATATATGTTACATTTTAAACAACATTCCCACCTCTCTTTAAATATGATATGATATATCTGTGTTGAATATTTATTTTACAATCTAGCTTGTATTTTGTTGTTCATTACTAATCTTTTCCCTGATTGGTCCATATTTTTACAGGTGGCAATGCTCTGTCCAACCAGCCGTTCCGTCTGAACTGGTCCTGGATCTCTCTGGAGAGGGAGTACTACGAGGTGAACGAGACTGAGCGATACCTGAGCATCAAGCTGATCCGACGTGGATACCTCGGAGAGACCTCCTTCGTTGGTATGTTGATTTATATTGTCACACTTTATGCTTTCAATATTTTACTACTTTGGACACTCTTACACTAGGTTTAACTAGGAAAAGTTAAAAAAAAATCTGATTATGACCATGAATTTTGTTTGTATAGTACTGACTTCCCCTCCCCTATATACAAGTGAACTTCAACTCAATCAACTCAAACTTAAAAATAGTTAGCATGAGGAAGGAAAATAACATCCTAATATATTTGAGAACATCATACAAAATTATCAATTATCCAATCCCATAATGCATTGCCCTCTCCCTACAGGCATTCAGACTGCTGATGGCACTGCCGTCGCCGATGAAGACTTCCGTGGCAAGTCCGCCCGACAGGTTCAGTTCAACCCGGGCCAGACCGAGGGATTCTGGCGCGTCCGCATCATCAACGACCGCATCTTTGAGCAGGGAGAGTCCTTTGAGATCATCCTCCATGACCCTGTCATGGGAGCGCTGGAATACCCCGACCGCGCCTTTGTCTCCATCTTTGACGCAGAAGACGGTAAGCTTAACGTAAAGGAGGATGTTGCTGTGTTTAGGTGCCTTGACAGTTAATAAGAGCATATTGTGGATATTTTGTTGAAAAAAAAATCTTTAATATATTTCACCCTCCATAGGCTGTTGTATGAAGTAAATCACAAAGAACATTTTAAATAAAAGCAATCATATATTTACATATCTTGCAAATAGTTGGTGATTTGCCAGGCATATCTCAGAATGCATTGGGCTGCTTGCTCCTTATTGACCACTTGGCCGGTAGTCAGCCATGATACAATGTGCTCAGTTACTGTAGGGTACCTGAAAGTCAGGCGGAAGAAGTGAAATGCATGAATTGGTGAATGTTTGGAGGACATACAAGTGCATAGATGGAAGATGCATGGGGTATATGGAAAGTGGATCATGAAATGAATGATTAAAAAAAAAAAGATTGATTGCATGATGGGGAACAAAGAACGCTATGGTTGATGATGTAAAGTGAAGATGGATGAAAAGAAGAATGAAGGGGATGAGTTTGATGCATGATTGACAGAAGAATTATGCCATAATGAAAAAGAAGCAACATAGATGAAGTGATTGATAATTAGATCTACATGTATCATTTTTGAAAGATTGACTTGAAAAAGGGAAAAGCAATTTTGAGGGTGAGTTGTAAAGTGAACTAAGGATAGATAGCGGGTCGAGAGGGAGAAACCATTGATGAATGATGCCCATTAACTCTTGTTTTCTTTACCAAATGGTCACAGTTCTTAATTTTGTATGGAGTGAGCTATGCAGGTGCTGATAAACTTTGTTATTGTGTGTTGGTTGTGTTTGCTTGTGGCGTTAATGGATACAGAAGCTTACATGAAATCTAGAAAGTGCATGTTGATTTTGATTGTTATATTGTCGGCAAAGCCCATTCCTATAAGCCCAAACACTGAATGTTCTTACCGACTGCATTGTGAAGGAAAAGATCCAATATGGAATTTATTTTCCAACATGTGTAAGGGAAATAAATGAAATCAATCATTCTATTTTCGGGTTAGTTGAGTGGAGCAACAGGAGTATTATACCAACTGGAATGCTGAACATTTCTATGGTTAGATAAGGAATCAAAAGAGGATCCCGAATAAATTTGGGCCTGAAAATCTGGTCCCAATTGGCTTAAAGCCTGTTCTCTATGAGGGATGCCGCGCGCCCCAAATAAGTCCCCTGATTTATGCAGAGGTGTAGAGTGGTCCCCTGATCATAAAGTCAAGAGGCCGCCCGGATTAAAACCCTGCAACTGCTCTTGAGTGAAATACTGAATTAACAGAAGGTGCGCTCACGGAATGTATTTTTACAAAAAAACTGGTGGGGGGGGGGGGGGGAATTCAAAGGATTGAGAGTGGGCTGGGAGAGAGGGTGAGTGTGGATGAATAGGTAAAGCTGATGGATACAAAACAGTTTCTTTACAAGAAGGAGGTTAGGGGAATCTAGACTGAAACAAAATAAATTGTCTGAAGAAAAAGTTGAAGTGGGGACTGAGGGAGGACAGGACTTGTGTAACGTGTATGCACCATCTTATGAAATGAGGAATGTAAATCAAGCTGGCAAGTTATGACATTAAGATATTTGAATGAATAAAATGATGAAGCCACTAAACATTTTTGGTGAAAATGCAGACAGTCCTTTCTCTTTATAATTGCACAATACTATTTTAAGTCAATTATTGCGAAGTTGTTTGGATGAAGATTATCATGGAATTGAACTTTTCATGTGTAATTAAAGAAGGTAGTGATGTAACGTGCTTGGTATACTGGTATGAAAAAGCAAGAGTAGCTATTTGGGGGAGTGGTAAGGAGAAGGAATTTCCACTATTCAGTCTGTGTGGGTTGTAATCAGCATTGCAGTAATAACCTGAACTTCTCACACTTATAGTTGGGCCTTTATAGCTGCTCAACAGGAGGCCCCAAAAAAGCTGGGCACTTCATTAACTCCTGACAAAGAAGAGAAAGATGTGATAATTTCATGCTTGGGCTGTCTTGAAGTGGGACTAAAGAGCAGGACTAAAGTCTTGGTCCATGGGCAAGTGAAATTGATTAACCATTGATTGATTGTTGAGGGGGGGGGGGGGGCATGGAAACAAAGATGGAAAAAACTCTGTGTGCAAACAAATACTGGTAGTATCTTCAAACAACAGTATAGAAAAGTCAGAGTTGAAAACAGGATGAAAGCCAACACTAAAACCCTTGGTTTATGGGCAAGCTCAAACCTTGATCCTTAAAAGTAAGAACAAGTTGAGTATGTGCAAACATACTGAAATATCTAGCAGCTTCAAATACAACAGTGTAGAGAGGGTTGACTTGTAAAACAGGATAAAAACCACTACGGAAATCTTGGTGCAAGGGCTTTCCCTTAGTGAAGTTAATTATGTGTGGCAGGAAACTTGAAAGTTAGCAAGAGCTGAGTGTATGCAAACAGACTGTAATAACTAGTAGCTTCCAACACAACAGTGAACAAGTTTGAGTTGAAAAGCAGGATTAAATTCCAACACCTCTGTGGTTGGAGTGTGTTTGTGTTGTGTTGGGTTTCGCTGAATGCTACTGAAAATGCATGTAAACCAACAGGATTAGTTTGAACAAATGGGACCTGTCTTTAATAAATATGCTGATGATTTAAGAGTAGTGCAGAGATGTGAACAAGTACAAACTCACAATCTATCTAGAAATTTGTGAACTGGCTGCATCTATTTTTAATGATTAGAATAGCTATTGTGGTGAGCTAGTTTTCATAATTTTATTGATTTTTTTTCAAATGTAAGATGCGAAATGTCCATATCTCTACACAATTTGGATAGTGGAGAATTGCAGGAGTTTGACAGAATGTGGGAAATTTGAAAACTAGGTCGAAAGAACATTTTCTAGATGAAGGAAAAAATTAAAATATGAATGAGCAAATGCAAAATAATGATGTTTTATTCAGGTTTTGATTTATTTGTCTTGTTGTATTTATACTGAATGCTGTCTGATGTTGTCTCTATTTATCTGATAGGGGGCAGTATTTATGTTTAGGATGCATGAGGTGCAATATGATTATTGGGACACCAGAGTGAGGTAGAGAATAAGAAAGGAGAGGGGGAAGGGTTGGGGGAGCGTTGGAAAGAGAAAAAGAACATTTTTCAGTAATTCAGTCAGGCATCACTAGGTCATTGTCCTCCTCAACTTGCAGACATTTTCACCACTTGGGAGCTATCTGGGGAAGTAGACATGCTAACCACTCTGACAGGTGGTAAAGTAGATGCTACAGACATCTGGGAAATGAAGGGAAACCTGTGGTCTTTCTTTTTCAAGATGGTTGACTAAAAAGGAGCTCATTCATGTAGTTGTGGGTTAAAGGGTGTCATTATGTATCCCCTCCCCCCCCCAAAAAAAAAAAAAAATGAAAAAGAAAAAAAGAAAGAAAGATACAAATATCCTTTTATTGATATGGATCTATTAATAGAAGGATAATGATTAACAATTCCCTGTACTAAATACAAATCTTGATTTGGCTGCCATTGGTGACTAGCGTTGAGTATTAGTAGGCGAAAGCAGTCGAAAAGAAGAGGCAAACGAAAGGAATATTTCTCTTGTGTGTTGCATACAAAATGAGTACTTGAGTATAAATGTCCTCAAATTCATTTTTGGTACTGGCCTAGTGGTGTGTTTACCGTAAAAAGGATGTGTATGATTCTAGATTAAAAGGCAGCCGTTCTTTGCCCAGTTCTTTTCGGGGGAAACCCTTTAAGTGTTGAACAAACAGACATACATACTCTGAGCTATGTATGGAATGCTATGTTTCATAAATCAAAGTAGTAATTTCAGAGTTCATTCCCCCCTTCAGTCAAAAAATGAGGTATGGAAATTATGAGGTAGCAGTGTTGAACAATCATTCTTGCCATCGTGAAGCAACCTTTAGATTTCCCCGGTGAATAGTAACCATAGCTGAAAAAATACAAACTTATAAGATGTCTCTGATACAGATCTCACCAAAGCACTGTAAAAGAACGTGCACTGTGCGTGCGTGCGTGCGTACACCCACCCTCAATTTAATCAGCGTCATTCATGTCTTTTGCAGAGGGGCCCCCGACCGCAGAAGACATTTCGTGCAAATCATTGAAATTTGCAACGATATTCTCACGCATTTTATCACTGATTTGATTTTGGGTTATAACAAGACCAGTATGTGTCTACAAAGCCAGAGAGAGAGAGAGAGAGGGGAGAAAATGTTTGGCTTAAAACTATTTAAAGATGTCGGGAACTTTCCAGTTATTGGTTAATGTATTTTCAAAAACAGCTTAATTTTGGACGTTTATCAGTGATCATGTGATTGGGGCTAGCTTGTTATCTTGGAGAGTTGCGAAAAGCTTTGAAGTAGGGGTTAGCGTAAATGGGGAATATTGGGTAATATGCATGAATTTATCAATTAGGAACCAATTGAAAGATGGAATTTACATGTGCACTGTTTAACATGAGAAGTGTGTGGAATCTGCTGAAATGTTGCCTCGTCACAAAGTTATCAGACTTTTGCTCCTCAGTCAATTTTTTAAGGTAGATGAAAATATCCTAGAGTTTGCTCATTAGGAAGACATATCGCAAAAACGAAATGTTTTTTGTGGCTGTGTGATTTTCTGAAAAAAGACACGAGAGCTACTCTGCAAAATGAACAGGAAGAAAAAGAATTGGGACACAAAAGGGAAGGGGAAAGGAGAAAAAGGAAATGTGTAGTGCAGGAGAAATGTGATGGTACAATTGAATCCCAAATATGTGACCAAATAAGGGACCATATTTACACAAATAATATTGTGGTCCATCAAATTACTCCTTCTTTTTCTCACTTCAATGGTCATGTACAGTTATTACTCTCATTTTTCAAACACACCTCCCCCTTCTACAAATAAAAATTTTGGTGAAATCAGCACGATGTGGGGCGAGTGTGAAGTTGGGCGAAGACTTTGTAGCAATCTTTGCTGCTGGAGCATTGATTTTTGATGAGATCAAAGCTGAACCTTCATGGGTTGCATCATATCTGACTATGCTACCCTTGTCAGCTCCAAATTATACAAAAATAAATTGCAATACAGTGTTAGCATCATAATTATGTCATCTGGTACTTAGCATAAACGTGCACAAGACACCACATACACCTCATAGACAGATAGGATTCAGGTAGATGTTATGTATTTAACCATTGATATCAAATTGGTCGCAACAAAGTTTTGCTGACCTATTTCGATGTTCGAAAGTGCCACGTTTGTCTGTGTAAGTTGGAATTTCTGGTTAAAGGACTGATTTTTAATAACATCTGTTTGTTTTTGATCATTTCCCAAGCATGACCAAGGTTAGGATTGATATCAGGGTTAAGTTTAAACAAGGCTTTAGAGGTGTCATTCAGAGGTAACACAGCTTTATGAATGAGCGATGATGGCCGTGAACATAATAAAGAACCTCTATGTACCCAGCACTCGCTCTGATACTCTTTATAAATAGAATGGTCTCTGAAAAGATGATCCATTGAATCAATGTGAAAATTAAATCAAACAAGACCCAAATATGAATGGTTCTATTGAAAGTGCATTTTCAGGTCTTCTATTTACTGCACTCCACTCCCTCATACCATTGTGCTAGGATACATTTAAGAAAGAAATATTGGATGATATTGGAAGAATAGCACATGTCATTCAAGAGGTTTGTGTCGGTGAATTGTACATGTACATTTTGGGGTGTGGTAGGCTGAGAGGTGGGGCTGCCATTTGGGTAGGCAAGAATTCGAAGGGAGAACCCAGTCTGCAAAATTTCTTTTGAGACTTGAAATCAAAGCTGATTCATGTACGGATATTTCCTGTGTCTCCTGAACTTTACTGGGCTGACATTAATACTTCAATCATTTTTTTGCCAGACAGAGAGATTCAGGGAAAAACAGAATGTCTAGGGGGCTACCATTTTTCAAGGCTGACATCGTGAACAGAGCCCCCTAAACTATGCTGTGTATTGTACACTATGAGGGAAATGCAATTTTTCACAGGTGGGCACCTTTAGATATTTTGGGGGGCACTTAAGATATTTTTGGGGGCTCTTTTCAATGTACTGCCCTGAGCCCCCGTGTAGTTTTTCCTCCCCCTCTGAGACAGAGGTTGATATGCGTGACCTGGAATCAGACATAACAGCTTTGAAGCTTTAATGTCTCAAGATAGGTGTCAGGAAAGTGACGCATCCTTATCATGTGATATGAAAAAAATGAGCAGGAAGAGCATAAACATGGAACGTTAACACCTGGATGAGCCATCAGTCATGACGCTGTATGTTCAGAGAGATCATGAACTGAATGTTTGGCTAGATGATAATCATAATCAGCTTTTATACTGTATTACATGCTAGTTGATCTGATAAGATCAGGAGTTATTCCTGCCAGGTACCCATTTACTACTACTTCGCCTGGGTTGAGAGGGACAAGCATAATGAGAAACAACTTGTCCAAGGGTGTACGCACAGGGCTGGGCTAAAAAAACCAAGGATCCCTTTGTAAGAGTCAGTAGCTCTCACCACTATACCACAGTTCTATGGAAGAAGACCAAGACATCTTGGGTTTAGTTGGATATGGTCCAAAAGTACAACAGGTCTCCTGGCAATGCAATCCCTACAATGCAAAAAAGGGCCCCAGTATAATGAATGTTATCAACAAAACAAGTAACAAAATGTTCTAATATTGTGAGAGATGTTCGTATTTGGCATTTTCTTCCATATTCCGTAGTATTTACAAGATTTTATTTTTTGCCCGGCAAAAGGGCCACACCACCTTAAACATTTCAGTAGGAAGTGGATTTCTTGTGATTGTTCAGAGTTTTATCAGGGGGGTTCTGACATTTTGCTGTGGTTTCCCAAAATGTCAACATGCTAAGATATGTATTCCCACCTGTACTGCCAGGGGAAAGGGCAAAGACTGAATCATTGCTGTGTGTATGTATGTATGTGTGTGTGTTTGTATGTGTGTGTGTGTGTGTGTGTGTGTGTGTGTTTGTATGTGTGTGTGGGAGGAGGTCTGTGTGAGGATAATAGACAATGACAGGGATAATGACTTTGACTGTGAGTAACAGTGGATCATGTCTATGATTACAGTGATGGCACAAGCAGAGAGAGAGGGAGAGAGAGAGAGAGAGAGAGAGAGAGGGAGAGAGAGAGAGAGAGAGAGAGAGAGAGAGAGAGAGAGAGAGAAGAGAGGGAGAGGAGACAGACTAAATTAAATGTCAAAAGATTCTTGAATGATAACATGAAACTGTAAAAAAAATGCATGCAAATGTAATATGAAATGATGATACATGTATAACAAAAAACGTATATTCATAAGAAATTTCTTTGTTTTTCCTTGTCTTGCAGAATCCAGTGTGTACATCGACCTACCAGATAACTATGTCATTGAAGAGGACATCGGTGAATTCCTTGTACCAGTCAGGCGAACTGGTGATCTGTCTCAAGAGCTCATGGCCATCTGCTCCACAATGCCAGGTAAACAAAAGCGGACCAAGTAAACAAACGTACAAATAAACAATCGAGATATTTATAGATACATCTACAGAGAAATCTGTAGTTGAGTCACCTTGAGTGGGATTCCATACTGCTATTTTGCAGATCAAAATGGTCCCGATTTTAAACGTGTTATGATTTTTATTGTCTGCGGTAATGAAATAAATCAAAAGGGATTTGAACTGCAAAAAACAACGAATTGGGGCTTAGATTTGACAGGGTGGTCATTCTTTAATGCGACATGTACTGGAGATGATATATCAGGGGAGGATTTTCAATCAGTTTAGAGGGGTTAAAGAAAAAGCAACTCAGAAACCAAAACTTACTGCATGGCGGAGCAGTCGCGGTGAAACCAGACAGTCACACGGATTTAATCCTCCGTGACATTCTGTCCGACTTGCATGCAGTTTTCAAATTCCTGCCCATGCCTCCATTAAAAAACATGGCTAACTTTAAGTAAAACTGACTACAGAAAACAAGGTATTTTGGGTACACCTTCCAATCCTCTTTACTCCCCCTCCCCCCCCCCCCCCCCCATTCATCTAGATTCAAATTGTCTTTCTTTTATGATGTACTTTGTGACTGGCCAAAAACAGATGGGGTTAGCTTCTTTAACCAATCAGATGAGACAAAATTGTCAATAACTGTATTTGGGAAATTGATATATATTTATTAAAAGCTTCATTTAAGTTACACTCAAAAGGGGAATTTGCTAATTGTGAGATGTAATGAGTACTTAGTGTGATCTATACACAGTGAATCTGTTGATTTTAAAGGCCTATTCAGTCAGAAAAAGGAATATACATGAATTGTTGGGCAGGTGGAAAGGGGATAAGGAGGGGGATGTAATTGAATGGTGGGGGAGGGGAATGAAAAGGGTCCTGGAAAAAAAGAGGTGGGGAGATAGGGAGTGGAGTAAAATGAGGGAGGGGGTTCATTTCTTGCACTGTCGGTCTTATCATGATTAGATGTGAATGTCTTTTTTTGTATTTTGGGGGTAGTAGGTGGGTGAGTAGGCATGGTGGTGAGGGTAGTGGCCAGTAATGGGATAACCGTTTTAAACTCTGTAATGGGTGATGATTAGGAGGAAAGTGTCTTCTCTCATTTCATATTGTTGGTATTACAGAGGAAGAGAATTTAACTACACCCTGAATATCTAGAGAGATATGGCCCCAAAAGTGTGACAGCAAGAAGTATGATAGTGTGACGGGGGTAGGTGGGAGGGGATGGTGGTGATGAAAGGGAGGGTCCAAAAAGAGGATAAACGCTTCAATCTCTTCAATGGGTGATGATAATGAGGAGAGTATCTTGTCTCGTTTCACACTGTGGGTATTACAGAGGAAGAGAAATAATCACTGAATATTTAGAGAGAGAATTGGCTCCAAGTCTGACTACAAGAAGTATGATTAGAGTCAGCTTTATGGACCTAATCCCTGTCAGTGCACTCCACCTTTGTTCTGACTCCTGGGTCATAGATTGGTCACTCAATTAGCCCTCACCCCATGGCTAGCCACATGTAAATATGGCTTACAGGGTGAGAGAAGAAACAGAGAGACAACAAGGGAGACAGAGAGGCAGAGAGAGAGAGAGAGAGAGAGAGAGATGAAGAGAAGAAAGTAGAGAAAGCAAGATAGACATAATGAGAGAAAGAAATAGAAAGAGACAGAGAGACCGAGGGAGAAGGAGAAAGAACAACAGTTAGAGAGAGAGAGAAAAAAAAGACAGACAAGAGAGAGAGGGAGAGACAGAGAGAGAGAGAGAGAGAGAGAGAGAGAGAGAGAGGGAGAGAGAGAGAGATGAAGAGAAGAAAGTAGAGAAAGCAAGATAGACATAATGAGAGAAAGAAATAGAAAGAGACAGAGAGACCGAGGGAGAAGGAGAAAGAACAACAGTTAGAGAGAGAGAGAAAAAAAAGACAGACAAGAGAGAGAGGGAGAGACAGAGAGAGAGAGAGAGAGAGAGAGAGGAAAAGAGAAAGAGAGAGAGATGGAGAGATTGAGAAAGAGAGAGAGAGGGAGAAAGAGAGAGAGGGAGAAAGAGAGAGAGAGAGAGAGAGAGAGAGAGAGAGAAAGAGAAGATTATCAAAAAAGTAAAAGAAAGCAGCATTGTGTTCTGTCCCTCTGTTGGGCATTCTTACAGCTTCAGTTAACTTGCATTGTGTAAACTCCCTACGCCTTTAGAGGGCCTCCCAAAAGGGGTTTGGTCAGTCAGCCAGAGTGACCACAGAGCTTAGGCTGACCACTGAAGGAAGTCAGTAACCCCAGACTGTGGAGCCAACTTATTGTCCACACAATTGTCCATCTTCACACCATTGTAACACTTCGGTACTTTATTTCTAGTCCAATCCATCTGTATCTACTGCACCAGATTTCTTTAGAATATTGGGAGTGATTTTACAACCATCAGCTTCCTGACCCCCACCCCTTTCCCACATTTAAAATATCTCCCTTCTCCCCATCTATTTTCAGCTCAGTTCCATATTTACCTAGTGAACATGGGTCAATAGCCCAAGAAGGGGTCTTCCAAGAAGTGTCGTCCTAGCATGTATCACATGCCCTCCTAGGGGAACTTATCTCTCTTACCCCCGATCAATCCTATCAATACCAAAATCCTGCTGGAGGTTAACATCAAATCAATGCAATGAGGCGGGTTATCATTATAAGGACACATATACACTATGTTGCTTTACCACAAAGAATTTGTGGGGAGTCCCTTTGTTCTATTCAATTCAGGAGTTTTTCCTGTCTATTGAGCATTGATTTATTACCACAAAGGCAATTAGTGTCTGAGCTTTATTTCCTGTCTTATGCGAAGGTTTAGATATGCCCTTGGGAGATGGTTGATGAGAGATTGGTTAACGATATAAATGGGGTTTAGGTGAGCAGATAGATGAATTTGAATCAGATTGTTTCCTCCTTTTGATAAATTCTTGGTATGAAGCCTGCTAAATGTCCTATGCACAATTGTTAGAACAATGGTTTGGTGTGAATCAAATCATTTATCTTGTATTTACTTGTAGTGCTTGAGACTGTCATGACCTGGTTTGACCTTTTCCATTTACTGCTCAAACATGTTAAAAGTCAAAATATCTATCATATTCTTGTCCCCAACTCAGAGTCACCCCCTCAAATTATACATCATGATACTATTTCATGTGAGTATGCTTTTCTTCTACCACAACCATGTCGATGTTAACATACACCTGTCACCCCCATCCCCCTCTCCCCCTTCCTCGCAGGCACCGCCACTGGCTCTGACCCCTCCCCAGTGCTCTCCTACTCTGACTACATCAGCCGCATCGAGGACGATCCCGACAACAACATCCGCTTCGACAAGGGAGAGGACCTGGCCTACTGCCGCATCCTGATCATCGATGACTCACTCTACGAGGAGGAGGAGACGTTCCAGGTCAAGCTGTCCATGCCCATGGGCGGCAGGGTAGGAAGCCCCTCTGCCATCAACGTCGCCATCGCTGCCGACACCGATGATGGTGAGTTGCTCTTTTGTTCATTCATTGTGTTTCAGGTTGCACGCAGAAGTAGAAAGCGTGCTTTTGAACTGTAACTGGAGAAGAATCTGTAAGGACAGAAGATGAAGATGAAAGCTGAGGAAAAAGAAATTCAGAAAAAGGAGAAAGAAGAAGAAAGAAGAAGTAAGAAGAAGTAAGAAGACAGAAAAACAAATGAACAAAGACAAAGGGGAAGAGAAAGAGAATTACATATTTGAGAAAAGCAGAGGAAAACTCATTTATGGAGAAAAGAGTAGAGAGATTTCTTTTCCCTTTCCAAATATTCACAAACAACAAAATACAATACAGTTCCAAAGGTCCACTTTAATTTGCGAAGATCTACACACAAACAAACACGATTGCTTGGTAGGATGAGAAACAGATAGAAGCAGACAAACATTGGTGTAGAGCAGTAGGACGGAAGATAAGTGATGCAGTCAGCTGAAGAGAAACAGAGGAATGTGAAGAAAAGATATTTCAAGTGAATCAAGAAGCGTGCACAACAGATTAATTCAGATGCTTCATTAGTTCATCATGGTTACGCCCTAACTGATCCAAACACCACAGAGGTATTCTTGAATTGAAGATATGTGAGTGCTTGATATGTCAATCAGATACACCCAACATGTTACGAATCAAAATTTAGTGGTTTTTACTATAGATACAAGATTTTAAATGAGAAGAATGAACTACTGATATAGACATATAATTTGGGCCCAGAAGGAAGGGTAACAACAAAAGGTGCCTGTGTTCTGAATTGAGCAGATGTAAACTTTAGTTATAAAACTTATTCTAATATCATACATGTCATCTCTGCCCACTTTCCAAAATGATATAAACTTAATCTACATGTTCTTACGGTTGCATTCCGATTGTGGTACATACACATTCGAGAGCTCAAATCGATGTCATAGAGACTTGAAGGTAGGCTAAGAGAAATCACATCCTAACTGGAAACACATCTTGTGAACACTAGAAAGAAGTCGGTTCGGATCTCCTGTCATGTCCCCAAAGAAGCAGACCTGATTGAGTATAGGGCCCAGGGGTCCCTGCAGGTTCCTGCCTTCAAAACATGTCCGCCACCCCAGACCTGTTTGCCAACTGAAAGATGGCTTTGCAGGTTTCCCAAGATCAGTGAACAAAATTGGTAGCTGTATCATTTTCTGATTCAGACCCATGCCCACATCAACAGTAGTAGTCTGTCTTTCAGCCTGAAATATCTCCTTTTGATGTGCACAAATAGTCCAGCTAATTACAAAATATCATATCCAGATGGAGTTCAACCAAAGTTTTATTCGGTTTTAGTCAAGGCCGCACAGATTTCAAAATGGTTCATATTTCCACATGATATGCCAAAGTGACACTGCCACATGTGTGTATGTGTTACTGACAATGAAGATGATACATACTATTTGGGGGAAATGGGGACATATCTTGCAGCTAAGATCATCTAACATGTCTTGATACAAAAACATGAAGAACACACATAGCATCAATATAAGAATAGATATAAGATGTATTTTGGAAGATGATATGGCACTCTCCTAAACTGGAAAAAAGATTTGAAATGATATGAAAACGTTTTAGTATTTTTTCCTGCCGTTCACCATGACACACTTAAAATGAAGACCAGACCCTACAAGGTGTAGAGCCCGTCGTCATAGTGTCCTAAGTGATACCATGTGTTTGGTAACATTCATGTCTTATCCAAGCCCTGATAGTGTGCGCTCAATCAAATACTGCCCTCAAGGCTCAAAGTGGGGTTGTCAAAATACGGCTTCCACTCTCTCTCTCAGCCGTCCCTCGCACGCAGGATATCGATAATTAGACTGCAGCGCTCACAGCAAGGCGAGGCTCCTCGCTACGAGTAGTGCGTGCCAGGCTGGGTCCATCACGTCTCGTTGTTGCCCGTCTGTAATACCGGTGCTCCGGTTAGCACCTCCAACGCACTCACCCATAGAGGGAAGAGTTTGCAGCGTTATCGCTCCATCTCCGCTTATCTACCTCTCAAATCTAAGCCAAGCACAGCAAAGCTTAAAGCTTCTACATGTCAAACTCTCTGCTCCCTGACTTCGATCATATCCACCACCGCAAACTTAGAGAAGCCAAATTTATCAGATATGATATTAACTGATCGCTCATAAGCTTTCTCTCTTAAACCGGGATCGAGAGAGGCAGCATATTTTTTAGGCTAAGACATGAGGTCGTAGGTGGCAGCACACTTGGGACGTGTATGCGCCGAGGAACATTTGGAACACATGCAGGATCAGACTCCACCCTCTGTTCTCATCCATAATCCCTGAACTCTCAGAGGTACATATTTATCCCCAGACTGCATCCAGTCGAATCCCAGACGACTCTAAGGCCGACAGTGATCGCACACTCTGAAATCATTATGACTCCTCGTTGATGCGTTCATTGACATCATGGAGGGGGTTGGAATCCCTGGAAATAAATAGGTCAGTGTTAAAGGTAGAGAAGTATGTCCCATTTTGCAAAAGTCATAAACTGCACATGAATCAGCAGTACCTCCTCACAATAACCGATATTTGATCTCCAAAAACACATCAATGAACAATTATTAATTTATGTTATCAACTATCACACAATTCACATCTGCTTAACATCATCCAAACAGGGCCAGTAATATATAGAAGCTCTAATCATCTCATTTTCAATAACATGGTGAACACATAACAAAGAAAACTCAACCACTCACCAAATTCCCCAAACCTTAACTCCAAAGTGATATATTTCTCTCCCATATTTGTGACAAAAAATTGAATTTTTGTCCCATAATCCTGTGGAATGACCCCTAATGGTTGATGTCACAAAGCCATTGTTGCCTACACATATTAGCGGGTGTAGATTTCATGGTCAGTCACAATGGCCCTCTGTCTGCATAGTCTTAGCACCTGTCACAAGTACTTTTTTATTGCTACAGTACCAAAGTTGACTGACCCATGCAGTTAGTTCAATGACAAAAAAAGTGAATTTTGTTTTTCTGTCACCACCAATATACCAGCTTACTTCACCACATTCCAACATTGGTAAGGGAGAAAATTGCGATTTAGTTTCAGTCACTTCAAAAGAGCTGCATGCTCAGCTTTATGAAAATCAAAATTGATCATTTCCACCCATTTGTTGCTTATGCATTACTACCAGTGAAAGTGTTTGCTTGAGTTGCACAGAACCAGTGAAAAGTTTGGAATCTGATACCTATCAACAGAAATATTAGAAATATTTAGGTTTTTTCACAATTTTTAACCCCCTTTTCACCTCTCAGAAGGTTAATTTGCCTTTTCTCTGTGACTCAAAGCCTCAGAGGTCAAATTTACCACAAAAAGTTTTGGATTTTATAGCTTTGAGCAGACGTTGTGATTCTAAGAAGAATAGTGTTGTGTGCTTGACGTTGCCATTTCACCGCTGGGTGTCATTGACACTACAAACAGTAATGAACACATATCAAACTAACAAAAGATGTGCAAACAGTCTTGGGGGATTTAAAGCCTGTGTAAATGATATCTACACCTCCACTTCTTCCCCCACGCATAACAAAACAAACACTTCCTCAGAATCCATACTTTATTAATCGTCTCAAGGCGTAACAATGGTGATGGGGAAAATTCATCAAAATACCCAGCCACGGACTAGGTGGTCCAACACTTTTGCATACAGAAGGAATTCATCATGTGAGCCTAGAACACAAATCACTACTTCCACAGTTTATACTTAAAGCTTGTACACCTAAAATTGTTTAACATCTTGCAGACTGGATTATTCAAGATCCCCATAATACAGTGAGACCTACCATTCTCAAATGTATAACCGATTCAAATGATACTAAACCTGTGTCTATATCAATGTCTTCTGACATATTGAAAACATCCAGACATTACTTGAACAGTACTACAAGAATATGTCCGATACAAAGAGAGAGTTTGTATTCAATAACAATCGTGTTCAAGTTAAAACATCAGACAACTAAATCACTCCATAATTGGAAGTAGAGTTGGGGGTACCTTATGCTTTTCTGCCTTTTATTTTCAAATTCCTGAAAGGTGAAAGGCTAAATCTGAGATATATAACCCAATCATGTATGAGGCAACTCTTGAAACAGAAAAATCACATCGTTGTAATTCATATCAGATCATGTTGATCATTAATGTCAAGCTTCATTACTGTGAGACAAGCTACAGAAACAGACCTGAAAATCCACCCTTTCAGTATTTTGACCCCAAATTTCAAGCCAGACTGTCGTAACCTGAGGTACAAAGTACATAGTACATGCAGTCTTTCTTTACTCCCTTTTGTCCTGTTACGCTATTGCTGAAAAAAAATTGTCAGCTTCTTTTTCAGTCCATCCCAATTTTCCCATTACATGAATCTGTTCACAGTCCAACCTGCTTGTGTGTGTGTTTTGGGAAAGCCATGAACTCTATTTAACTCTCTCACTTTGATAGCTTCCCCTATTGTTTATTTTCACGCTGTCTATGCTGTCAAGAGCCCAACACTTAACACTGCCATAATTACTCCACATTAGGGGTCATCACCTAAGGTCAGGGGTCAAGTCAGTTCAACAACCTTTCATACTAACAATAAAAAAAGGGTGACAAGCTTTTCAATAAGAAATCATTTTTTTTTAAATCCCTGTTAAAATAATGGATATCTTTTCTTTACTTTGGCCTTCAATTGCTACATAGATAGATTACCAACTCAAATGATGCTCCAAACGTCATAAAAATCGCCATAATAGGAATAATAGCCAAAGAAAAGCAAAATTCCTGGGACATATAGTAGGTACAGTCCCACTTGTAAGAATTCAGGTTGTTAAACTTGAGCCATAAACAGCCACTTCATCTCTCTCTTTTAATTCTCTGTCTGCCTTTGGTAACAAAAAGAGATCTGTCAGCTCCGTCACAAAAGTTTGGCGGCTGACGCCTGACAAATGCTGCCTGAATAATAATCACGAGATGGCTGCACGGTAGCGAGGGGGGGTCGGGCCACGGAAAGAAGCAAACGGGACGATCCAACAGGCGGAAGAAAAGAAATGAGTCCTTGTCCACTTCCCCCCCTAAATTAGCTCCTTAATTCAAGGTGAAATTACTTAACTTTGAAAAGTCAGTGAATGAATGAATGAGTGTGAAGCAAGATACAAATTTAGATTTCGTTTTTGGCCTGGACTTAAGTTCTCTAATTTAGTGGAAGTACAATTAAGGTATATCTTTTGGGATCACATTTTGCCAGATGTCTCATTTGTATGTTTGATTAAAGATGATGGATGATAGCCAGAAATATGTACTCACATTAGGAGCATATATCGAGGTAAAAGTCATCTCAAATTCCTTTGAAGGATATAATTAATGTGATACAAGAGAAGCCACACATTTTCCTTTAGATGTTTACAAGGTTATATTCTCATATGAATGAATAGATGTGATTTATTAGCATGTCCCTTTTATGATAATGAATTGGAGTTAGGACTAATTGTGTATATTAGGAGCCAGTCATTGCACAGACATGAGAAGAAGATGTATGGGAGTATTTTAGGACTAATTCTGTTCAAAAGAATTTACATATTTTATTTGATGTAAAAAGGGGGTAACTGCTGTGACTCATGATAATTCTTTGTAATTGCCAGGAAAATGATGATCTTTATGGTAATATGTACAATACATGCATTTATATCAATATGCACATATAAAGCGCAAGTTATGCTCATACATCACTGTATGTAGAATTGTGCTATACATTTCAGCTCACAAGTTTTAAACTTTAAACTTCTTTATCTGGAACTTGAAAATATAGTTATGTAGAGCAAAGGCTGAAAAAAGAAACAACGACAGAGGGCCAGTTTCATAAAACAAATCATTGCCTCTGCCTAGAATGCAAGTCTGAATCCTTGCCCTACGAGAATGCTGGGAAATTCCTCGTCCGTTTCGCTCATCTTCCCTAATCCACTCAATGATGCTTTCCTTCCTCCAACTGACTTCTCTTTGTGACATCGCCATGGTTACGAGAGCTGAAATTGACAGTTGCAAATACACCCCTGTCTGGTGCGGATATTAGCAAGTTCAATTATTTTAAGAAAGCTGCTCGTAACTGTGTTGATCTATTGAATAATCTCCCTGGGTTTAGAAGTCAAAGAGGTCTGCTTATATTTTATTTAAGTTTTAGAACATCTTCTGCAACATGTGCACTCCACATGTATATCCCAGATTCTGTAAATGTCACTAATCTGAGAAACGTAGAGTGATTTTATAGCGATTGATAAGTGACAACATTTTGAGGAAAATTGATCCAGCCAACTTTGAGAAATATGACACAAAAAAGACGGAGAAAGAATAAAGATAATAATGAAAGAAAGCAGATTCTAACAAAATCAGGAGGTGATCTGTTAATTGTGATAGAAAGCTTAATAAGGATGGTTTAATTTTTTTAATCCATGCATTCATCAGAAAAAAATATAGACAAGAAAGCTGATATTATACCATTATGTATCCTACCATAATGTGTTAGAACTTAAAACATTAAATAGTGAAGAAAACCAAGTTTAAAAAGGGTGAGTAGTGGAATTTTTGACAGAAAATGGCCCTTAAGCTCAACAAGTTAAACAGGTATCTCTGTCTTTGTTTGATTTGGCTGTTGATCTTGATCCGCACACAACATGCCCTGCCCTTGAGTGTCAGCTCTAAAACATTGCACAGTAGGGGATCTAGGCCCCGATTCACACTGCTAGGCTAATCCATTCACAGGAACTACTCCCTCATAGCCCTGGTATGGGACCAACTCCCTAATGTGTACCTGATGGGTCCGATGGTTTGCTCCTTGGACCGCTTTAGCACGGAATGGCCGACTTCATGCATTCATATTATAAGTTGGGATTGCGGAGGCGGGGGTGCACACCGCACCAGTCTGGGAAAAGTAATGCGAATGGGGTCTCGATTATGGACACGGTGAAATTCAAAAGAAGTAGAGGCTCTGAACCCGACACCTTAAGACATTAGCTCACCTTGCTGACCTTTGGATGATTCCTCCTCAAACTGTGAAGCCTTCATGTGCTTTCCTGCCATTTATCAGACTCATTATTTGTTTTCCATTACATCAAAAGGACGGTGGAATACTCAATATTTGGGGTTTGCTGGCAAGAAGATGTATTTTGCCTTGCACAGCGGGGGTGAAACGGAACAAAAAAGTAGGACAGAATGGGAGAAAAAAATGGGGAAAGAGAGCGGTATGAAATTATGACCCATATTGGCATGTGTAGGAGTTCAATTTTAAACTCTCAAATATTGTCTGTATTTGCTTAGTCTGCTTTTCACACAAGGCATGAATGGGGAACGGTGGTTCTTCATACTGAGATTTGAGTTGGGAAATCTGCAGTGTGTAGTTATTATTCAGAGGAGGAATCCAAGTCAGAAATTTTGAAGAAATGAAAGATTCAATTACAGCCAATTAGCCTTAATTTTTAGCTTTCAGCCATGGATACAGCTTGCTATTGCTGTAATTGGGAGAAATGTTAAAGAAATATTTAGAGAAGCAACCATAGATAAAACAAGACTGTTAACCATGAAAATTACGATGAAAACAACATCAAGAAGATTGATTTGAAAAAATACAATAAGACAACTCCGTAAAGTGCGGAATCTGCAGTGATTAAAACGTTCAATGAAACCCCACATTTTCTCTTACTCTGGCATGCAGCCTAGCTCCCCCACCCATTGTTCCAAAGCTGAACCTACAAATTAAGCCGTCAGGGAGATTCACAATTTATCGGGCCAAAGAGATAAAAACAGCCATGGGAATGCAGAGTCCATCCCAGTTCTTGTCTGGAAGAGTTGGGTTTGATTCCATAATGAGTTTGTGAGTCGTATCCAATCAGCATCAGAGGTTGGGAGGGCCGGAGTTATTTGATTCGTCTAGGGGTCCGTAGGGGTCCGTAGGGGCCCGTTCTCACAACCTCCGCCTTCATCACACCTGCAGGCATGACCTTTGACCCCCGCGGCTGACCTCATGTCACATTGGGCTCATCCCGTAGTGAGGTGATGGGTTGTTTAGGGCCTGATGAGTTTTGAGGGTCTAAATTTGCTTTAGTCTCGCTTGCAAATGATTGTGGATAGAATACGTATTCTTAAAACAGGAGGTAAACAAGATCAAGAGGAAAATAAAACTACATCATGGTAAAACAAATGAAGTACAATTTGATAATACCCAAGCACTCCAATAATGATGAGGTGAATAATAAAGGCAGGGGTGAAAGCAAATGAAGGGAGGATATAGAAAAGAAGAAGAGTGGGTTAGGAAGATGAATTAGGAGGATATAAAGAAGATGGAAGTTGGAAAAAGGAAAACGCATGACAAAAGAAGTAGAAACATGATCAACACATTCTATCAGTAACATCACACAGACACAAGGCTCCGATCAGTGAACACATTAACTTCACTTCATCCCAACAGTTCTTTCACTCAGACAATCAATCCATCTAATTAATAAGGTCACCCTCTGCCGGGTGCGACACTGATGGGAACCACCCTAAAAAGTCTGAATCAGTTTCTCAGAAGCACAAAAGATTAACATATGTACAGTACAATGTTGCAGATCTTTGTAGAGAAAAGAACATACACAAACTTATCGCCTAGCCCCTGCAAATGCCTGTTTCCTTTTCTCATGCAAGCCGAGCCTTGGAATTTCTTCTGCTTAAATTTTCTGTTGAATTACTTAAAGCAGACACCAGTGGAATCTGTCATAAGTAATTGATTCCCAGAGGGACTGTGTGATAAATCCTCTCCCAGTTAATGGTAGCCTGGATGTAGCCTCACCTCAAGTCCAAAGTGGTTATTCTTCTTCTTAATCATCATCTTGCCAGATACTGATTAAGATGTCTCTGGGAATTGATTTGATGAGAGGAGTCTGCTTTTCAACTCCTTATCCATACCCAACACAACCTCAAATTTTACTCACACACTGATGATGATGGTATACAAAATACTTTGAACTTTGATACCACAAAGAAAGCAATTAATTAAAGGAAATAGAAAGAATAATATAAACATAGACATGTACAGATTTTATTCTAATCATTGTTTTAGAAACAAAGTGGTCTTGTGAAAGGAAATCATTTTTTTTGTTGGTCAAATCACTCCAAAACATATTTTGTAGTCTATGATGTTATATGATGCTTGAGGTTGGAGACAAACAGAGAGACAAAGACACACATGGGTACAATGGTAATGTGCATAGATGGGCAGAGTAATTAAGATGCCGTATGGTCACTTTCACTCAGCACTGGTCAGTGTGAATATGACTAAGATGACCTGAAAAGAAATGACTGGATTATTTATAGGAAGTGGGTCGTAAGTGACTGTCAGGGGTTTCAGAAAGGATTTGCGGTCACCAATTTGCTTCATCCAAGAGACTAGATAGAAAGAGGGAGAGATGTGTCCATGCACTCTGTATACGGATGAGATTACAGCCATTTACTTGGTGCTATGTCAGATAGGATTGTCTCAACACATCCTTGTAATCTCAAACATGGATTGGATTTTTCAATGCAAACTGCAGAATCAAATGCGTTGTTGAACTGATCTAGTTTGAGTTTTGCAATAAGGCTACTTCGCAGACAAAGGAAGTTGTAGTAGTCAAGTGCAGGTTAGTAAAACAAAAGGGATTCTAAAGAATAACATCAAATGCCACATGTTACCATGGTAGCCACCATAATTTGGCCCAGGAAACATGTGGCATAACATGCTGCACATCACATGTACAGCTCTATTTATTCAGTGTCTGCGAAAATATCAGCTACTCTTTTGAAAAAGAGAATTGCGTGTTGCCAATTTGCAGCATGTTTCCTGCACAAATTGCACAGGAAATGCAATATTTATTCATAGCTCATCGGTTTTAAACAGAGCAGAGACAACACAAATACAAATTGGCGAACAGTGTTGTCAGTGAGCTTTCAAAAGATTGATGAACCTGGCTTTGTTTGTCTGTAATCTATATATACTCACCTGTTACTATCATGTAATGTAAGTGCAACACATCACTGGTAAGGTTATGTATACACCAAAAATAACTGACACAGCTATGTCACACGCAACATTAAAATATTGTCTAACACGTGCTGCCTGAGTAATCAGAGCCCCCCCCCCCCACACCAATCAATAAACTTGGTCTCAGAAATAGGACTCAAATACCAAATTGTTCCCGCAACTGTTATTACTCGATAAGTGAACTAGTTTTTTAAAAGAAAGTGCAGCTACTATTTCCCTGTCATTCTAAACCTCGAGAAGAAATATGACCTGAGTGAAGCATTCTCCTACAGAATCCCTCGTGGGTTTGAGTTAAATTTGGACCATGTTGTTCAATCTGTTATCACGCGGGTTACGAGGGAAGGTAGACAGTGGTACTAGCTACCAGAAGGAGCATCAATTATGTTTAATTGGAATCAGAGCCTGAAATGATTTTGCTCTGGATGGTTGTTGTCCTCTGGGAGTGACTTCCTGGCTCCTTGCTCTCTTGATTGATGCATATGTAGATTTATACCCTGGCTGGAAGAGTTGTCAGATATACAAGCCAGACTTTAGGATATGGCAACAGATTTGTCCACTATTACAACCAATCATGGGATGGAAACATGTGGATATATAACATCACATTAATTTTACTTAAGAAAAGTCAGAACCTATTTTTTCTCAGAAATAATGTCTACAAATTATGCACAACAACACATATCACATTTTATCTCTCTGTACAAATGAGAGGAAAAAAGTACATTTCATCCCGAAGGGGCAATTAAGTCACATATGCGCAATATGTGTGCCTATTAGTACAAATTAGTGCCATAGCAAAAGCACGCACTAGTGGAGCCAATGTTGAATTATTTACCAGAAGTGGCCTTGTCAGGTCAGTGGCTGATTTTTGTGGTCCGCATCAAGCAAATATTTTTCCAGCACTTGATGAAATACTGAACACGTAAATTAGCTGTTCTACATGGAAGGATTTGGAGGGGGTCATCTAGGTTAATCATTATGTGGACTGCACAAACTTCAAGCCATATCTTACAAAGGAATTAACACCTTTTTCCTTTGTCTTTTCCATTTTAAAAGTATGAGTCACCTGACCTGTACGCAGAGTTACTTATTTTCAATACATTTTCATAAAAGAAGAGTAAATGATTTTTTTCTGAAGGAAATTAGCCTTTATTATTTCTGCTAGAGGGGATAATTTCCATTAGTTTTGCTTGATTTTCAGGATAGAAACTTTATTGTGGTCATGAAATTAATGTCTTATATACACAAATCTCTCAAGTTAATTAAGTCCCAAGGATTGTGCCCTGAGAAAATCAACACATTTTTGAATGAAAGCAGAATTAATGTGCAATTACATTCATAAACTATGCTAACAGACAGAGGTAATGATATCAGTGACTTGAAAGGAAAGTAGAATAAATATTTACTAAGACATTTAGTTGGGTTTCAATGAAACCTAAGAAGTGAATAATATATTTATTTAAGAAAACTAATACAGCATTATCTTGACAATCTCCCATGCTATTCCAGCAGCAGTCGTTTCTCCTTTTTGTGTGTGAGGGAAGTCTTAAAGATGTCCATATCTGAACTAGAAAGAAAGATGTATGCCAAGGTAGTTATTTAGCTCAGCATTTAAACGGCAGTCTTTAGTAGATATTAACCTCTACAAAGAAATGGGCCTCAAAATCTGGTGTGCTTTTAATGGGCATCCCTAGAAATGCTCCCACGTAAGTAATTACCAGGGAGTGGAATGCAGACCAGAAGCCGTGCTTAGCTAATACAAACAATGTCCAAGAATTTCTAAATCATCCTACCTGTTTATTTATCCTCATGGTTGGGATGACTTACACAGGGTTTAAAGTCCTGAGAGATTTACCCCCCCCCAAAAAAAAAAAAAAAAAAAAAAAAATGTTACATCAGCTGCACAGATGTCATAAACAAGTATTAAGCTTTGGTTTCTCAAGGACGTTTAAAATAAAGATTAGGATTGGATGATGCAGAGATCCTGTCATACCTCGGCGCTTTTGCTGTTAAAGTTTGCAAAACAAGGCAGCAAGGCAAGGCGCTTTTAATTACCGAGGTGGAACTTTCTCTCCGCATGGAGACAGAATTTGAGTAATTAGCGAGACATTAACCTCATAAAGTGCAGGGTTATCCCCCAGTGAATAAACATAGTGAAGTAACAGACACAGCCTTTAACATAATGAGGTAATTATGAGAGATTCCTTTGTTTTGGAGATTCATAGACATTAAAATCTTTTGGCAATTATGCAGTGGTAAAACTGTGTCTCTGATGTTAAATCTATTAGTAGGAGGCTTTCATTGTGATTATCTATCATTGGGTTGAAGGCAAATTATGTAATCATCATACCTTAAAAAAGAAATGTTTGCCCTTAATTTGCTTCCGTTTCTTGGATGTTAATTCCTCTTTTATATGATGCAACACAATCAACCAACTGAAACAGTGTAGCCCTCTTACTCAGTCCCATTGGCAATACAATCTCTGTTGTAATTGATATTAATGATGGTCTGCGAGCAATACCTAAAGAGATAATTGCAGGGATGGTGGGCTCAGAACAAAGCATTTTGATTCAGAGGTGAGGTGTGGGTCAATAAGGTTAAAGCTGTCTACCTCTTGTACTCTGGAAGAAAACAGAGAAGGCATGGATGAGAAGGCATGGTTCCGCCCCTCTGATCAAGGATCGCATTCTTATCAACACCAACCCCCTCCTTCAGGAGCTTCCTGAAAAGGGGGGTGTCATGGCTGGGGTAGCTGAAACCCAACTGGTATCAAGGGTGGGTGTAAAGATACCTAGCTATTGCACCCTTAGAGGTCTTCCCATGACTTCAGAACACATACGGGTATAAGAATATAAGAACATGTGATGTGTGAAAGTTGATGTGATGGCAAGGCGCAACTTTCTAACAAATAGAACCCATAAAATGAACATCCATCTGAATGTAAACATAGCTATTTTAAGATGGAATAACAATCTAACATGTTGTGCATTGGAGTCTTGAGACTGTTATGTTAGACCTGTTGAACTTACAAGCGTCTTGTTGATAATGGGTAAACAGACAATGGCTGTGGGCAGCTTTTCATTCATGATTTATGAAATCAGTAATACCAGTTTGCAGCTCAAAACATGAACGCATGCACATGTAATGCAACTCTTGAAAGAAGCAAGTTTGAAACGCACAGAAAAATTACTATATTAGTATAATCTGAAAACATAAAATAAAAGATGCCTGATCGAATCATCTTGGAAAATCAACAGAAAATGGATATTCATGGAATAACATGTCCTTTTTGGCCTATCATCTGATATTTCATGCTCCCCTATCATTGATCTAATTATTCTTCATCTAATGGTTTGTTTCCCACAGTTCCATCCTTCTACTTCGCTGAGTCTGAGTACAAGGTTGATGAGAACGCCCCCTATGTTGAGGTGACAGTCTTCAGAACCGGTACTGACATCACCAAGATGGCCTCCGTCACTGTCCGATCCCGCGCATCCAACCCCGTATCTGCTGTCGGTGAGTAACATTCCTTTATCTTGTCCCCGTCATCCTCTTCATGATCACTACCATTATCTTTCCTAACGTCAGCATCACTATCTTCTGGTACCCATCTTATAAAGAGTTGCGGTTGATCTGAATTGATTGCATGTCCCATCCTCTGTCTCCAATGTACAGAGGTCTAATTTATGTCAATCACAAGTCGAGTTGCGATCAATCGCAAATCGTTATATAAGAAGGCCTTAGATATTTAATCAGCTTGAAATTCATACTGTGACGATCATGTGATGTCACCACCATCATCTTCATTATTGAAGAAATAAGCATTATTCTGTGACTACACAAGCTATGCCATGCATGATTTTTATTTAGAAACTTCCATTTCTGTAAGATCTATGAACAGTCATCAAGAAAACATGGTGTAGGTGGTAGGTCAACACACTGGGTAGTTCTATGGTCCAGATTTTGGGGAAGGCGAGGGGGGAAAGGATGCTATGAAAGTTCCAGTGCCTGTAGTTATTAACTATACAGAGAAAAATGCTATGGGGCCTTTCATCTCTTGAGCTTACCCAGAGCTTAGACGTAATATATCCCCAAACTTCTGGGTAAGCACCAAGATTTCCCCCTCCTTCCTGCCTCCCATTCCCCCTCCCCATCTCACACTTCCTACGACCTATGCTAGTCTTTGCTTGCAGACCTTTTTTATACTAAAAAATCTTCTTTGGGGAGACACCCAACGTTTTGAATCAGATTTTGAGAAAAGTGATGATAAATCCCCATCGCTGTTGTTCGGAAGAAACACATTATGACTGATATGACCCTCTAGGGGTATTTGTTGGATATTGTTGCAAGTTTTGAGTGAAAACGGTGTCACTTGGTGACCTGTCCAGAGCCCGCTATCCCCCAGTCCAGTCACTGTAATCACATTCCATTGGAGAATTCTAAACACCCCGTCATATAGTCAACCAACTTCCCATTTCTTTGTCATTCACTCAAATGAACAATACTCATTTCGGTGGACAATAAACTGGCTTCCTGAATGATGAACAAACACACTTTGATGGATGAAGTCCAAGAAAGCTTGAAGCTCTTTTGGCCCCCCATATTTTGATTGACAGTTAAGAGAAACATGTGGTTGAACCATATAAGAAAGTCATTTTTATTGCTTCAAAGCTATCCCATTCAATCTTTGGTTTAAGTCACATTTCATTTATAAAAGACCACCATGCTGGATTCGTCTTACTATCTCTTTATATAAATCAAACCTTTACAGAAATAACATTACTTTATCAACAAGTTAATTGCAAGTGCAAAACTTTATTTAGAATTGAGCCTTCAAATTATTGTCCCACATTTAATTTCTTAAAAACACCTAATGGGAATATTCAATCCATCATTCTTTCTATGGACCTTCACTTCGTTTCATGTGCTTCTAATTGAGCCCTCAAATTAAGCCTTTCTATGCCAGACAAATTACTTTTCAATGGGATGAATGTTTACTTCTGATGCATAAATGCCCCTTTGGTTAAAAATAGACACTAAACCTGCTCCATGGATTAAACACATTTAAGTAAATATATTGGGCTAATCAGTAGGAACTAGGAGTCTAGTTGAAGGAGACTAGAGGTGTGCTTGCCTCACATCCGAGTTGGATGCCCAGGGGAATTATTAGCCCTGATCTTGGAGGCCCACTGCTCTTGAGAGTCAGACCCCTTTCCCTCTAAGCAGAGGATCCCAGGGGGTCAGGTGTAAAGGATGCTAGGGGTTCCTTCCTGGTGCCAAGATCACACACCCTGACAGGTTGGAGATGCAGAGACAGGGATGGTCTATTAGTTAATAGACCTGGGCCCTGTTGCATAAAACTTACCATTAATAGTAACTTTGCTATCAATGGCAACTTCTATGGAAACCTTGAATTTGATTGGCTGTCGAGTGGTGTTACCATGGTAGTTACCATTGATGACAGAGTTACCATTAATGGCAAGTTTTATGCAACGGGGCCCTAGTCTGGCTTGTAGGCTGTTGGGCATTTCTAAACCATACTATCCCATTAAGAGGTCTGGCTGCAGTAGACTAATCATCCTGGATATCCTCCCCCGGACTAGGAAAATAGGAGAATGATACAGTAACTAGTCTTAGAATATGAGACTTTATTTTTTAGTTTGGATCAGAAATGTCCAGTAGCCTGAAAGCCAGACTACTATACGGTAAGGCTGAAAAGTTATGGGCTACTACCATATCTCATCTTGGATAATATATAAGCCTGATCAGAAAAAAGTGAACTGGTTGGTTAATTAAGATGCAACTATAATGCTTATTTGTTTGCAAACTGGTTTGAAAATAGTGCACAATGGGTGTAGCTTGAGCTGAGCAGACCTAGTTTCACCCTCCCCCCCCCCCCCCCAAAAAAAAAAAAGAAAGAAAGAAAGAAAGAAAAAAGTTTTATTCCCTGAAACGTTTAAAGTCTAATCAGGTTACTTTGCAACCTCAGTTGAATGAAGACCTCCATTTTGATTGATAGTGTGATGATTTGGGGCTGTGATTGATGGAGGAGGAGTTCAAAACTGGGCGGTGTCTTCACATATGTCTTCGATCAAACCATCCTTTCCTTCCTTAATGCTGTGACTTTCATCTGGGAATCCCTCGTTCATATGTGACTCAGCTTCATCAAAATCCACATCCACATTTACTCTGTACACTTCAACAAATTTATCTCAGTACTAATCTTAAAAATATTCTCACTTAAAATAATGTTTTGTTTGTGGCTTGCTTGGTGCAATGCCATGTACATCACCCTTTCACCCTCATAAAATCTAGCCACTTCCTAATCCTTTTCCCCCTTAAAATTTCCTTTCCCTTTCTTAATCTAACATTTCCCACCTGAAGAAAGCACCCCCAAACTGCCCTGATTCTTTTAACCTAATTTCAACCCACCTTGTTTACCCCTTGTCTGTTTCTACCTCTTCCAGAATATCCTACTTCAACAAGAAATGTTGAGTTATCTTAATCTGATTCAATTTTGTTCAGCTCTCAGTTCTTCATCCCTATATACCTATATTATATCCCTCACTCTAACGTTCCGACACCTACGTCTTAGCCTCCCCTTAATTTCCTGCTACCTAAATTTATCTCCTGTGCAACCACACTGCATTTGTGTTCTCAGAAACACATACAGCTTCAGGCCATAGACTGAGAGACCGATGAAGCTTCGCAAATGTGGTTTATATCGTGAGACTTACGTGTTGTTGCACGGCATTGCATTCATTCATGTTTTAAGAAGAAACTTACTGCTTCAGGCATATGATTTTCCATACTACTGTAGCTGCATTATTGAATGGTACACTTAGAAGTTGTTCAGAGAAATTTACATCAAAGGGACAGTCTGTCGCTATGGCAGACTTTAATTGCCTGTGGGGGTATGTACTAGAAAGTCTGCTAAATCAAAAAAGAAGGAAGATTTCAGGAAGAAAACAAAAACTCAAGAAAATAAATCTGCTTGGCTCAGTCCGTCTTGGCGTGGGGGACCGTTTAGACTCAGAAATGATCATGGAGAGATTTCCTGATTTGATTTCGGTGGATTCCTTTCGCATTTCTCTCCATCCAAGAAAATTGCAGCAGAGTTTTTCTGATACTGTTTGATAGGAACGAAGCAGAGGTTTTGTCTGGGAGCTGGAGAGCTGGGGATTGGGAGTTAACCCTTGACTTTTTACCTCAGAGTCTTGTGTATATTACGTGTCTTGTGGGGTCCTTCTAATATCATGCAGGCAGGAGATATTTCACTGTCTTGCTGTATACCCCATTCTTTCCTTAGTATTACATGTATATGAAGTTCCTTCATGGCTCTCCTTACAAATTTGTGGGAAATGTTTTTCTTTCTCATGACTATATTTAACACCATTGATCATGTTGTTTCCTCTTTACTAACATGCATCCTCTGCATTCTCTGGATTGGAAACACAAAGAGTAATATATTTTCACATTTACAAATTGTGTATGTACTCAGTGTATATCATTTTGTCTAATTTTAGAAGTTTTAATTGTCAACTTTTATGTTAAGATTTTGCATGTACTTTTCTGTTTAATATTCAAATATTTTGTTGGTTTCTGAGTTGTATTATACACTGGTTAATATGTTTATTCGTCTGTGTTTCATAAATGTATCATGATAAGTACTGCCATGGCATAAATTTCTTTGTACCACCCATTTGCTTTTATATTTGTTTGCTGCACAATGACACCTTCAGAAAACAATTTAAAGGCATGTACTGAAATGAGTAACATGCATATGTGACAAAGCGATATGGCAAAAATGAGTTGCTTGGTGTTCCTTGAGTTCCTTGGTGAAGACAGGAAATCTGGAAGGCATGATTAAGTATACCGGATGCCTTTTCAGCCACGAGGGCGCAACAAAGTTTGTCAGATAATATGACGAGATCCACCCATCTATCCATCAGTCATTGTTAAAAAGTAGCCTAACTTTCAAGCTGTTGGCATAGTTAATCCAAATTATCACTTAATTCAGGTCTAGTGCTAAACAGACTTTCTTCTTCCCCCAGTCTACACACAGTAAAAACACACTTGAGAACGATTAGTCTTTTCCGCCAGACTTGTTTATTATAGAGTTTGGATACAAAAATGCAATATGGCCTGAAAGATAGGCTAGTTAGAACATATGTCTCTACTGATGAGTGGAGGATCCCAAAACCACAATGTTTTCTATGAGTAATGTGTAGGTGATTAATTAGAATCCCTGGCAGACCTAGTAAAATCTGAAGCCCCCGAGATGTGACACACAAGTACAAGAACACCTGTCGCATCTTGATGGTATTTGTCTGTCTGTTTCTGTGTCTATGTGAATCATGCTTGCACTTTTTTAATGGTTGGTCACATATAGATATATCCTGAATCCACCATTTCTTTGGATTGGTCAAATGTATTTTGTAAATGGTTTTAAATGTCATTGGCTCATTTATGCAGTAGTAATGCAAATAGTGAGTTGCCATGCATATGCCATAATTCATATCCTAGTAAGTTAAATAAGAAGAAAATAAGGCTTTACATGTTAAAAAGTCTTATTTATATCTATTAAAAATTAGTTTATAATTATTTCTTTCTCTGCTTTGCCATATTTCACACATTTTCAGATATACATTATATGTCCTACTGTGTGCCAATGCATGTTTATTTGAATTCATGTGTTTTTATCACATATATGTTCACAATTTTCTGTTTGAGTGCATATGCGTACACATGTTATGTCCTTATTTATAATTCCAGTGCACTGGATCAATTAAGACATTTTTATTAAATTTGATAAAATTGTTCTTTTGTATTTTGTGTGTGTAGCTGGTGAAGACTATGCTGGCATCAGCCGAAACCTGGACTTCGCTGCCGGCGTCAGCCAACAGACCGTCAAGGTCTACATCATCGACGACCGCGGCCAGCCCAGACTGGAGGGACCCGAGACCTTTGAGCTGGTCCTCAACATGCCCATGAACGGAGTCCTAGGAATGCCCTCCAAGACCGTCATCACAATCAATGACACCGTCTCTGACTGTAAGTGTGGCACCATTACTGAGTCCAATGCCAATACCAAGTTTGATTTTAACTCCAAAAATAATAGCAATATTAATTTCAATACCAATACCAATACCAATTTCAATTTCAATACCAGTTTTAATACCAAGTTCAATTTTGATGTCAATACCAATACCAATACCAACACTTGAGAACACTTAATAATTTGGTTTCCTAGTGATATCTTTCAGAATGGTAAATGCTTTGAATACAAGTCCAAGCAAGATTGAAGTAAAGGCAGGCAGGTAACGATTAGTATATGGCAGATGATTGAGAGACATAAATACGGACAAAAAACAGATAGAAAATCATGGACATGTGAAGCGGAAGAATTTGGGGGAATTCAGGAAACTAGATGCCTATGTTAGCTGTCCTTAGAGGAAGCCGAGACATAGTCCCACCTACCTACTTCAAAGTTTGAACATTGGACCTACCCTTGCGTTTTGAGCATGGAAACCTTTGCAGAGGAAACCCTCTGAGACTGAGAGTTCAGGAGAGAAATTAACCCCTACCACCTAGAATCCTGAGTGGGAGGGGGTAAACAAGGTGATCGGGAATTGGCACTGAATTGGAAACAGGTCTTCAGCTCTGGAAAGCAAGAAGAAGGACAGGAGAAAAAACATCCTGGGAGATGAAGTGATCTATGGATGGTTTGAATTGTACATGATATCCAAATTACATGCATTTTATGTTTAAGTGTGATCATGACCAGGGAACAATAGCTTCATTCAGGTATGAGACTGAAATTGAAAATGAAATATGTGAACTGTTCGTGACATTGCAGGAACATTTTCAGTCAACATCTTATAATGCTGCTGTGTTCTACAAAAGCATGTGCACTCCTAATTTAGAATCTTTATTGCACAGACGAGTCTTAACCATGCAGCTTAGTACAAAATGTATATCCTTTCTGTCCACTCCAGTGGGTTTCCATCACGCTCTTTATTGAGAGGTTATGTAGAATCTTTATGACATATTAATATAGTAATAAGAAATATGGTTTCCATTTTATCTATTATAAATCTTGTTGCTTTTTTCTCTGTCGCCCCTCCAGTGCCCAAGGTTGAGTTCAGACATCCGACTTATGAGGTGAACGAGAACGACAACTCCATCTCAGTAGAGGTGGTGCGAAGTGGCGACCTGTCCATCGAGAGCACGGTGCGTTGCTACACGCGCCAGGGATCCGCGCAGGTCATGATGGATTACGATGAGAGACCAAACACGGAGGCTTCTATCATTACTTTCCTGCCAGGTAAGAAAAAAAAAATCATTTATCTATGTGCCACAACTCTCTGTTCTGAGATATTTGTATCAGATCTACCTCATAGTAAACAGCCCCTTGACCTGCGAACTAGTCAGTCAGGCTGTGTATAACGGTAATGATCAAATCTCAGTTAGTACAAACCTTGAATTTGATTTCAACATGTATTTCAACATGATCCCGTCTTTGTTGTGAAGTGTTGATACTTTCGGCATTGTTTGATGAATCAAATAAGGGTTAAAAAATACTCATTCATGTCTGTTAATGTATGCATAAAAAAGTCTTTACCAAACACGAGTTCTCACCATCCATCCACCATCCATCTCATGCTCATCCCATTATTCTGCCTCCTACCATCAGGTGAACGATCCAAGACCTGCACTGTTCTGATGATGGACGACAACCTCTTTGAACCGGATGAAGCCTTCCGCCTTGTCCTGGGCTCTCCCCGCACTGCCTCGGGCGTTCCTGCAGTCATCGGCGAACAGAACGTCACCGTCATCACCGTGCACGATGTTGGAGATGGTAAGTCAAGATCGCCTGCAAAAAAAGAATAAAAGACATCTTATAATGATGTTGACGTTTGTCATTCATACTTGGCTTAATACTGTTAAACACTTAATATATAATAAAAGAAATGTCTAATTGAGAGTATTACTATAAAGAATGTTACCTTAGAACCTGAGGAGTGGACTTTTATAAAGCATATGTATCATATCTTTTAATATGTGTTAATTTATCTCTAGTATTTCCAATGCATGAAGTTAGTACCGTAATTTTCGGTGTATAAGACGCATGTTTTTCCCCTTGAAAATCACGCCAAAGTCCGGGTGCGTCTTATACACAGCGTTAGAAAAAGTCGGGTCTTTCAAACTTACACGTATACACATGTATGGGACTATGCATTGTGTGACAACAATCAACATTTAACAACAAAATAAATGGCTTTGATAGCCCGACATAATACTGGTAATACGATCTCAATCACATCATCAGCATAATTACAGGTACGAAGAAAGCACCAGGACTAGTATTTGTCTGAGACACCTCAAAGAAACCGCTAGCTAGAAAGCTAAGCCCTAAGGATAACCTCCGTTAGATCAGAGCCGCTATTGTTGCTTTGATCCGGCCTCGAGGTGGCGCTGTACACATTATCGTCCGCGGAGATTTTTTTTTTTTTATCTCCGAGGCCAAAAGGTGTACAGCGCCACCTGGAGGCCGGATCAAAGCAACAATAGCGGCTCTGATCTAACGGAGGTTATCCTTAGGGCTTAGCTTTCTAGCTAGCGGTTTCTTTGTGGTATCTCTGACAAATACTAGTTCTGGTGCTTTCTTTGAACTGGTAATTATGCTGATGATGTGATTGAGATCGTATTACCGTTATTGTGTCAGGCTATCAAAGCCATCTATTTTGTTGTTGGATGTTGATTGTTGTCACACAATGCATAGTCCCATACATGTGTATACATGTACGTGAGACCCGATTTTTATTTTTTTTCAAATTGCGTGCTCAAAGTCGGGGTGCGTCTTATGTGCGGGGGCGTCTTATCTGCCGGTCGATACGGTAATATCTTTTGTTGTTATGTCAATTTGACTATTCTCAGTAGCTAGAGGCCTATTTGAGGTTCCTGCACAGAGTTTTGTTAAGATTCAACTCTCTCATTACTATTAGCAAAATGATATTTGTTGAACCAATAGGACCTTCAATGCCTGATAATGTAAGGGTTAATGTAATCGCTCATTACCATTAGCAAGAAGTTATGTGTTAAACTTATGGGGCTTTCAAGGCCTGGTAATGTAAGGGTTACTATAATGCAATTTTCTTTTGTCTGCCTTACAGCTCCAATCATCAAGTTCCCTGAGACCAAGTTCAGCGTTGATGAGCCAACAGACCCTGATAGCATCATCACAGTGAGCATCCCAGTGATCCGCATGGGAGACACCTCCCAGACATCCCTGGTCCGAGTCTTCACCAAGGACGGGTCAGCACAGAGCGGAATCGACTACAACCCCCTCTCACAAGGTAAGAACCCCCGCTCTCCCGCCTCCACCCACCCCCCTTCCCAACCATTCACAGCATCTCTCACGTTTTACATATAAAATAAAAGACACCTGTTTGATTCGACCGCATTATTGTTAACACAAGTTAGAGAATTTAAATGTTAAGTTCCAGTACTAGTAAAACATTCAGAATCTAACTACATTTGAATGTACAATCATCGTGAAGAAGCATTTTATCCTATAACAGCAAAATTATGGTATGCTAATGAATTAGTTTATGAGATTTTTATTTATTGTTAAAGTGACATCAAAATAATAGAGACATAGGTGCTCTGAACCTGACGGAAAGAAAACATCTTGGTCACATGACAAACTGATAGAATCTTTGCATATTGGAGGTGTCATTTCTCCGTGCACACAGTCGTCAAGTATGACATTTCTGGATGATTTGAGATAGTCCACAGTGGGCGTCGTCCAAAAAACATGCCTTCCTTTTCCCGGAGAGACCCAAGGAGACGTCGGCACGGAAACGTGATGACATTGATGATTATCCGAACAGTCGCTGTGTTCAGTCGGAAAAAAATTTGGCACCTCTTACAAAATGTGACGCACCATACCTAGTAACAGGACAAGTTCTTGTGGCTCCTTGGTTAGTGCCAAATCATACCCCCGTCATGGTGCAGCAAACCTATCTACCCCAGTCTTCAACTACATCCATATAATTTCTTGAATGAAACAGATGCACTGTTAAAAGCTCCAAGCTGGTAGTAGTTATGTAATAGGATATCATAATTCATTTGTACTGTTTCCAAGAAGGCAATCTTTAGTTATCTAGGCACATATGGACAAGTTTGGGGTTCATCATTCAAACGTCACAGCAAATTAAAAAGTTGTATAAAATTATGACAAAACTGGTCTAAACTCAGAAAATAATACATATCATGAGGAAGAGTGAACGCAAGATATAACAATTAATTTGAGGGAAATGGGTCCATTCAAGTCTAACATTATTAGACAAAGGTATGTTCATGTGCATCCATTTATATTGCATTTCTTAAATACAGTGCAATGTCATATTTTTCATAGTAATCTTTAAAGAGGTAATTGGTAAGCAAATTTAAATTGAACCATACTTTTTAAATCTTACTGGGCTGAGGCATACTCTGAAAAACCATAAACAAGCAATAAAGTTTAAGAGAATAACTTCAAAATGTCCCTTACTTTAACTTACCTTACATTCTGTGTCTCTAAGGAAATCTTCCCTTAAAACTCTAAGGTTCAAATCCGAGTCACGTCTCGTCTCCCCATTGTGCATGTGTCACAGCCTTTGTTAAAGCCCTTCAAATCATTCATCTTGGAATCGTTTGATGTCTTGTGCCAACCGTTACTCATACCACAGGCCCTACCCAGAAGCAAAAACAAGTAGAATACTCTCAGTCTTGTCATCCTTATACCTTTTGGTCAGGTTTCCTCTCAACTTTAGGTGCACTAATATTAAACAGCAGATTACTTAAAGGGAATATACTGTACTGGGAAGACAAAAAGTCTTCAAAATGGTGATCATGGTAATCTTACCAGTGGTCTTAAATTCATGAATTGTCCATTTTAGAAACTTCTTGAAAGTTACTTGCCCTCAAATGATCCACATTTTTAATAATTACTGATTAAATCACAAATCACAAATTGTTCAGGCCGAACATTTTGATGATTTGTGATTTAATCACTTATTACTAATATGGATCATTTGAGGGCAAATAACTTTCAGCAAGTTTCTAAAATGGACAATACATGAATTTAAGACCATTGGTAAGAAGATTGCTCATGATCACCATTTTGAAGACTTTTTGACTCACCAGTACAGTATATTCCCTTTAAAGCTCTTTTAATTTTTGATGTTCATATCATGTTTTTTTGTAGGTGTGTGAATATAAAAACGGCTGTTTAACACTCTGTCATTATTTTTCCCACCCCCTCTATTACTCATAGTATTTGTCTAGATACGAAGAGCAACATTCGTTTAACTGCCAGAAAATTGCTCAATTAGTTTCGTTCAGACAGTCGCCTATGTGTCTTTCCATCTCTTGTATTCTTGCTTTTCAATAGACTATGACAGGTTCTTGACGGGGTTGTGCTAGAATATAGATCATAATCATATTTGCTTCCTGTCTTGTCATACTGCTCTGATGTAAAATCACGCAAACATTATGTTACATTACTGAAGTCATGTAACTCATATCATGACAATTCATCTTCAGTAGCTTCACTTAGAAACCTAAATATGGGACAAAACAAATTGTTGAAGATTGTTTGGAAACTGACACAGAAGGAAGATCGAACATTATTTCAGATAAGTGACCATTACAAGCCTAAAGGTAAACTTCTTTCTTCATTGCACATGGATGCGCAAGCTAGTAAGGTAAGAGGAACAAGGTATAAGGAAGGGATGACTTTAGTGACGTGGTCCCGGAGAGCTGTTTGCAATCTATCAATAGCAATCACTTTATATAGGCTGCATCTTAATTCAAGATCAGAGCTCAATTTCAGTTGTAGGTTCGGGGAGCAATGAAAGTGGCCTCATTTTCTTGTAGAATCTGTGGCGCTGACTCAAAGGAACCGGGGCAATATTTCCTTAAATCAATCAGACCTCCACCCCCTAGTACCACTTTGGTATAGGAGCGTGATATTCCACAATGCCAAATCTTTCATCAAGAAGAAATCTGATAAGGAGTAAGAAAAGGAGTTCCCCTCCCCACTCTTGAAGATTTTCACACTTTAACTACAAATAAGTCTGAGTGTGAATGATGATGCTACCTGATTGTCTCTTCAACACCAATTTGGTGATGGTGACCTGTCAATCAAGAGGTCAAAAGGTCATGACCTCTATGCTGTAGGTCCTACTTGGCAGTGTCTTATTAGAGGTGGATTTTATGGGAGGGGCTAGTAAAACTGTTAGTACCAAGGAGTAATTATGATGCCTTGAAGGGGGGAAGCTGGGGTGGGAGGGTTAGCCAAGAACTTGATAATGACCCTTGGAAGGTCGGAGGTCAAGGGCGGCCTTGGAGGCATGAGGGATTTGTTGAAGGCAAGTCTGGGTTCACCTTTACATCTCTTTTTTGCTCTTAATATTTATAAACAGAACAACTTAATGTGAGGATCAAATGGCTAATGCTCTGTCCCTTTTTACACAATATTCTCTCAAACGTGTCGCTGCATTTCCTTCTTGACAATTACAGATATCGAATTGGGCAAAACGAAAACCCACTCCCACATTATCAAAAAGGAAAAACAATTATACTTTGAAATGAAAAAGGGGATAGCAAATGCATATTATGTGTTCCCTTTGAAAGTTGCAGATGTGGAAGAAATAAGCCTAAATCTGAGGTGTCTAGTGAAAGTATCTTTCACTGTCTAATAATCCATCAGGGCTATGATCACTCACAACATTACCATACTCAAAATATCCCGGCACGGAGATCTCGTTTCTTGATTACTACGTGAACAAATCAGATTATTTCCCCCACTAATAGAACAAAGTGTTGTAATTCTTTTGTGCCCCCGGTTTTTTCTCTGCACGTTCCTGTCCCGTTGACTGGCAATGTCCTGCCCCCGTGAAATTGACGGCGAAGTTTGGGTAAAGGGAAGATTCAGGGATAATATAATCAATCAACGCTGGGGGAGGGGAGCGGAAAGCCAGACCGTTATTTGATGATAAAATCATTGCCAATTGCCAATGCCAGCCACTGTGGGTTTACCTTAGTGCTAGCAATCGCCACTCCCTCTGTTTAAACCACAGTGGCCAATTTGCAACCCAGCGTCAAGACCAAAGTTTATGCACTCCATCAGCAAGATTTTTTTTTGTATAAGAAAGAACAGTCATGGTAATTTAAACTTTTGGAAGCTATTTCTAGGGGAACGGTGTTGTGTCACTTGGATGGAAATCAGGAAGGTTTTTTTCTGAGGAATTTCAAAGCTGTTTTTTATATTGCGAGGACATCCAGTTGCTTTTTAATTAACCACAACCTGTCTTGAGCCGCAATGAAAGAAGAACCTTTATGGGTGGGCAAGATTGGAAAACGATTTACCTCATTCAAAATGTGATTTAATGTTCCCCACAAGTTTTTAAAAGAAGCAAATTATTCACACAAAAACCACATTATTTCTTAATTTCTTGTTTCAGTTTATTTGGGAATATTCTTGTTTACTTTAAAAGAAATAGTGGAAGAAGAGAACAGAAAGAAAGTTTTAAGCACCAAAATGGAGCAACTGAGAATTCTGTCAGTGGTCGAGGGGGAAATATGAGAATGATTCATGAATTACTCTGAGCCTCCATCGGCTCCATGTTTATTTTTCACTTGTTTAATTTGATGTATAAAGGTGTCTCAAACACATCAAAGCAGAGATCCCCAACTCATCTAATAATTGGCAAAGAAGCATTAATATGTTCAAGGTGATATGTCTCTTTCTCATCCAAATTGAATCAGTCACATTTTGTGAGGTATCAGAAGCAAATGTTACACTTCCCTTTTTGCCATTCTCCCTTAATTTTTTTGGAATCCCTTGCCCCAAAATCAGCCACTTGAGATATCATATTTATCATAGTTTTTCAAATTCTATTATCACTCCTAGATCATGTCCTATCAAAACTACCTGCAAATCACAGACCAAATTTATGTTTAGTGGATGTCACATACATTGCATTTCAAAAAGAAAAAGAAAGAGATGATGAAACACAGTGCAGGTGGCAAGTTCATGATTCAAATTTGGATAGTTTAATGGGTAATAGCTGTATACATGTATGTCTCAAACTATCGAGACACATCATATATCTTCATGTAATGAGACCATAGATAGATGATAGATAGGTAGGTAGATAGATATGTAGGTAGATAGGTATATAGGTAGATAGCTGGATAGATAGATAGATAGATAGATAGATAGATAGATAGATAGATAGATAGATAGATAGATAGATAGATAGATAGATAGATAGATGAATATATAGATAGATGATTAGATAGGTATATCAACTGATGAGCTCGTAGTTTATTCATGGGCTTGAGACACATCCAAATTTAAAAAAACATTAGATATATAGGTACTTAGCTAAACCATGTTGGATGTAGAATGGATGCAAAGTCACAAGGTACAAATATAATATATGAGCATCACTCCAAAATGAATGATGACTTTGAAGGATGCCTACGCTGTCAAAATGTTAACATGGCAGAGTCAGCATAGATAGACAGGTTGCAGGCCTAGTCATCTAACCGCAGAAACCATCCCAAGGTCATGGATGAAGGCTAGAAGGGGGCGTATGTCGCACAATATTGCCCCCCTCCCTTTCTTCCTAACTTCCTGTGAACTAAAGGGATAGATTCATTGTGGGTTAAATGGCCCTATGAGGCGTAGAGGATTGTTTTGGAGGTTGAGTTAATGTCAGGGGTACAGAAAGGACCTGTCATATAGAAGGATAGAGGAGAGGGGCGAGAAGAGGTGGGGGGGGGGGGGGTATGTCACAGGTGCAGTGTTGTATAGGGAAATATCTGAGGAGAGGGTGGGGTGGTATTTCACAGGTGCAGCATTGTATAAGGAAATAGTTTTGTAGTAGGAGGGGGGAGGGGTGTGTCCAGGGGAAGGGGGGAGGGGTGTATTTCACAGATGCAACATTGTAAAGGGAAATAGTATGAGATGAGGAGTAAGGGGTGGGTATGTCCAGAAGGGGGGGGGGTCCAGAGTTGCCCCTCCAATGAAACCATCAATGCACAGGACATCCAAGACAAGAAAAGGTCATGAATAAGGTGCCGATAGGGGCACATGTCTAGGAGCCAGAGATCCTGCCATATGAAATCATTATGACAGGGCTGCATTGGGGCAGCGCTTCACTTTGTGAATCACTAACCAAGGGAGGCATTGTTTAATCTCCCAGTACGTGCTATGTGCACAGGAAGTGTCTGCTCATGCCTCACAAAGTATGTGGGCCCCTCAACAGCAGTTGTTTAACACTCATACCGTGTCTCGAGTCACGTGTGTGTCTACAAAAATGGTACTTTTTAATAAAGGAGAGGGTAAAATTGAATGACGAGTTGATTTTCATGAAACCACAAAATTAAAACTTCAGTTTTCATGATTAGTAATACAGAGTTGTAAAATTTATATTTGATGTGTCATATAATTTCCCACAATTTTTTTCCTATTTGCTTGTTTAGTGTATTTTATTCAAATTGCTGTTTTGTGGGTGTTTAGTCCATTTAAAAGGGTATTGTCCCAATTTATAAATTTACAGCTGTTGAACAATCATTCTTACCATGTGTTTGTTTGAATTCTCTCATCTCAGCTCTTATTTCTTCTACTGTTGTGATGATCACAAGCTGAAGTTCTATTATTAAGAGCAGATGCACATCCTTACCCTTCTTCCTTTGACCGAGACAGTCCAGCTGGTTTCTTTATAATCCCGCCATTAATCACAATTCTCATATCTTACTTTGGGGATGCAAATTTGTATGTAATTCCTGTAATCTGAGGTCTAGTACATGACGATTCTGCCTAGAGTTGTGTATGTATAACCATAACAAGCTTTCCTGGTTTTGATACACTGGGTGTAAAAGAAAGTGCAATAATTGGTATCTTCTGAACTCTGTACCAAAGTGATGCATTTTATGAAAACAGATAGCAAATATTAGAAGGATAGAAGAGTTTAGTCATGATAGGCTAGGTAAATAATGACATGGATGGATGTGTTGTTAGGTAGGGAGACAACAAAATTTGTAATAAAATTGGGAAGAGACTGTACCAATTATCTCTGTCATCATAAAAGATTGATGAAATCAATGTTTCCCCCTTCCCCTAAAATGCATTTAGACATCCTAAATGCCACAACTTCCCTATGTTGTAAATCCACAGAGAACATTTTAGGTAACATGAATCAGCCATGGTGTTTTGGTTTGTAATTGTTACCATGGCAACACATTATCCCTTGTCAGGGGAAGTCTTCAGTAGAACATTGTCATCACTTACTCATACTCACACATACTCATGTGCTGGTAATGTCATGTTTTCTTACTTACATGTATGTTATTAGACCGGTACAGGAAGACTTTAAAAACTAATCACATTCATTCATATATTACCCAGGCGCCAAAGTTCTTTGCATCGTCAAAGAGATAAGGATAAACTGTCTGTTCGTTGTTAGAAAGTATTGTCCTATTATAAAAAAGGCCAAACAAATTGAATACAAGCTTTATGAAAATATTTTGGCTTGTTTCTTTGTGAACATTGTTATAGGCATGGTACCATATTTCTCTCAATAACAAGTAGAAATGTTGTTCATCTGGCATTGGTTGGGATGTATTGATTGAACACAAGAATTATTCATTGAATTTTGTCGATTCAACATTTTCACCTGTATTTATTACACTGAGTAGTTCTCCATTCACATCGGCCAAAGAGGACTGAGTTGAATGAAAGGATACAATGATGCTAAAAAAAAGCTAGAAACTGTGTGGGAGAGGTGAAAACAAGGCTACCCGGTGTAATGCTAATGATGTTAGATTATGTTGGAATAAGGAAAACAAATCAAAACTGAGCCATTGTTTTAAGTTAATCTGCCTGGGGGATGTTGAAATGACTGGAAATCCCAAATCTGTATGAGCCTATACTTGGGGGAGCTTTCATCAAAGGGGCAGATGATGCCCTCCTAAATCCTCAACTGACCCCCCAGTTAATCCCGCGTCTCAATCCCTTCCCTCCCATTTCGAGAGTTACCAATTCCTTCTTTTGGTCGGCCAAGGTTTGAAGCTGCCTTTTTGAGTTTCGGTTTGTACCTCAATCAATCCAAAAAGAGATTTTCTCCATGCACTATTTCATCTTCAGTGACTCACAGATTCACAATATAGAATTAAGTTTAGACATAAGCCTAGTTGGCTTCTAAACACCATAGGGCTGCACACATTTTTTATGACTAACTAGGCTAGTGAGGCTTCATGAATATGGCCACTGGAGTATGTGTGGTATGGCATTTTGGTGTCAGTATGATATGTACACCCATATGCATCTTGTTATCAATGTGGTATAGAAAGATTATAATCATACATTTGCAGAATATGCAATATCCCACACAAACACACATACAAATATGTTTCTCACAATGCTGAATAAAGTCCAGGAGAGATTTTCTTATCAATAGCTGACCTTTCTGGTACCTATATATACCCTCTTTAGACAAACTGGTAAAGAGTTCCTACTCCCAGAGGTCTACACCCCACCCCCACACCCCACCCCACACCCCACCCCCACTTACATAGGCATACACAAAGAGGTTTGGGTGACTTCATTTTCCCTTGGGCCATTTTCTGGTCACCAATTTCTGATCTTTCCAAAACATCCTCTCGCTGTCCATCTCAGTTTATCTTGTAGGACATCAAGACGATGACATGTGATGCAGTGCTTGTCTGACTTTTTCTCTAATACAAGAAATCTTCAAACGCTCTCACTTAAAAAAATACTTGCCATGTTTGACTCTCTATGTGTCACAGTTTTATCTTGTGCAAAGCCTAGCACACCTGGGGCCATATCAATGAAACCTTTCTAAACCGAGTTAGTTGCTAGAGTGCTTTTAGTTTCATACATAAGTGTATCCTGATGTAAGAATAATTACATCCATGCATACCTCACATGCAAGTTAATAATCTGACTGTTTTTTCCCTCCCCTCTGTGTTCAGTGCTTGAGTTTGGCTTCAATGTTACCGAGCGCATCGTTGAGATTGAGATCCTTCCCGATGATGACAGGAACGAGATGAGAGAGGCTTTCACCCTCCACATCACTGGAGACCAGATGATGATTGCTGATGTCCAGGTGGGTAACCTCCCCCGCCCCCTTCCCTCCCCTAGTCATACCTAGATTGTCATGGTTTATGCAGAGAGTGTTGGAAAAGCCCCAAACAAGTGCATTTTAAAATAAAAAGAAAATATCTGTGTTGATTGGGATACAAGAGATATGCATATGCAAACATGAACAAATTGTCTGTCTTGTATGTGTCATGTTTGAAGTTTTGCAGCAGTACTATATTGTACAAACAAACCATTTTATTGTTGTTTCTGCATTTGTTTGTATTTTATTTGACACAGAAGTGGTTTATGAAATCAATGTGGCATACTTAAACGTCTTATTTACCTTTATGGAAGGATTAAGATGCCTATGGAGTAATTATGGGATTTAGAGAGGCAGCTTAGGTTTGCAATTTAGCGAGGTGACCATAATCTCCCAATGTTTGTGCATGTTAGCTGATAATGTTCTTATTTAATTATCTCCATCTATTGAGGGTCACTTTCCCCTATTGTGGTGGAGCTCTTAAATAACTGCACATAAATGAAAGAGGATTCAAGAGAAGTAAATCTAAATATCTGTATTAAGGTCAGTGAGTATTGTGAGGGTATTATTTTGGAAGCAAGTGGGACTTGTTTATAGCATGTTTGCGTGGAAAAAAATGTGAGCAAACATTTGATGGTGATATATTGAGGTTTCAAGGGATAGGATATAAACGGGACATATACATGTGACAGCTCGAGATCTCCCTTAGCGCCATATTAGAGCTATGTGGGGCGAAAGTTCAAGAGGAAATGAAACAGATCAACGGAAAAGGAGAAAGGATTATTGAGTCTGTCACTATGTCAGGGCAACAAAACCTTAACCTCAGGAGTGGTGGGGGTGGGTGTCCGGGTAAGAAACAAAGGCTTGGTCAGAATATTTGAGAAGGAATGAGTTAATGGTGCTGGCATCATATTTGGGGTAATATAATCTGGTAGTTAATAGTCACACCGAAACTTAAACCTCCCCTAACGATCTGGCGCTGACCCCTTGAGATGCGCGGGGTGACGGGCTTGGTTACGGGGTTCATCAATCGCTTGTCCCGAACAATGAAGGAGGCTCTGCATCTTGCTTGGGACCATGGTTTTGTCAGCCCGGCGGAAACTCTATTAGAGCAATGTAAGCTACGGGCATAGCCTTTAGGGGTATGTTTGAATAAGGTGGAGAGGGGATGGAAGGGGGTACATCATACGAAGCAGGCAGGATAAAGAATGCGCAGGGATATCAAATTTGTCACTGAACCCAAATTACAGGTACTGAATACATGTATTGATAATATTATGAAACAAATTGATAAGCACCACTGGCAAAATAGCAATGATACATACATTTAGGTAATCATGGTTAAGTTTTTTTGTAGTTCAGAATTTGACTTTATGTAAGTGACAGCTGTGTGTAAACCTTCACTTTAAAAAGTGCAGTCCTGTTCTCATAGGTCACGCCCTGTAACTACAATGGCCGGGTTATCTGTTTAGACAATAAACCAATATATTGTTCTTCTTGTTAAATCATATGTGTTAATCCAAGCTCCTTAGTTGGATTCTGCTTCTTAGAACCTGCATCCTCACATTAGTATCAGGAATTCAGGGAAGCTTAAGGGACTAAGTAGTCTTAAAGAAGACTGATGAACTACAAAATGACAGAAATCCCAATCAGAATGTTAAGCACAATAACCCATAACAGTATCTAATCATATTGCCCTTCCGTAACCCATTACACCAGACTTAAATGGGGGTAATAAGATGGGTTATGGCATAGGAGATGATCCTAGAGTATCCTTGATGGTTAAGCATAGGTTCATTAACTAATTAAGGACCCAACAACTTTTGTTTCAGATGATTCAAATTGAAAAAGTCTTGTAATATGTGGAGCTTGGGGGGCTTAGACTTAAGCGTGGGTCGATGTCTATCCAAGTGCCCTTGTCAGGAGTCAGGACTGACCGCTGGTCTAAGCCATCTTGAGAAGATTTGAGAAGGACAATGCTGAAGAATAGCTGCACTCCTTAATCCCAGGTCTCATCCCAATCTTATCTGTCTGGTATGTGAGGGGGATTAAGGATTAAGCAACATTGAGAATTCATTTTTAGACCAGTTGTGTGCCATTTGCCATTTTAATTATGTCTTGATTTGCTGAGATCAATACCTGGTTTCACTCAAGTGTTGATATGAACATTTAATACCTGTGTAATGTTAAACTGTTACAACAGTTTTATAGTTAATCCGTATGTTTTTTGAACTCACAAAGGTACCTTATATTGTTATCCCTCAAAGCTCATTTCCAAGGTAGCAACTTTGGACTGAAATGCAAACAACCCAGCTTCCACCAATGATTATCAGAGTTCATTTAAAAAATATTAAGAATCAAGCCTCTATGTTTTGAGTTACAGTAAGGGTAAGGGGAAATTCAGACTTAAGGTCAGGCTAATGGTTATGATCAGGCATAGATATAGAGATTTAGCACTGCACTCACAACAATATTTAGATACATGACTATTAAGCTAAGGGAAACCGGAGAGAAAAGGGTTAGTCTCAGTGTTCAAACATAATTGTGATTGTAGCATCGCATCAGAAAGGAACACGCTTCACAGCATAGAACGAAGGCTACATAAGATCCTGATGCCATAGTAACATAGGTAGCATAGTAACACCTGTTGCCAATGTGCAATTATTGTGTTTTATGACGTATTATGTTTGTAGAGCAGGGCCCTTGGGGAGAACAGTATCCAACTACAGTAGACGAAAGCCTGGGTAAATAACACTGAATAAATAAAACAAATAAGTAAACGATTTGGAACATTTTGTTTCTTTCTGTGTGTTCCTTACAGATGAACAAGGCCATTGTGTACATCGAGCAAGAAGGCCAGGCATCTGGTGTGACCTTCCCATCTCAGCCCATTGTTGTGTCTCTGCTGGACTACGACAACATAAATGACGCCAGGACCAACCCTCCACGTGGCTACCCGCTCGTCTGTGTGTCTGTAAGTAGAGATACTCCGCTTCTATTAGATTATGGTCTGAAAAAGGAGCTATTATTGTTATTTCTTTATACTTATACCACGCTTTCACCATAAAGCCCATAGTGCTTGTATCAACCTTATCATCCAACTTAACATATAATTGAAGAAAGGAATTGAAAACTGCCCATTTCAGTTTGGGCTAATCAGGATATTGAAACATATGTGATATGCTTGAATAGAAACCGTAATATCTTAAATAGATTTAAATATATCTACCCTTGCCAATACCCTATATTGAGGCAATCTATTTCTTGGGTGTGAATAAGTTTGATTAATGTGATTTTCAAGCTCTGGTTAAAACTTAAAGTGTGAGCCTTTTTGACTAAAACTCTGTTTCTTTCTTTCTGTACAGCCATGCAACCCCAAGTACCCTGACTTCGCCACCACTGGACCGATCTGCGAGTCCGAGGGTTTGAACGACACCGTGACCCAGTTCCGCTGGATGGTCTCCGCCCCTACCTCCGACTCTGGCGTCACCTCTCCCCTCAGGCAAACTGACAGCGACACCTTCTTCAGCAGCACCAAGAGCGTAAGTCAAATAAGTTCAATTTAAGTCAAATCATTTCAAATCAATTTGATTAAAATACTTTCATGTTAACTCAAATCACTTTACCTACACATCACTTCACATCGATTCAAGTACTTTTAACTAAATTCAATTCAAATCAGTTCAACTGAATTGATCTTTCTTCAGATCAGTTCAACTCAATCCAATTAAACATGACTCAAGTTGACTAATTCACTTCAAATCTGTTTCACTCAACTCAAAGCAATGCATTTTACACAATTTGACATGACTTAATTCATTAAATTCAAGTCAACTCAAGTCAACTCAGCTCAATTCAGCCCAGTCCTCCTGTACTCATCATGTAAATGAGGATCACTACAATAGTCATATGGATCAGTAACAAAAGAGAAATTATTAAATGATTCAATCTTATAAATATAGATAGCATATACAACACACAATTCAGCATTTTCTCTGAGGCTCAAAGTCTAATCAAAGCCATTCATCCTTCGCTCATCACCACAGATCACCCTGGACAGTGTGTACTTCGGACCCGGTTCCCGTGTCCAATGCGTGGCCCGTGCCGTTGGCGAAGTTGGAGACGCCGGCCGTGAGCACCCCAGTCCTCCCATCGTTATCAGCTCTACCGACGGTATGTGCATGCCCCGTGTGGCCGACGCTATTGGTGCTGAGCCTTTCACCGCCAGACTGCGATACACCGGCCCCACCGACCCAGACTACCCCAACAAAGTCAGGCTGACCGTTACCATGCCTCATGTTGGTGAGTACACAACGATGATCAGAGATGGTTTTATTCTTCCAGTACCAAGCTATGACAATCCCATTTGTTTGTGAGGCAGGTGTGTGACCATGGGACAGAGCTGATTCGAGACCCATGAGCTTTTCATGTACCATAAAGGATTTTTTCCCCAAATAATACACATAAATCTTAAATGTATAGGAAATGCAATGTTGGTCAATCCATTAGTAAGAAAGCAAATATGAAGTATATCATTTGGACAAAGTTAACCGTTGGAAGTGAAAGAAAGGACCACGTAACAAATGGTGAATGTGAAGACATAACAACCTGTTTTATCTTTTGTATGATGCTGTAAAATGTTAGGAATAATAAAGAAAAACACAAATATTTAAATTTGAAATCAGTTATGTGACCCCACAACAAACTTTCATCTAAACCATTGATCACTATTCCCATTACTCTTCTCACTTAACTCCTGCTGCCCTCTGTAGACGGTATGCTGCCAGTCATCTCCACCCGCCAGCTGTCTAACTTTGAGCTTGCCCTGAGCAAGGACGGGTACCGTGTGGGCACCCACCGCTGCTCCAACTTGCTGGACTACAACGAGATCCCCACCGACTTTGGCTTCATCTCCGAGGAGACCAAGAACCCCAACGTGGTTGGCGACACCTACTCCTACCAGTTTGACCCCGAGCTCCGTGGAGAGGAGACCCTGCGCTTCTACCGCAACCTGAATCTCGAGGCTTGCCTCTGGGAGTTCAATGCTTACTATGATATGTCTGAGCTTCTGGACGAGTGCGGCGGTATGGTCGGAACTGACGGACAGGTATGGTCAATCGCTGCCTTTCTCCCTAAACTTATTTTATAGCAGACCTCCATTGCTTTATGCTTGTAGCACTGTACTCATTTCTTGCCCATAGAGACAGAGTGATGGTTTGGTACAGTCTCATTGAAGCAATAGTCAAATGATTTCTTCAACTGTTTTATGACAGATGTCTTTGCCATGTATGTGTTCTTCAAGAAGGCACAAAGAATTGTATTCCACTTATTGAACGTTATTGAAGTGTACTCTGAAGGAATGATATATTTCAATTCAAACAGTATATATGGTTGGTCGTATCATTTGGTCTCACTATTTTAATTTTCCTCTGCTATGGTCTTACAGATTGGTCCTATGATTTCATCTCTCACTTTAGTCAACTACTATGGTTAAACAAATTAGTCCTATTAATGTGGTCTGACTAATGTGGTCCTACCTTCCTCCCTGCAGGTCTTGGATCTGGTCCAGTCCTATGTGAGCCTGAGGATCCCTCTGTTTGTCTCTTTCGTCTTCCATTCCCCTGTGGCTACCGGCGGCTGGAAGCACTTTGACCAGCAGTCCACTCTGCAGCTGACCTTTGTCTACGATACCTCCATCTTGTGGCAGAACGGAATCGGCTCCCAGGTTACCACCGGAACACAGTCTCTGCAAGGTACGGCCAGATTTGAAACATTGATAATGTTTGAAATTAAGTCTCAAACTTGATTGTCAAATTCATTGATGATGTTGATTAAGGTTCCAGGTTTGAACCATTTATAATGCTGGAAATGAAATTTCAGACTTCATTTTCATATACAGTGATGATGTTGATTAATTATGATGCTGATTTTCGCTCCTACTTGCAGGCAACCTGTACCCAACCAGCATGAGGATTGACGAGGATGGCCGTCTGGTCGTCAACTTCAGGACAGAGGCTCTCTTCAACGGTCTCTTTGTCCAGGGACACCAGTGTAAGTAACTCCCCTCCTCCAACACTTCTCCTTCACCTTCTTACACCAGGCCAAATGCTGCTCAATACGATTGGTGTGCATTATTGTTGACAAAATGCACACCTGGCACTCAAGGAGTTAAAAGACTTACTAGTTTGAAATGATCCCGGTGTCCATTGATTGCTATTGTGAAGGACTTGGTATTTCTGGGTGAATAGCTTTTGAAAAAATGCTGTGCAGAAAATGGCATAAAATTAATGCAATCTCAAATTAGGGTGAATATTTCTGTTCTAGATTTTTCCTGCAAATAAGGCATGCTGTGTACAATTTAGGAACATGAACAACCAAATTTGAGTTGTGAATATACGTAGAGCTATATAAAGCAGTGTATTTATTGGGAGAGTTTGACTGCAAAGAAACATAAGGAGGTGGTCAAGGATAAAGTACTGAGTATAAAAGAGCTGTTGATTCTCTCCCTGTTTCTCCATAAATACACTCTCTTTCATCTTCCTCCTTGCAGCGACTGACATGGTTTCCACGGTAACGTCTGTTGATCACGCCGGCATCACCTACAGCCTGAGCCTGCTCAGGACCGAGCCCACATACGCACAGCCCGACCAGCTCTGGCAGTTTGTCTCTGATCTATCGGTGAGTGTAGCAGGTCATCTCTATAACCTCACCCAGTAGATCAGATTCCATGCATATGCTCAGTTTAGCTCTATACCCCTTGTCTTATACAGAGAAAGCACAATGATTATGATTATGTTTAGCTCTATACCCCTTGTCTTATACAGAGAAAGCACAATGATTATGATTATGTTTAAATGATTTGAAGTATCGTAGTCCTTCATCTAAGATTATAAGGGAAAGAAATTATTATTTTCAAAATATCTCTCATCAGTTACTCTTTAACATTTATAAACTTTAAAAGAGATGTGTCTTGAGCTGGGCCCTTGAGAGTCTATAGTAGATGCTTCATGGATGTGTGTAGGTAGGTAGAATGTTCCAGAGTATGGGGGCAAGAGCAGAGAAGGAACAATGACCATACCATGTCATGGTATGGGTCCGGGAGATAGACTGAAGGTGGGCTGTTGTAGGATGTTGCTACAGTTTCGATCCACCTATACTGCACTACTCTGACAAAAGGAAGCAACTAACGACAGAGACTTTTCTTGTAAATGAGCAAAATGTGTCTGTCACTTGCATTGGCATCAGTGCAACACCACATCATGTTAGATTGAATATCTCGCAGCAAGATGAATATTTCTTGTCCAGATTTTGCCCATATGTAGGGAATGCTGGGTACAATCTAAGAGTACCAATAACAGATTTGAGTGACTTGTCAGGGCAGTATACAGATCTCTATTCTGTGATAACCTTCCCGTTGGGACAAGAAAAAAATAGAATAAATAAATATGATGAAATAATGCATTGATTTCCCTTGTCCCTGCAGGTGTCCGACTACAGTGGAACATACACCATCCAGCTGATCCCTTGCACCACTCTGCCCAACACCGTCTACAGCCAGCCACCTGTCTGTAACCCAGAGGATGTCATCACCTTCGAGCTACCAATCAGATTCCAGCAGGTCAGTCTCACTAATAATAAACAGACATATAAAATCAGGTTCTTGTAGAGCTCTGTTTCTTAGAGATTACCCAACAGATAAGAAAGGCCTAATCCACTATTTTAACATTAATGGATTAATCATCTAATTAACATTGTAGAGTAGGGATTAAAACACAAGGAAAGCATCGTTGGGGATTAGCTGGTTTGCTGATGCAGTATGGGTAGAGTTTACGCTCCAGAGAGAGAGAGAGAGAGAGAGAGAGAGAGAGAGAGAGAGAGCCATGTAACTTACACTTTAACTCTTGATATGTCACTTTTCACCAGTATGCACACATATCCCACTGAACAGCTTTTTGTCTGACACATAGTCACAATCAATGTGAATAATCCTCTTTTGATTGCCCATACAGGTCAGCGACCCAGTCCCCGAGGAGTACAGTCTGAACACAGAGTTTGTGCTTGTTGGCAAGGAATCCATCTATCTGTCTGATGGCTCCATGGGCTTCGGAGAGGGCAGTGATGTCGCCTACAACCCAGGTATGAATAGACTTCTTGTCTCTCATTCCATGTTTGAATATATCAGCTATGTAATCTGATTCATGGCAATGAGATCAAATATGGTCCTTTTGCCACTCACATCCATATAAATACTTCTGAATCTCATGGAACAGCACATGTCTGGCAGTGAATGGGCGAAATGCATCATGTATTACTCTCCTGTAGGTTTGTTCTGTTATGTTTCAGAGATATCATCTGATTTTGTTAATCTGTAAGACACGCTTACGGATTAATACAGGTGAATTTGAAAACGTGTTTAAACGCATTAAAGGGGAAAGTTGTTAATACACTATGAAAATGGCTTATTAAACATTTGACGGTGTTGCTTTTCCTGCAGGTGACACCATCTTTGGTCGTATCCATGTGGACCCTGTCCAGAACCTTGGTGAGGGTTTCAACCTAGATATCCAGAAGGTCTTCCTCTGCACTGGCCGCGATGGCTACATTCCCAAGTACAACCCACCCGCAAACGAGTATGGCTGTGTGGCTGACACACCCAACCTTCTCTACGCCTTCAAGATCCTGGTAAGTCATGGATTGGTAATGTCCTAATTCCTACCTTCAGATTCCTAGTAAGACATCTGGGATCCCACCGCTGCCACCATTGTATTTACAATTGCCATGTTGTCATGTGGTATGGATTGGTGATATCCTAGTTCCTACCTTCGAACTTCTAGCTAGTCCTCTTGAATTCTACCACTAACAGCCATTATACTTACCATTGACCATTGTCAGTGCTTTTTGATTTGCTGCACATCATTGTCCTTTCTTATAAAGATTTACGATTGATCACAACCTTGTAATTGATAGCAATCATAATTCTGTACATTAGAGATGGGTTAATGGGGAATCTAATACATGCAGGTCGAGAAGTAATTATTAAATAAAACCATTCTCTGTCTAATTGTTTCATTCTTAGGACCGTGGAGCACCCGACACAGTGGTCAGGGACTTCAATGGAGTGGACTTCAACGCCACCCTGGCCATTGACAACACCAATGACCTCGCTCTGGTCCAACAGGCTGGTGCTGACGGCTTCCGTCTCTCCAGCGATGCTCTCTTTGGGGTAAGTCCCTCCGTAACGGAACAAAAAACCATTACGTTCCTAAAGGTGCTTGACAGTGACTTCAATGCATTTTCCAATTTCAAGAAATCAAATCATACTGAATACATTTGGCATAACTTTACCCTCCATATTTACATTTAGCTATGCTCTGCTCTTGAGAGCTTGCAGACATATAATTTATGAAAAAAACTATAAAAAAAAAACATCATAAATTACAAAAACAACACCATGGAAATTTGAATTATTAAAAACTACAGATTGATATGAATTAATGTCATTATGGAGACATGAACAGAACAGAAGGGGTATTCAGATTAATTGTGTTGTAAGTGAAAGCAAGGACGATTCTAATGTTGACTCTCCTTGATTCTTCCCTATTCAGGTTGACTACGGCCGCACCTGGTACCTGCACTCAATCTACTCCATGCGCTCGGCCGATTCATCCGGCATTGGCAAGCGTGAGACGGAGCACCACGCCATCTCGGTCCGACACAGGCGCCAGACACTCGCCGACGCCCAGCTTGGGCAGGGCCAGGGAACCAACATGAAGGTGGTACAGCTGAGCAGCGGTAAGGCGGTGCCCAACGACACCGGTGGTACCATCTCAATGGCCCCTAAGGGTGTTAACGTCGTCATGATCGCCATCATCGTCGGCATTGCTCTATTTATACTCATCGTTTCCCTGCTCGTTGCCTTCGTCGTCAGACGGCGCCAGCAGAAGGGCACCACACCCGTGGTCGTCTCAAACGGCGTCGCTAAAGTCGTCGCCAACGGCCACATGGACGACAACACCGAGGTCTAACGCCGATTGGCCCCCGGGGTGTAATTATTTACAGTAAGGAATGTTTGTTAATAATGGCAGATGAAGAGAGAGGAGAGAGAAAACAAAAATCTAGGGTTTACAATTTTCTGTATCTGTGTGACAATTGTGCCTGAAGGCACCCTCTTGGTTTTTACTTTCTTTCTTTTTTTATTTGACGAGATTAGGAAATGCTGTCGGACGTTACAAATATATTCACAGCCTTCTTACCTTCATTTTGTTTGGTACTCTGAATACGACATTACGTCGAGAGGTGTGTGTGCACTTATACGCATCAGCCTGGTAATGTGAAGTAAAGTGGAGGCTGTATATAACACATGCCCCGAATCTTTTTTCTTATTTGTAATTTATATATTTGTGTATGCTATGATCAAATTGTGTTTCTCTAATATATATTTACATGATGCTATCTTTTACAAGAAAAAAGTCTGGAGTTTCTTTCGTTTCCAGAAAAAGAGGTTGACAAAAGTCTTTATTTTTTTCTCTTTTTTTGAACAAAAAAAGAACTGTGTGTATTTCACAAGGTGCTCATTTTGTATAAAGATATTATAGACTGTAATTGCAATTAACATATAAGAATAACAAGAGAGAATGAGAAATAATCAGTAGGGTAGAATTTTTTAACAATATTCTATTAATAGGTGACAGGACTATAACTGTCTTATTTTAAATACGCCTTTTCCCCAACCCTCCTTTGTACAACCACCTCAATTTTTTTATTTTTATTTTAGTCATAGATTTGGTTAGTGCAATGATAGAATAGTATTTGCATTGCTGGATAGCGGTTGCTCATATACTGTTGTTATTTGCGCTGTTGTTTAGCTATGAAAGTAGGAAAAGATAGAGATGGTAGGAAACTTGTGACAATTCTAACAAAACGCCATCGTGAATCATGTGTACATAATCGTCCTTACCGACATGTCGTAATAACTCGCAAGTGTACATGCTTTTTTTTATCGCAGCATTTTTAATGAATGTATAGGAAAGGATTCTGGTTTTATTGCATCCTCTTCTGTTTTGTGTATTACCCAGCAATCATGTTCCCATCTAATATGTCCTTGTCTTAACACAAGAATGAAATCAAATTATTTTTTAATAGTTTTAGAAAATGATATTGCATTGCATTTGTAAATTCTGCAGTAGGCTATAATGATCCTTTATAAGGCATTAGATTTGGATAATATACCGAGGTGGCATATTGGTCAAACATGTTTTTTCTCTTGTGAGAAAATATTTTTGAATGATTCAAAATAAGAAATATGCTTACAAACATGTATTTTGTCATAGGTAATGTGTTCAGATAAATTTGTAGCATATTTGTTTGTATGTAGAATGATATATGCAAAGGCATTTTTTATTATATATTCTATGCAAGTCTTAACTAACTGAAAATGACTTTGATTTCTCTGTGTGACTTGGTGCTTCCATGATAGATACTTTGAAAAAAAGAAAACCCCTATGAGCCCAGTGTATTTTAACTGTATTTTTCCACCTGTAGATAAATAGTAAATTATCTCTTCATGCTCGTTTAAGTGCCTGCAAAGTGCCTTTCTTAGTCCGTAAGTATTGGTAACAGGGTTTAATACGCATCTTTTTTTGGAACATATAACCTCACCAAACACATGTATAAACCACCAGTAAACGTAAGAATGTATTAAAATATCAGCATTTGTATATCATTAGTTTTGTATGTGTTTGTATGATTTTGGATTACTGCTTTTTCTCATGTGACATCATGTTTCATACTGTCCTTTAAAAGAATAGTTGCTCTCTCCGAGCAGGGAAAACAATGAAATCCTTGCCAGCAGTGGTACATTATTGCATTTGTAAGTTTCTGACCTAAACAAGAGTAGGGAAAACCACCAAGTGACCTGTTTGTTAAGATCTTTTGCCATAGTCATTCTTCTTTCACATGCAAAATGCTGCAAAGGTACTGATGTGTACTTACGCCCCAATTACGTTATCTTAGTTACCTTTCACTTTTTAAAGATATTATATTCTGTTGTGTGTGTACACTGGCTATCGTATTAGTGTTATATAACATTTTGTCTGCTTTGTTTCTTGAATGAGAGCTGTGGCCCTGGGGGGTACTCCTTATAATCCAAACTTTCTGCCTTAAATTGGCAACTTTGCAACACAATAGATTCCCTTTTTGCCTGAGAAATACAAGAAGGAAATAGGGAATGCATTGTGTGGGGATGGATGTGAAGAATGACAACAGAAGGAAACTATCTGTTTGAACATGAGGCAAACTTGTGATGAAAAACATCTTGCTTTCTTTGTATCCAGGGTGTAGTTAACTGCTCAATTTAGATAAAAGCACGTCTTCACATCCCATACAGTGGAAACTGCTCTCTTGTTACCATAGTCAATATATTATGTAGCTTACATAGTAGCCTTCTCTCTTTACTGCATATTTTCTTAACAAAATCCTATGTCTAATTTATTAGTAATATATGTTTAAAAATACAAACTCCCAGACAGTAAAAGTGCTTTTCCTCTTTTTTTTTTTTTTACTTGGTTACCGTTTGCTGTACTTATGATTTGTATATTGAACCAATGAATTTTTTTCCCTTTTTAAAATACTTTTTCTCATTTTTATCTTTATTCATTATTTTATTTACAGTATGAAGTGTATGAATGCTTGGCGCAAGTTGAAACTATAGTAGAATTAGCAACCATCTTAGGATTATAAGACTACTCAACTTGCGATTCTTTTCATTCTTTTGGTGGTGGGTGAGCCCACATTATAATTATTCTTATATTTAAAAAAGGAAAATCGGAAACGTATTCTCTTGAAATCTCTTTCACCATCTTGATTCTCACAGTAGCTTGAAGCCAAGGTCTCAACATGGACGTGGAGCTGCAATCTAGTCTGAGAGCCGAGATGGGGAAAATATAATATAATGCTCTGATGATGGTTCTGAAAAGAAATGTCAATAAAATTGTATCGGCCTGGCGGGGAACATCTTTTCTGTGCGACTGGCTCATTGTGTGATGTGTCAGTAGTATGTGTGTGAGAGAATGTCCTGGAGTGTGGTTGTATGTGTGTGTGTGTGTGTGTGTGTGTATGTGTGTGTGTGTGTGTGTGAGAGAGAGAGAGAGAGAGAGAGAGAGAGAGAGAGAGAGAGGAGAGACGACATGAGAGAAAGAACATAAGAAGTGGTGCAAGAGGGATGGAGCACAAGAAAGAATATGAGGGTGCAAATATTATATGAAGGAGAATGAGAAGAAGGCTGGGTCTCTTTGTGATGCGGCAAAAAGGTGTGAGCGAATGTCTTGGAGTGTGTTTTTGTGTGAGTGTGTGTGTGTGTGTGTGTGTGTGTGTGTGTGTGTGTGTGTGTGTGTGTGTGTGTGTGTGTGTGTGTGAGAGAGAGAGAGAGAGAGAGAGAGAGAGAGAGAGAGAGAGAGAGAGAGAGAGAGAGAGAGAGAGAAGCAAGTGAGATATTAGGGAGATTTAGGATACAACAGTTGTGCCCGACTCATCATGAGCTATGATATATTCTCTGGAAATGGCTGATGTTACGTTTCAAGAAGACCCTTTATCATTAAATCACTCCACAAGCCATGATGCTGTTTTTGTTAAAAACTAACAATGCTAAAATGTTTTATTCAGACAGTACAAATACAGAGCAAGAATAAAAATGAGAGGTCTTCCACAAATTAAAACAAACACAAATCGACAGAATATCTATACATTTGCAAAAAAAAAAATCTTCAAATTTCATTACATACATCTCATGATATGTGAATTTACAATGAAACAAGGAACTTAATGTCATATATCTCCAAAGTACATATTCCTTTAGTGTCATAAATAGGAATCATCCATCTCTGCTCTGAGTAAAAAGTTGTGCAATGTATGAAAAACATCAGCCCTCACATACAGAACAACAAATTTTTCCAACTGATTTTCTCTCAAATAATATCTATAATCAGAGTTAACTCCCCTCCCCATGTTAGGTTTATCTTTAATGTCAAGGTGCCTTGATTGATAGTTCATTCCCAGCAATCCAATAATCCCACTTCGCATCTTCACAAAAATAAAACAGGACATATTTCATGTGCTTGCCTACCATTAATCCACAATTCACTTTCTAATTTCTGTGACACGCTCAGTCCATAGGTGCTTGAATGAAAAGAGATCTTTACGAACATGTAGCATACATTCTCAATTACCTTTTTTAACCCCTTGATATACCACTGTTGTATGTCATACTATACACTGATACTCAATAAGGCATCATCTCCTCTGTCACTGGATGAACTTACGTGAAATTGTTTATGTGGGACAATCAGGAGGGTGTTTCATGAACTTTTTTCGTCTGACAAGCTGTTTTTCTTCGAGAGTTACCATAGTAACAGTCAGAGGCTAGTGCCTCTCGGCCAATCGAGACCGAGGATTTCACTGAAGTTGCTGACAACGTTCATGAAACGCCCTCCAGGAGGAGGCTGAACATGAGGAGGAGGAGGAGAATGATGATAAAAAGACAAGGACAAGAAAGATGAGGATGGTGATGATGATGATGATGATGATAAATAAAATGATGAGAGTGATGTGTGAGAGAGAACAAGGACGAGAAGGATGATGATGACTATGATGATGATGATAATGATTATGATGATGATTATGATAATGATGATGAAAAAGATGAGGAGGAGGTAGCAGAGAGGGCAAGGACGGGGAGGATGAGGATGAGGATGAGAATGAGAATGAAGATGATGATAAGCATTATTTTCCTATAAATGAAGATAATGGAGATGCCAGATATGGAAATAAATATAACTCTCTCTCCAGGGATTTCTCTCCAAGCCTGTCATCATGAAATCAACACTGAAACAAGCTGTGCATTTTACCCTATGAGAGAAAAAAACTTAAAAAAAAAGTTTCACATTGGCTCTCCTGGTATTAACCATTTGGGAGGGCTAATAAGCAGTTTTCGTAATGCATTCAAAGCTTTCCCCTTTACTGCGTCGTAACATACTCTGAATCTATTCATTGTTGCTACTTGGACAAGCTTTGGAGTTACCATTAGAAATGTATTGTTTGACCAACGTGAATAAATTTGCATATGTATCGAAATCAGCCTTTTGCTATGAGCCCTCAGGTATCATGATTAGACGGAGCACCGCAGACTCTGACCTCTGACCTTGTGGTCAAGTACTGACCCATGAACATGTCATGACACAGTGTGCTGTGACAGGACCTCCCTCTTCACTGACCCTCATTAGTGACCCCTAATTGTTGACATACCTCACCAACTGCCAGTAAGTTGGCATATGAGATAATAATAATTACCGGTACACGTGTGACTAGCTATGGGCTGATGATGACTGGTTACAAGAAAAAAAAAAACATTCAACAAATCAGAATAATTATTTTGTCACAAGAAATAGTTGCATTTTGTACAGACCGGATCAGATAATTCAGAGCAAAAGATAGAGATCCAAATACATCTACATACAATTAATTTCCACAATTGTATGAATTTCATAATTCACATAATAGATTAGATAAAAGAACAAAAAGAGAAAAAATTCTCCAATTAAAAAAGGACTGGTAATGGAGACAAACATATCATTCCGAGTTGAAAATTACAAAAAAAGAAATACTAATAACACAGTAACAAGTACAAAATCTGTACATTCGTGTTCTATACAATTCCTTGTGTGATAAGATTTAAAACAAATTACTTGTACTGTTCCATGATATGCCACACCCTTTCAAGAAATGCTCATACAAATTTACACGTTTGTGGCCACTGCATGCTAAAAGACATGATTATCTGCATCGTAAAATCATAATTTCAGTCAACCATTGGAGACCACTTTCGCAGAAGTCAACTTTACAAGCGTTATTTGATTCACACCAAAATATTAATAACTTCATAGTGAAGTGACAAACCAACAGGAACTAGCGGCAAAACAAAGGACAGATATATAATTTGCAAAACATAGACAGAGGGACGAGTTTTCTTTTTATAGCGAGTGCATCTAAAAATCGTTATGAATCTATACACTGAATGCTGTACAACGAACGGAATCTAGAAGACCCTTAACTCCCCAGCCCGGACAAAGTCCTGCAAGAGACCAAGATACTGATGTTCTCCTGTTATTGAATGAAACCTACTAACCGTTTGAGCGCCAGTCTGAATTTTAGCGTCTACTGTACACGCAACTCCCGTAGAGCAACATTCTGTCTGGCACAGAAAGGTTAATATGATGCCAACACGGTTACACTGGGAAGGATTCCTGGTCCCTGTCTCACAAAGACTTGCAATTGATTGCAACTTGACCTATGATTAATATCAATCATAATTCTATACATTAGAGATAGGGGATCGGACTTGCGATCGATTCAGATCAATCGGACCTCTTTATAAGACGGGGGGCCCTTGTAAACCTGACTCATAAAGATTTGCAATTGATCGTCACATGACTTACGATTGACATCAATCGTAATTCTGTACATTAGACATAGGGGATGGGACTTGCGATCGATTCAGGTCAATGGCAACTCTTTATAAGACGGGGGGCCCTGGTGTACCGTCTTGAGCGACGGCCATACTGGCAGCACAAAAAATGGAAAGACACTTCTCTCTTCAATCACTGCTTTCTAGTTAGCCTCTCTGATAGGTGATATGTTGTTGACAGCGTGTCTGGCTTGCAACATACTGTCATACACTTTGATCAACCTCTTGCTAGCAACACATTGTTCACCACAGCCTAGTCAATCTCACAGCTGCTGCAACATGTTGCTTCCAACATAGCAACCCGTCTAATGACAACATGCTCTAAGCAACAGGACCAACTCTCTCTCTGTGCTGAAACCATCTCAGCAATACTACATGATATTCTCCCTTTCATTGCAATATCCTGTAGGCTCTCCCTCTCTCTATTGTCTTGTCCAATTTCCTGAAACATCCTCGATTCAGGCAATTGCCTCTATTTCAATATGTACTTGTAATGTATACGTTACAGGATGCTCAGTCATGCGCATGATTTGATCAATTTGATTCTCTTCATGCAAAGAGTGAAAATCAATCAACATAATAACGAGTTAGGATAATTTCTTTTGTCATTTACTTGGTAATATTACTTCACATGATTGAGATTATGTTTATACAACAAGAGAGAGAGAGAGAGAGAGAGAGAGAGAGAGAGAGAGAGAGAGAAAGAGAGAGAGAGATCCAAGCAGCCAGATTTAGACTTGGTCATACAGGAGGTTGGTATCAATATCTGTGAAGTGGAAAACGAAGCAATAGTCTTGGGCACCAGACGGTTCCCCAGCAAAGCTTGCTTTCCCTCTCAAACAACGACAATAACACATGAGAGAGGGAGGGGGGAAAGAGTTCCTGGAAGGCAGGTGTAGACTTGGTCGTACAGGAGTTTGGCGTTAAAGTTCATGAAGTGGAATACGAAGCAATAGATAGTCTTGCGCACCAGCCGCTCTAGTGTGTGAGTGACTTGTAGATGGCTGACGTGTCTTTGTCACCTAAGCCCATGTTCTTTGCCCTCTTGTATTGCTGCATGTGAAGAAAGAAACAACAAATTCACGGTTAAAATTGAAGGACATGGTTGAGTACAATTCCATCACTATGGCATCAAATCACATTTTTAAATGTAAGAGTTAAATAGTCACACTTTCAACCTGATAGTAGGAACATACATGAGAGGAATGTAATTGAAGTATGTAATATATAGCTTTCACTATCAACCTGTTATCACCCGACTTGCAATCACTTCTCTTTTAAAATATGTATCAGAACAAAACGACAATATTTGATGGCACTTGTTAGTGACCTAGATATGCAAATGCCGAGGACATCTCACAGTCCTTTACTTCCAATACTACAGCCAGATGATATCAAGGTACATTCTCCTATTATTCTCTTAGAACATGGGATGAACTGTTGTTTACTTTATGGAGCAATCAAGCATAATTCATGATCATGTGCGTCTTTTTCATTTATTTCATCACAACATGATGATGATTCAAATGGAAATAGACAGTTGAAACTTGGAACTAGACAGCAGTGAGTGCAATATTTATTCCTTTGTGAATTTAATAGTGCCCACTTCTTTCAGACATAATCCTACATCCAGGCCCTAGCATGTGAAATACTAGGTGCTAAAAAAAAAAGGTGTTCAAAGGACGTGGTCAAAACAATTAGGTTCAATTTGGGGTCTTAAACAAAGGTTGAAATTAAAATCTTGGTGAATTTGGGGCTTTACGTTGCAACCATAACACATGTGAAAGAGAGGCAGTCCTTCTAAAAGCCACCACGAGCAGTACAGAGTGCTAAGACTCAAGAGCAGCCAAGAGCAGCAGAAGACACCAGGAGGGCGTTTCATAAACATTTTTCGTCTGACAAGCCGTCTTTTTCGACAGTTACCATAGTAACAGTCAGAAGCTAGTGCCTCTCAGCTAATCAAAACCAAGGATTTCACTGAAGTTGTCAGTACTGATCATTTGGTCAGTGCTGACAACGTTCATGAAACGCCCTCCAGGAGACACTGACGACACATGGTAGACCTCTGCACAACTGCTCAAATGACTTCACAATGAAGTCAAATCATTGTTCTTATTTATTTTTTCTAATTAGAGGTGATAGCTCTATCGATCACAAACAATTTGCTGCTCTTGGCGTCTTTTAGAAGGACCCAAGAGAGGGTTTAGGTGGACTGTAACTGACCTCATTGACCGCTGAGGTGACCGGCAGGGGTTGGTCCACCTGTTCTGACATGGCCAGGGCCAGCTTTAGGTCCTTCTGCTGGTATTTCAGGGGGAACGCTGGGGGGTACTTGTTGGCAAGGATCGCTGTAGTGAGGAGAAAAGCAACATATACCGGTAGGTGGTTCAGTGCTAGAACTTCATAAATAGAATTAGAAATCATAAAAGATCATGCATACATTTTAAAACAATTTGGGTCGCTACACTGATAAATGTATATATCCCCTTTGTAATGCATGTTCAAAGTGAAATAAATGTCATATAATCACAATATCATTGAATTGTAACTGCTTTACTGATATTGATGTATCACCTCCATAGTACTAATAACAATGATTTGAAGTGAAATAAGCGATGACTCATCAAATATGCTATGCACTATGAGGGTTAACATCACAATTTTTGCTCATTGAGTTTATTTACTGCATTGATTTTGATGGGGATTTACAAAATAATGAACTTTCCATTTATTCTGATGAAAATGTGACTTTATAAGAAGTTGGTGTTGCCAACTAAAAGCAAAATAATCATCAGCTTTGCTCTAAAAAGGCCTTGGCTGTGAATAAAAATATCTAATAATAACAAATGTACATATTTGTTAAAGAGATGATTCTCCTGAATGTTCTTTGAAAATGTCTGTGTTACAAAGACTAAACCTTTCTGTGAAATGAAATAAATTTCTCAATTATATCTTTGTTTTTTTTTTCACAAAAAAATACATCCACACAGTGCTACCAACAGTGTGCATATCTCTTATTTGAATGCTCTACTGTATAAACCGATACTTTTGTGTACAGATGTTTTCACAGATGACAGCCTTGCAGCCTTTGTCCTGACTTGTTATTTTGACACCATGGCAACTTAGTATACACACATAACAAGATGCATACATACATGTACATTAATTGCTGTATTTCTACAGATTACTGACATGCAACTAGCATGGGGAGAATAGTCTGAATATTTCCCCACTGCAAATTAATATTAACTATTATGTGGCACTATTTATGCTTATTGATAACAATCACCCTACAGTGACTCACAAAAGTCACAAAAATAATACCCTCGCTAAGACAACACCTCATACACTAGTGGATGATCTACTTCTTCATTCCCCAACCTTTGACCGCTCACCTTTGCCCTTGCCGCTGATGAGGGGGTTTGCGACGGAGCCCAGGTTGAGGATGTCGAGTAGCGTGTTCTGGCTCAGCCCAGACTTGTCTGCTAACGCCATGCCCTCGGCAAAACTGCACATGACACCCGCAATGATCATGTTGATCACCAGCTTCATCCTCGCCGCGTTTCCTGTGTCCGCTGAACATAACAGAAGCATAGACGTGAATTAATAGTATTTAAATACCTCATATTGATAATCCTTTTACCTGATTGGTTGACAGGCACAAACTAGCATTAACCATTCTAGTAAAGTATCTTATCTACATAAATAGCAGTCAATAGTACGTTTATTAACATAGCATCTTGTTTAATGGTTGTGGGCTCAAAACATCCTAGTTATTCGTTGTTATCTTCATCGGTATGTAAAACAAATACATACTGCTCTGATATTCAGGACCTGGTTAAACTATAGGCCCACGATGATCTAAAAAAATACTACTATTCCTCAACCTGTGGCCTCATGATTACAGTATCATTTTATCAAGCTTATAGTTTTAGCCATTTACCTCAGAGTAGTCTATATTATTTGATATGAAACTAAAATTAATAATTTCCCATACAGCATAATATAAGGAACAATTGTCCCATGCGCAGCCACATTGCGCAGCCACATTAGGATCTTGTTCACTTCCGGTTGAGTGTTACTGGTGTGGGAGGGTGCATGATGAGAGGACTTTCCCTATATGCAGTATGGAGGACTCATGAAACAAACCTTAATATATCATAATTCATGAAGATTGGAAGATGGGTAGAATGTAATAGCTTTGGGGAGATGGTTACATTTAAAGTGATTTAAAGTGATAAACAATAATAATGATACTAATCAATATAATTATTTAACCAAGATGAGAAAAGTAATCGAGCAAGCAGAACTAAATATAAACCGCTAATAAAAGAAAACCAAATACCCGTGAGGACAGATTAACATATTATTAGGTCATGGGAATCATAGTCTGGGGGATTTTAAGCAAATTTAGAAATAATCCCTATTCAAAGTACCATGAAGCACATCAATATACAAAAGCCATTTCACAACATTGAGACATAAAGGGTAGTTCACCCTGAAAATAAGTTGGTTTCAATAAAAGCAGACACATGAAAGAAACATATAAGATAAGATTTTATGAAAATATGTCAAAGGATAAGAAAGTTATCATCTTTTAAAGTTTGATTTTGTGACGTCACATGCGAGGTGCTCTCCCACACGTTGTGTACTTTTTTTTTGTTGAAAATGTGCATTTTCTCAAACAGATATGCCTCCATTTATCTGTGCATTTGATACATAATCAGAAATACCTTTTTACACACATACCTGTATGAAAAAAAATCATTCGATTGTCAAAAACAAGAAGTACAATTCATGGAATTATACTGCACACAAACTATTGGAGAGCACCTCAAATGTGACGTCACAAAATTGAAATTGCAAAAGATCATAACTTTCTTATCCTTTGACAGATTTTCGTCAAACATTCACTAATGTTTCTTTCATGTTTCTACTTTTATTGAAACCAAGTTGTCTTCAGGGTGAACTATTCCTTAAATGTGGATGAAAATATCTTCTCCTGACTTACAGAGATAGAAAGCCTTTTTGCCCATGGCTTGGAAGCAAGACTCGCACTCATCAAAAAGCTCTTTCTCTCCTGCTGCAATGATGATGAGGGAGCCCTCCATGGCCGGCTGAACGCTGCCACACACTGGCGCCTCCAGGAACCGACCATCTCTCGCTTGCACCGCCTAAATAATCAGAATAATCAATCAATATAATAATAATAATAATAATAATAACAACTTTCATTTCTATGGCGTTTTACATTAGAGATTTATATCACAGCGCTGTACAGGTTACAATTTAACAAAATAAGGCAAGAGAACGAAATTGAAATTATGAAACATAATATAACGGAGAAATGTAACTATTTGTGAGCCGAGTTGAGCATGCCATTTCCTTTAGATGGGTTTTTAATTTTGACCTTAAACAAAGAAATTTATATTATGGAATGAATGGGGGCTGGCAGAGAATTCCACTTATAATTAAAGCAACAAATACCGCCTGTCTCTGGCTTGCACCCCCTAATAACCAAATTAATAGAAATATTAATGATCCTTACAATCCAGGCAATGACAGTAAGAATAGGGTTAAACTAGGTATGGAAGATAATCATGCAGCACAGCTTTCAGCAAACACAACACCTTGTCTGCTGCCCTCTAGATTTCAAGGAGCTACACTGTTTGTGATGACTCCTAATGATTACTTAAGCTGTTGCTCTATGTGAAGGGTAGTAGAGTCAACAATTGGAACATACTCCTTATTTAATCTTTCCTTTTAATGTATAGATTATAGGCAACTTGGCACAATTTCATGTTGTTAAGTCACAAATGGTCTATATGACATAAGTTTTCTCTAATGGTATCAATAGTTAGTGAGAGTACTTATGAAGAGATGTGAGTGATCTGAATCGATTGATTGCAAGTCCAATCCCTTATCTCTTATGCACAGCTATGATTGATTTAAATTGCAACTTAAATTGCAATTTAACAAAAATCTTTATAAAACATGACCATGGTCATGATCATGTTCATTTACAGCTGCCTTTACCTCTGCGACTCCTGTTACCGTGCCGATGTCCACTGTTGACATGTCAACAAATGCCTTGCCTTCACTGATTCCATCTAACACTCCGTTCTCTCCGAACACGATCTGAACACAAAGAGTATAAAAAAAATATGAAAGTCTCATGCTGCAAAGGAGAGCAGTGTAGTTAAAACAACAATATGACATTGACAAAAATTCTTTATACGAGTGGGCCATGATCACTGTTACATTCCCACTGAAACGATCTACATTATGAATGCAAATTAAGTAGCTTTTTTCACATCAAGGTACTAGGCATGACACTTTCAAAAAAATCGCAACTCACATCAAGCTGGAAGAAATACATCACAAAGTATACAGATGTCAGGGAGGAGGTTTTGTGACAATTCATCACTTGACATCATTGTAATCATCCTTTGAATATGCAGTGAGATTTTCATTTTTTGACAATTTAGGACAGAAAAGTGTGTGTATTAATCTATTAATTTAAACACAAAAGTGCCTGTAGGGCATCGGACCAATTAATCCACTAGCAATTGTCATCACAGTGTCATGATGCTTCTGGGAGAAAAGATTTTGTGGATTGACAGGTGTGATGCTCAAGGGTACCCCGTCCTCCAGCCCCACCCCATCTCTGTCCCCGCCCCTCCCCCAACTCTGACTTACCGCTCTGACTGCTTCTGAATCTGACACCATGGAGAATGTGATGTCACATGATGAGACAAAATCTCCTTCTATGTCTTTCAAGACCCCCATCTTCTCAAATTTCTATACCTCTTCTCTACCCCCCCCCCCCTTGCCCCACCCCTCCCCCAACTCTGACTTACCGCTCTGACTGCTTCTGAATCTCATACCATGGAGAATGTGATGTCACACGATGAGACGAGATCTCCCTCTATGTCTTTCAAGACCCCCATCTTCTCTAATTTCTATACCTCTTCTCTATCCCCACCCCTCCTCTTACCCCACCCCATCTCTGTCCCCACCCCTCCCCCAACTCTGACTTACTGCTCTGACTGCTTCTGAATCTGACACCATGGAGAATGTGATATCACATGATGAGACGAAATCTCCCTCTATGTCTTTCAAGACCCCCATCTTCTCTAATTTCTACACCTCTTCTCTATCCCCACCCCCCTTTTACCCCACCCCATCTCTGTCCCCACCCCTCCCCCAACTCTGACTTACCGCTCTGACTGCTCCTGAATCTGACAATATGGAGAATGTGATGTCACACGATGAGACAAAATCTCCCTCTATCTTTCAAGACCCCCTAATTTCTATACCTCTTCTCTATCCCCACCCCCCTCTTACCCTACCTCATCTCTGTCCCCACCCCTCCCCCAACTCTGACTTACTGCTCTGACTGCTTCTGAATCTGACACCATGGAGAATGTGATGTCACACGATGAGACGAAATCTCTCTCTATGTCTTTCAAGACCCTATCTTCTCTAATTTCTATACCTCTTCTCTATCCCCATCCCCCCCCCCTCTTACCCCACCCCATCTCTGTCCCCACCCCTCCCCCAACTCTGACTTACCGCTCTGACTGCTTCTGAATCTGATACCATGGAGAATGTGATGTCACATGATGAGACGAGATCTCCCTCTATGTCTTTCAAGACCCCCATCTTCTCTAATTTCTATACCTCTTCTCTATCCCCACCCCTCCTCTTACCCCACCCCATCTCTGTCCCCACCCCTCCCCCAACTCTGACTTACTGCTCTGACTGCTTCTGAATCTGACACCATGGAGAATGTGATATCACATGATGAGACGAAATCTCCCTCTATGTCTTTCAAGACCCCCATCTTCTCTAATTTCTACACCTCTTCTCTATCCCCACCCCCCTCTTACCCCCCCCCCCCCCCATCTCTGTCCCCACCCCTCCCCCAACTCTGACTTACCGCTCTGACTGCTCCTGAATCTGACAATATGGAGAATGTGATGTCACACGATGAGACGAAATCTCCCTCTATGTCTTTCAAGACCCCCATCTTCTCTAATTTCTATACCTCTTCTCTATCCCCACCCCCCTCTTACCCCCCCCCCCCCCCCCATCTCTGTCCCCATCCCTCCCCCAACTTTGACTTACCGCTCTGACTGCTTCTGAATCAGACACCATGGAGAATGTGATGTCACACGATGAGACGAAATCTCCCTCTATGTCTTTCAAGACCCCCATCTTCTCTAATTTCTACACCTCTTCTCTATCCCCACCCCCCTCTTACCCCACCCCATCTCTGTCCCCATCCCTCCCCCAACTCTTGACTTACCGCTCTGACTGCTTCTGAATCAGACACCATGGAGAATGTGATGTCACACGATGAGACGAAATCTCCCTCTATGTCTTTCAAGACCGCCATCTTCTCTAATTTCTACACCTCTTCTCTATCCCCACCCCCCTCTTACCCCACCCCATCTCTGTCCCCACCCCTCCCCCAACTCTGACTTACCGCTCTGACTGCTCCTGAATCTGACAATATGGAGAATGTGATGTCACACGATGAGACAAAATCTCCCTCTATCTTTCAAGACCCCCTAATTTCTATACCTCTTCTCTATCCCCACCCCCCTCTTACCCTACCTCATCTCTGTCCCCACCCCTCCCCCAACTCTGACTTACTGCTCTGACTGCTTCTGAATCTGACACCATGGAGAATGTGATGTCACACGATGAGACGAGATCTGACACTGTGTCTGCTTGAGTGGCCCCAGCCTTGACAAACTCTTCACACTGAAAGATACAAATAAAAGCGAGATGGTAAGGAATACGGGAGATACAGATGTGATTGCATTTTAGTGGGAAACACACATATAGGAACTCTTACAGTGAAAACAAGAAAAGGTAGCATGAAGCTAATTAGACTTCAAAACAATCAGTATAGAGTATATAATAACAGGTTTAATGTCTACCCATACCTCCCCACCCCTCCCTCCCCCAGCAAGATATTAAGAGATAAAGTGAGACAGAGATAGAAAAAAGACACAAGGTAAGATTGAGGAAGAGAAAGGAAGAGAGAGGGAGAGGGAGCGAGAATAGGAGATGTGGGAGACAGATAAAGAAAGAGTGTGTGTGTGTGTGTGTGAGAGAGAAAGAGAGAGAGAGAGAGAGAGAGAGAGAGAGAGAGAGAGAGAGAGAGAGAGAGAGGAGAGAGGAGAGAGAGCATCAGAGAGATTTCAATATGAAACACAACATAGCGGGGAAACACATCTATAGAAATCTAGCCCATATCTCTATTCTGTGCACAGCTAAATAAATCTGTCTACTGCCCTCTATAGGTAAAAAAATATACTGTTAGGGTGTTTCTCATGAATATTCATTATTTTGCATATAATATCAAATGCATGCACCGCACATGGTCTTCAAGAAGGTTCTACTCTTTTCAAATGTTTAGAATATAAGGGATGCCCATGAAAATACCATGGCAAGATACTTTTCTTGCTTTCCTCAGCATTTTAAGAGGTTCTTAACAAAACAAATATATAATTTGTGCGAATCTAAAATGTCTTTGAGAAGAAACACCATGAACCTGGGCAAATTCATTAAACCAATTTTGTTATGCATGCAAATATTCTGCACATCTTCTAAACAATATGTTACTGATGCTACCCCACAGCTTGTCCAAGATTTTGTCCCAGCAGCAATAACTTACAAGTTCAGAGTGTATTCCACCAATTGAAACTGAATCACTAGATATAGGTGAATGTCATTACGCATACAGTTTGGAGAAAAACTGTGAATGCATCATGAAAACGACTTATTCTAAGTTCATGATACTTGCGGATGAAATAAATATTCAAGGAAGAAGAATCTTGCAGAGTTAATTTCTCAATCACTTCTCATATTGTACACACACTGTACATTTATATGTAGCTTGAAGTGGGCAGTCATACTTCCATTAAAGGGTATATACTGTACTGGGAAGACAAAAGGCCTTCAAATGGTGATCATGAGCAATCTTCTTGCAAATGGTCTTAAATTCATGTATTGTCCATTTTAGAAACTTGCTGAAAGTTATTTGCCCTCAAATGATCCATATGTTGAGTAATTAGTGATTAAATCACAAATCCTGAAATTGTTCGGCCTGAACATTTTGAGGATTTGTAATTAAATCATTAATAACTGAAAATGCAGATCATTTGAGGGCAAATAACTTTCAGCAAGTTTCTAAAATGGACAATACATAAATTTAAGACCACCGGCAAGAAGATTGCTCATGATCACCTTTTGAAGGCCTTTTTGTCTTCCCAGTACAGTATATGCCCTTTAAATCCACCTATGATTTGAATCCTGTCTAGAAATCCTTTCAAGTACTGTATTCTCAGGCTCCAACCCTCAAGGTGGAGTGGGAAGGTTTATAGGAAGTGCCAAGGACACTTTTGATGTTTATGATGATGACCTCACTTCCTCAAGAAGTTTGCTATGTATCAGACTATGTGAAACAAAGTATTATCAGGTTTAACTATGGGTTGGTCGTCTTGTAGACCTGTGACTGCGGCTGGCGTGCATGTCATCTTTTCACTGAAAGCCTTTTAATAAAGTTGCTTGCATCAGCATAGAGTTGCGAGGGCCCTTTGCATATTTGAATCTGTGAGAACACCAAAAGTTATGTTAACCTTATGCACATTCTTGTGATCTCAAAATCTTGTGATCAATACTACTTTAAGCTAGTTTCCAGCATTAATATTGTGAGGAAAGTTCTTATTCAGTACATTATGTTCTTCAATCTATTCCCTTGTGGTATTTACAACATTTAATTTTTTGATCCACAAAAAAGCTACCATACCCATGAGACAAGATACACTTCTTATTGTAGGGTCAGTACAATACTGCATGACCTCTTCAACTTTTAGCATGGTTTAAGTCAGGATAGGGTCACATCAAGCACAGCAGTTTACAGAAAGTTGTGATATTATAAGTTGAAGATATTATAAATGATGTTATTGAAGAGGAAATCATGAAGAAAGGAATGTGTATTTACAATACACTATTTACACGACATCATTCTATACAATACTATCATACAAATCCCTTGCATATGTGCGATCACATGAACCGTTTTTCCTCGCCGGGGCCAATGAGGAAAAAAATATTGTTCAGCGCCGTGTACGTGCTAGGGGCTCACATAGAGTTGGAGGGGTGAAACTTTGGGTACGATCCAATAGAAGGGCCATTATGGCAAGCCATTGTTTGAAATAGAGTAAATCTAAAAAAAGCACAAAATTGTAAAAGCGCACTGTGCGTCATACCGCCCCCGCACTACACATTGGTTAATCTGACATGGGCAGGCAAAAAAGTGCGCTATTTGCTTTCTTTGAGCTCATGCACACGCAGTCTGTACAATTTTTGTTTACGTCTAATGAAATCTGAATATGGTGATTTTAAAGGGTTACGTCTACCCAAACGGTTTGTCTTTTCACACTTGCTAAAATAGATTATCAAGGGTCTATAGTGTGAGTGCTTGACAAGACTTGTATCTACTCTCTTGTCAAACACATTTTGGCTACATGTTCATATGGTCAGTTTGCCTTCTCAAAATAAAAGCCCATAGATGTACACTTGTACAGTCTTTGTCTGTTTGATGAAAAGTAATACTATTTCTGCGAGGCACTTGCTTGACCGTTAGATTCAGAAAATCATCATTTTAAAGATACTTTTAAGCACACACAGGAATAAGCAGACTTCTTAAGCCCGCAGAAAAGAACAGAAGAAAAGGTGGTAAGATCAATCACACCAAAATATCCACATCAATACTGTGAAAGAGAGTAACTAGTACAGTGGTAAGTGTACATGATAGAGGGCGTAATTAGGTCACAGCACTCGCATACCTTCTCATCGTAACTCTCTGGGTAGTCTCCCCAGCCATCCTAGTGAACATGGAGCACAAAACATGTTTCATGCATGCATTATTAAAAAAACTGTGCACAGCTTATTATGCAGAAAACCTCTGGTAGAGTTCAAAGAGAGAAGAGCCCCCCCCCCCCCCTCCCCCCAATTGGCAAAGAGCCCCTGTGGAAAAAAAATCTTCATAGGGAATAATGCAGAATAAGGTTGAGGGCATTTCTCAGGTTTGAAAATGAAAAGTAGCCTCTGCAGGTTTTTTTTTTTTATCTGATATGGATGTGTTAACCCTGTGGCATTTGACACAGGCCAATGTTAGATTTGTATGTATGTATGTATGTTTGTATGTACCTGCCACGTCAGCACAAAGTGTGTGATCTGCCCTTGAGACCAGACTTTACACAAATGGGAACACCTGAACGACACAATGTAGACCCCAAAGTCTTTTGTAATCCTTCAAAAATCATCTAAAACTACATAGAAAACAAACAAGCTGAGACTGATAAAACGCTTACGAGCATTATCATGAAGGAGAGTCTAGACATGACATTTCTCTGATATGCATGTAAGGGATAAAGCAGGAAAGAAAGAGTAAATAAAGAAACGGAAAGGACATGTAAAGAACAACTTGGTGCCAGCCCTCTTTTCTGTTCAAAAGAACGACGCTTATACAGAAATAAAGAGAAAGACGTAAAGGAAGAGAATGAGAAAGAAAACGAAAGAGAAAGGCAGAGAGAGAAAGAGTAAATACAGTATGAGAAAGGACATACAAAGAACAACTTGGTTCCAGCCTCCTTTTCTTTTGGAAAGAGAGAAAGACACATAGAGTAGACAGAGAAAAGGGGAAAGAGCAAGAAAGAGGAAGAGAAAAAAGGAAACATAAAAGGAAAAAGAGAAAGAGAGAGAGAGAGAGGGAGAGAGAGAGGGGGGAGGGGGGGGGACAGAGACAGAGACAGAGAAAAAAAGAAAAAAGAGAAGAGAAAGAGAGAGAGAGAGAGAGAGAGAGAGAGAGAGAGAGAGAGAGAGAGAGAGAGAGAGAGAGAGAGAATAAGGTAAAGGCAATGAATACAAAGAACAGCTTGGTACCAACCATCTCTTCTTTTCAATTCTTTGCAATTAATATGCCTTTTCCTGACATAAAACCTTCAAGATAACTGGAACGAAACAACAGCCAACTGAGAGAATTGAAAAACACTTGATCCGATATCCCACAATGGTACTGAGGGACACTCTTAGCTGTGCTGAGATAATATTGATAAGAAGAGATATGAAAAAAGCAAGCTTGGCAGAGCATATCAATTAAATTGCTGTAAATTTTGTGTCATTTTGAAGGAAAAAAAACGGTCAAACTTGTCCCTGCAAAATAGTGAGATGGCACATTTGGAAAAATTAATCTTCACAACATCTAACTCATCATAAATCTAGGATTAAATGGTTCATATTTCAAATCTTTTCTTGTCAATATGAGTCAGATGATATGACACATGTCAGAGCATATGATGTACCAGGTATGAATAGCAAATCGTACACAATCAAACACCCCCCCCCCCCCCCACGCCCATTGCAACACCCTGTCTTCCTTCACCTCTTCTGCATTCACTACCTGTTTTCATCTCTCCCCTCATACACTCTCTTCTCCTCTCCTTCTCCCCATGCCCTCTTATACCCCATTTAAGTCACTCGGTGTCACTCGGTGTCACACCAGACATCAAACATGAAGTAACATTCCTTGTCAAAATATGACCTCATGTTTTGTTTAAATGTTAACAGGGTACTAGCCTGCCCCCAACCCCACTTCTCTCACCCTTTCCATTCCCTTCCCTCAGCCTGATCACAATGTGTTCCCTTCTCACCTTACCCCCTCTCACCCTCTACCCTCCCTTCCCCTCCTGCCCTCACATTCTTCCTCCCCTCGCCTTGTTACCCCTTCCCCTATGGTTCTCACTCCCTCATTCCCTCTGCATCCCAAACCTACCCTTCTTGCCACTCTCTTCCCCTCTCCCTATCTATTCCCTTCCCACCCCTATCCCCTCTCCCCTCCCCTCTCCCCTCACTACATCATACTTTCATCCCTTCTCCTTGTACTCTCATTCCCCTGTGGTCATTGATAATACTCCTTATTCTTTTAGTTCCTCTGCATCCCATACCCCCTTCCATTTCTTACTCCTTCCCCCCCTCCCCCTTTCCTCATCCAACCCATCCCCTTTTCCTCCTCCCCATCCCCTTTTCTTCCTCCCCTCCCCCACCCCTCTCTCTACCTTGTCTCTGCTTCACCCTGTACCAGTTTACAACACAACCTGCGTAGATGGTAGAGTAAAGCACAGCTTGGTACAGGTTACTTTCTTTTCATCCTCCTTCCGCACAAAAGTAAATAACAGCTCGCCTCTCTTTACTGACCAGGTTTGGTTAAAAGACATCAGGTTACAACATGAATAAAAACAGAGTGACCTTCTTTCTTCTATCAAAGGTTGTTTATGAGAAGACCTGGGAACTCGGGAAGTCTTGAAAGCAAAATAATTGAAGAGGTTTAGTAATTGCATTGATGTGGTCATGTAAAACCATGCAGGGGTAAAACACAAAATTATTAAATAAAAATAAATAAATAAAAGCAAAGTATTTCCATGGGCAACTTTTGAGTACTCAAGCCACAATAAATCATGCTGTTAATGAAAACCTGCATTGGGAAAGTTCAAGTTTTTACGATGGTTTAAAAAAAAATCACCCTTTGCACCCCTTCTATCCTCCACCTTCTTTGTGATGTTCTTTGTTCTGATTTTTTAAAAATCTTATCATGCACATATACATCACATCTCTATATCAGAAATTAAATAGAATTGATCTGAACTTCTTTTGTTTTGAGGAACAAAAAAAAAATGTTTGATGAAAACCAACCAATTATTTTTTTGGCAACAGATCAATTTCACTGAAATAAAAAAGAAAGTAAGTACTTGATTTGGTACATAAACCTCCATACATTTTGTCATGTACGTGTATATTGCGCTCAGTGATCATTTGCATGAAAAGTAACAATCTGTGGTGTCAGATTAGGGACTAACAGTCACACAGACTACATCGTATAAATAACCTTCCACATTTTCTGGACAACAGTTTCTATGATAAATAAGTTTCTAGGTCATAACATAACCTGAGACAAGACAACTGGTTTGAGAAAATAAGGAAAGTCTAAGCAATACCTAGAAAATGACTGTCAAATGTCTGTTCATTCGCATTAGAAGAAAGATTCTGTATAGCGCAGCCCTATGAAAAGAAAAGCAATTCCAGAAATCTACCCACATCCCCACTCATCACATTTTGCATATGAATCGCAACCAAAGAAAAGTCCCTAATTATGCATGTTAATAGCCTAGCCGCACATGAGTGAGTACAGTGTGATGTCATGATCAGGAACAATGGGCACGCACACAATAGCCCACGCTGTGTGTGCAGAGTCTGTGTGTGTATGTGTGTGTGTGTGTATGGCTAGAGTGGAATTGTGCTGTGTGTATGGTGAGCATGCATGCTATGCATAGAGCGTACACGCACACATGAACACACACACAGCCTGGATGCATGCCACTGCACACAAGCCGTGATCGGTATTGCCTGGTACGAACGCTCTACTGAAGCTTCCCTCAGATTTTCACTGAATGGGATTGTGGGGGAGGGAAAAAAAGAGAAAAGCCAATAATGTATACTGGCACTGCCTGACAGAGAAACTAGAGCTGGACACATGAAGTGCGTCAGACAAGCCAAGCCAACCGCTGGGCCGTGGAATGCACGCATGTTAGCACGTAATAATAGCGCATGTCTACTGTTGACCAATTCTAACTCAACAGGCCTACCGATCGAGTGTTGTTTCTAAGCGGCTACATGAATGGCGATCTTACTGGTGTGGCACTTACAAGCGAGATAAATGGCTTCTTGTCGAGTTCGGAAAGATGTCTGCTTGTTCATGGCCAGTTTGAACACATTACGATGAGGACTAACTGAATTGATTGTAATGCGGACTATCCAATGAAAAATCAATGAGTAAGTACTTTACTATACCGCTCTACATGTAATTGAATGAGATAACAGGTATACAGAGAAGTTCAAACATATTTTAAAAAAATCAATTGACTCTTTCTTTATGTCACCTGAACTGATATTAACAATGATACATTAATGGGATAACTTATTGCCTGTGATAAGTAATTTATTGCTTTCATTTACCCCACATTCCGAAGGTCAACAAGACTTGTAGATTGGCGATTGGTACTTAGCTACAAATTTAGAAAACTATGTCAAAAAGAAAACTTAAATGTCGATAGATTGATCATTTCTAAACAGAGGAGGGGGTCTAAAATTGATAACTGAATGCTTTTTTTTCTTTGCCGATCGATTACAGAGTGGTCATAAAAATTTTTTTACCCAGAATTAATTTTGCACGGGGTATAAAGCCATGTTCCAATTAAAAAAAAAATTAGGGCAAAAAGCTCAGGAGGAAAGAGCATGTAAGCACATCTGGGATTCCTACAATGGCTAAAATATGATATGATGTATACTTTAACTCCCTCTTTCACAAAGACACACACACACACACACACACACACACACACACACACACACACCAAAGGAAGTTTGTGGATTTGGACGGATATCCAGCTTCCACGCAGGATATACCATAGATCAGTACTTCAGCAAAAAGCTCACCGACCACATTACGTTTTGCAGTTACCTAAATTACCTAAACTGCAATTTTAACAATTACGTACATGTACCCCATGACTTTTTGTGGCATTGTATACATAAAGAAACATGAACATACTATAGTAAGGTACATGTACACGTGGACTTATCTCAGATGATATATTTTTTTATCAAGCTTTTTAAATTCTATTTTTTCTCTCTATCATATGCAATTTATCTGGAGATTGCATGAAAAATACTGATGCATGTCGATTCAGAATTTAAATGTCACGACTGGTTTTCTAAACTCTAACTGGCTTTACTGGGTCAGGGGTGCACAATCGCTAACAGATGCAATTTGCAGGCATTTGTTCTTGATGACTTTTGCAGAAACTCATGCTTGTATTGTGGTAACCTTCTCTGTAATTTATTTTCTTACCAGACTTCACAAGAACCTTATGACGACTGTAATTTGTCTGTGCATTATCAGAAAAAATGGATTAATGTCAACTAGAAGTAATACGACCGATAGCTTAAAGGGTTACTAAATTAGAAAAATAGGTTCCCACTTATCTTCGTTTGCCGCAAGAAGTCTTATTTTGATGAAAATTTGAAAAAACGCACTCCAGTGACGAAGTCAAAATGCCATAAATGCCAACGGCGTAAATAAAATGTTTTATTCACACAATTCAAACAATAAGTTACCAATGGGAACCCCAAAGCTTGTCCGAGGTTTGTCTGAGTAGCAACAACTAATTGATTCAAAGTGCATTCCATCCATTGAATCTGAATGACAAGATACAGGTGAATGCAATAACGCGTTACTACGCAGTTAGGGGGAAAGTTGTGAATACATTACGAAATTGGTCTATTGTTGACTTCCGTACAATCTATGGAATTTTGACTTCTCATACGTCACTGGAGGCGTGCGTTTTTTTTCTTCAAATTTTCGTCAAATAGAGACTTTATTGCGGCAAACGAATGTGTAATTCGTTTTTAGTGGATAATTTTACATAGATTAGTGGAAACCTCTTTTTCTAATTTAGTAACCCTTTAATCATAGAAAGAAGACCAGAAATATGAAAGAAATGGCACAATACCTTTGGGACCAATACACAAGACATCCATTCTCATCCCCAAGGGAGAGACAGTATTTTATATTCTTTAATTTTTAGTTGTACTCCTCATCATAATAACATTGATTAATCATACTTAATGCTATAACTAAAAGAGTAGTCAAGTTTAGCAAACAGGTTTTTAATTTCTTTCCATTTTCCCTTGCAGGACATTCTCATCACCATGATGCTAGGAGCTTTCTGACGACTCAAAAAGAATGGCAACAGCAAGCGTGCTGAGCGCTCTGAAATACTTCATCATGATGGCCGTCCTTCACGAGAATCTCGCCCACGGAAGATCTCCGCCCACCCAGTCTGCGAAAAATCTCGGACAAATGCGGCAGCTCTGTCCCGCTGCATGTATCTGCTATAGCAACACTGTCGACTGCAATTCTATGCAGCTATCGCAAGTGCCCACAGGCCTTCCGACCAGAACAAAAGTATTAATTCTTAACTATAATGTGATTGAAACACTGAATTTTGTACACTTAAGGACATTGAAAGAATTAGAGGAGGTACACGTTAGAGGAAACCAACTGAAAGGACTTCAGAGTGATGGCGTTAGTCTTCTTCCAAAACTACGGGTCGTGGATTTGCGTGATAATCCCGTTGTGTGTGATTGTGACCTTGCGTGGGTAGTAGTGAACAGGACGCTTGGGCCCTCGCGGGTGGAATTCAAAGTAGGCGAGACGCGATGTGCTTCGCCTGAAAGACATGTGGGCGAGAGGGCGGCAGACGTGTTGGTGCGACGGGGTTGCAGGAATCGTGCCAAGCGGTTCACTGAGAAGGAGTGCTCCCCGGAATATTGCTTGAACGGAGGGACGTGCGTGGTAGAGGATGAAATGCGCATGTGCATCTGCCCCAGCACCCATACGGGGTCGACATGCGATAGGCCAATCACCTCCAATGTACTCTACATCTTCCTAGACGACATCACCTCTGATTCCATCCATGTATCGTGGAAGATCAGAGACAGCCGTACAAGCAAGTTCATGGTCAGCATCATGTATTTGCCAGTAGACGACAGATCGTATAACATCTGGACGACCCACAATGAGTACACATTCACTCAGCTGTGGCCCGGGGGGCAGTACAAGGTGTGTGTGACAGCAGTGACAGACTCCAGGGAGACGATTGCGAGTGAGTGTGAGGTGTATCAGACACACATGCCTCCGAGCCTGCCGGGCACAGACCCCTTCCACCCAAGCCCAGAGGGTCACCTGCCAAACCCCGACAGAGAGAACCATTACCATAACGACGACACCGTCCATAAGGCAGCCGTCATTCTGGGATCTATCATTGGCGTCTGTGCGTTCTTCATTATCTGCCTCACAATGGTCTACAAGTTCCGGCCATCGCGGAATCCCCGCGTCCAGGAAAACCGGTCCTCATCACCCGCCTTACCCCAGACTGACCCCGAGTCTCCCCAGGAGGAGGTTGGGGTGAGCAACCCTGGTCATGAGATCATTGTCCTGTCCATGTCGTCAGCCAACAACCCAGCTGGCACCCCACCGGAAGCGGCCGAAGCAGCAGGCCACGAGTTAGTCGCAGACACAACGCTGACGATATCAGATCCTGACGCAATCAGCACTGTCTTGCAGGCTTTGAAGCAACAGGGTTACTGCGCTCCACAAGATGCTGGCACCTCTACGACTCCACCCATGAATACTCGTCTCCAAATTGACGCTCCTGTCGCGGATGATCAGGGTTCAGCTTCGGCGTCTTCTCAGGGTATCCCGGCAGGGACCACACCTATATTTCTGGTTGCTGATGGCAACCACTATCCCCTCGATCCAACTCTTTCCGAGGCTTTACGCAGTGCAATGTCCCGGCCCAATGGCCCTGTTCCTAACGAACTACCACCGCCCTACACCGAGAGGGCTGATAATCCCCCTCCTACCCCACCGACAGCTGACCGTCACGAAGCCACAAGCACACCCGTCGAACACTCTGCATGCGACAACATTAATTCAGCGCATGAACAAGACTCCAGATTATGATATAATTTATTGTCCCTTAGATTTAACCCATCGAATGCGATACCACAAGAAGTACAATGTACATGATACATGTATAGTATCCCTTTGCTCTTGATTGGTTAATGTACCAGACAATCCTTTCACAGGCTTGTCTTTTAAATTCACAGAAATTCATGTTCACCGGAATCCATAAACATGTCTTCATGACTACATGTATTTGGCAAAATACGAAGCCTGTGCTCTAATGTATGCAATGATGCACATTTCTATCCTGGGTCACCAGGGGAAACAATTCAAAGAGAGTTCACAGTGGCTACTTTTCAAGCCTTACATGTACATGTACAGGGACTTTCTCAGATTTGCTGGGGTCAGATCATTCTGAGCCCCATGTACATGTAATATGTTGTGATCTCATCCCATGAGGGACACTTTCTTTATAGCCTCCACCATACAATGTATGTACATGTAGTCAAATACTGTCTTAGCATTTGTTTTACCAACTTGTGTCTTTACAGTCAAAACACATTCCATTAAAAGTCAGTACATATTTTCATATTCCTCATGCCCCAGAGAAACCTACTTAATGTTGTATGCGTACATGTCTGTAAGTCTCTTTAGATGCTTTTAATCCAAATTTTGAACCAATTCTGTGTGTGCGATATTTGAGATGTCATCTCTGACATGAAAATAGAAGTTGTCAATCTTCTCAGAGATTAAATGATTATAAGTGCTGCTATAGAGTACCGAAGTAGTGTCGTCATATGAGCATGTTGTCAAGACAACTGGTTCTAAACAAAATCACCTTATCGGTCCGATGTTGTCTAGAGTGCTAGTGTTGGGCACTCCCAATTAGGGTCCCCGTTGTGATCACCGCTCCTTGCTGTACCCGCATAGTTCAGAACCAGTTGTCTTGGCAATTATGCTCAAATGATGTCGCACTTCGGTGCTGTATAATGACTTCTGCATGGAGGAACATTACATTATCTGATCGGTAGTTTTGACAAGGAACGTGCAGCTTATCCCATAACATGTGTATCTTGTACATTGTAATTGCCTACAATTACATGTATGGGAATACCTATTTCATCTTTATTTCAGTATCAACGCATCAAGCATCATACCTAAAAAGAGCAGTCGTGATCAGATCATAAATTCCTGTGCATATTCCCAAAGAATTTGGAATAAAAGCTGATCCAAATCACATTCCAAATTATACAAAATCATTCCATTTAATCCAACCTCCATCTACTATGTAGAATGTTCCACTGGAAAAGGTGCATCCTCAGGACTGTACTATGCAGAGAAATGAGATTGTAAAATACAATTCTGTACACTGTGACAAGCATCTACTTAAAGATAATGATGTCCAAAGTCATTAATCAAAGTTTCTTAAATAGAAACAAGGTTTACAATGGAAATACCATGATTACCGTCTCCTATTTACTTAATGTTTTCATTCCAAAATGCACAATCAATGAAACAAAAAGCTCATAAATGTGTATCCAATTTTTTGTGCCTTCATTTGTGATCAATAGTCAGATGTACTTTGATTTTAAAAAATGTGTTCAAAGGAGATGGGAATCAGGGTGTCTGAGGCAGAACTTACAGAAATTGTATCACTATTCCAGACAAAACTAAAATCGTATTATCACTGCATGTTTCACAAGAATAATGTTAAGGTCAAGCTTGTGAAATATGACACTTCGCAGTGACATAGAATTCAGATGTGGGGAAAACTAAAATATATACATGTTATTCTTTGTAGTTTGCCCTTCAAATGCAAAATTAAGATTGCAGCTAAAATTATATCACCCTTTTGCCCTTATAATCATATCTCATCACAAACTTGATATGAAATATTTCCATGTCCAGCAATATTCTCATTATTCTCACCATTTCTATTAGATTGCAATTTTCGAAATCACACTGTCAAAGTTAGATTCTGTAGATATTACACTTTTACGTTCATGCAACCCACACTAAAAACTAATTTGGAATGTAACCTTCGGTAAAAACCCATGAAAGGTAATTTTGAAGTTCTTATAATCTCAAGGAAGTTCTTGAATATGTTGCTCTATATATATCACGGTATGCATAGAGCTTTATATATTAGACCTGCATATGGGATACGCCACCTTTAACTCTTGAAACACTAGATAAAAAGAGCTCTATGGGATTTATGGGCATACAGTGTAATAAATGAATTAATTCATAGTTGGCAATTGATTCAGCTTCATCACACTAAAATAATGCTGAATATTCAGATTAAGAATGACTTGCTATTGTGGCGTCTTTGTTCTGCATATCAAATGGTGATTTTCACTGCAGTTTTCAAAGTTGGTTTCCTATAAAAAGAAATCCTGCTTTTTGTAACATGGGGGGAAAAGCAAATCAATGTACATGTATGTTTGTTTTACATATGAATACAATGGATGGGTTTATACAATGATACTGGTGATGATGTTTCATGGTAACATTGTTTGGTATCCTATTGTAGACAATGCACTTTCATATATTTTCCTGAGAGAAAAAATGTCAAAGTGATTATACAGTTTATTAAGGAACCTAGCTCTGATTACACAAATGCATTCACCAAGGGCTTGTTGAATAAACATGCACTAAACCCAATTCAAATAACATACGACATGTATGTGTAGTACAGTGCATGCAAAGTATCCCTACAGTGTAGCAGGTTCAATTTGTCAGTACTATGCAACCTGTCCGCAAAACACTTCGCAGTGACATAGAATTCAGATGTGGGAAAACCTTAAAAAATATCTTTGTAGTTTGCCCTTCAAATACAAAATTAAAATTGCAGCTAAAATTATATCATCATTTTGCCCTTATAATCATAACACAACTTGATGTGAAATATTTCCATGTCCAGCAATATTCTCATTATTCTCACCATTTCTATTAGATTGCAATTTTCAAAAGTTTACTAAGGAACCTAGCTCTGATTACACAAATGCATTCACCAAGGGCTTGTTGAATAAACATGCACTAAACCCAATTCAAATAACATACGACATGTATGTGTAGTACAGTGCATGCAAAGTATCCCTACAGTGTATATCAAGACACTAATTGCAGGTTCAATTTGTCAGTACTATGCAACCTGTCCGCAAACATTACGCAATACAACACATACAGCAAACTTCTTAATTAATCAATTTGACATATAGACCGTGACTGAAGTACATGTACATGTAGTGTGAAAGCTGTTCATTTTCACTTCTGGGCCCTATCTCATAAAGTTGATCGCAATTAGACTTGCGATTGAAATCAGTTGTAACTCTGTACATTAGAGATAGGGACTTGTACTTGCGATCAAGTAAGATCAATCGTAAGTCGTTATAAAAACGGGCCCTCTTCTATTTACTCCCTTCTCCTCTGAAGAATTATGTCCTGATTTCCTCGTGCATTAGCACTGGAATCATTGGCATGCTCATCCCAACAGGGTTAGTTTCACTTAACGAAAGACAATTGTGCAAAACATTTATTTGTATATGGTTCATGGATGCTCCTTCAACGGCCTTATTTAAATATATTTCACTTTTTAACTTTCTATGCATACATGAATCAACATCTATTTATCTAGAGCAGCAAAGACATCTATTTACATTGTACTATCACTTTATAACCAAAGCTACAGAACACTAATCATAAGCATTTATTTAAATTTGTTTGGTTCAGAACCACCGCGCTTTTATTCAAACTTATGTAAATGGTCAAAAAAAAGATGCTGTTACAAGTACTGTTATGTGCACTATGCCAAAGTTATACAAGTACAAATGCATGCAAGGTCATTGATATGATATCATGAATGTACAGGGATGTTACATATTTTTGTTGATATTTATGTACCTCATGAACTTGTTTTTTTTGTGTTACGTGCTAAAGTGTGACTTATCGTTTATTGTGGCATGAAAAAATTATGCTTTGTTATCATGGGATGTGATTTATTGAGTTATGTTGAAATGCTAAATTAAATGAGGAAAAATGGATGAGACGATTCTCATAGGAGATGTTCCTTAGTAATTTATTGATAGAATCCTCGGCCTGTACATGAACAGTCAGAGATTTAAAACCGAAAAGCATAAAACTGCATGAGAGAGAGAGGGAGAGAGAGAGAGAGAGAGAGAGAGAGAGAGAGAGAGAGAGAGGGAGAGAGACAGACAGACAGACAGACAGAAAATTAGAGACCTCGGAGATAGAGAGAAGGCAGGAAACAGGTAAAGGAAAAAAGAGAGAAACAGAGAGAGGGAGAATGAAGGGGTGACAGAAAGGGAGAGATGCATGTACGCAGAGAGTGAAAGAGGTGGGAAAAAGAGGAGAGAACGAGAAAGATAGATGGCTATGGGTACATACATGTACATATAAACTGAGAGAAAAAAAAAACAGGGGAAAGGGAGTAAGAGGTGGTGGGTAATAAAGGATAGAAAGAAAGAGGAGAGAATAATAGGCAGGCAGGGAGAGACAGGTAGAGTAGGACTGGACAGAGAGAGGTGAAAAATGAGCACAGTTCTCGAGAGAGCTAGTAACTAGTACTTAATATGAAGTACACCTGTACAGAGCGTGGACCAAACCAATCCATTGTTCTTGTTTTTATGGCTCAGATATCATTATGAAACTTAATCACGGAGCAAGAATTTAATCAGTCAATACGTTGATAACATATTTATGACAGAACTTACATCCCTCATAAGAAAATTGAATTAGAGGGCATTACAGGTGCTTTATCCAAATAAAAAATAGATGCATTATGACCTCGTCTATGACATCACACATAAGTAATCAATTTCTGACTGACCATAACTTCATTATTTCTTAGCTTATAGATGCATTATGACCTCGTCTATGACATCACACATAAGTAATCAATTCCTGACTGACCATAACTTCATTATTTCTTATCTTTGTTGGTCTTATTTTGCTCAAACATTCACCGATCTGCTGGTGTTTTTTCTCTGCTTCCTTTGAATCAATTTTACTTACAGGGTGAACTTCTCCTTTGATACCTGTACAAGAAAGGTTATCTGCTAGAGCTTCCAGTTGTGTAACCAGAGCCGAAAAATGAAATCAGCATCAGACATTTTAATCAGATGCACCTGCTTGCACTATCACTATCTCTCTCTGTCAGTCTCTCCTTCTGTCTCTCTGTCCCTCATGTCTCTCACTCCTTAGGTCTCAAACTTTCTCTCTTTCCCTCATTCTGATTCTACCTCTCCCTCTCCATGTCTTCAATCTTTCCATCTCTCCAACTCTCTATATCTCTCCCTTGCTCTCTATCTCTCTCTCTCTGTCTATTCCTCTGTCTCAATCTATCTGTTTTTGTATCTTTCTCTCCAACTCTCTCTCTCTCTCTCTCTGTTTCTCTGTCTGTCTACAGGTCTGTCTGTATGTCTGTCCTTCTCTCTCTCTTTCTAATTCTGTTGTGAGATTTGTACAATCATAAAGGTTGCTATTTACTGTCAATTCGTACATGCTGGCCTAAGGCGCATCTTCATATGTAAAGAATAATGAAAAGGTTATGTGATTGAAATAGAACCTCAGTGTAACATTCTTCTGTAATGACAAAATGCTTGCCATACTTGAATTTCACCTGTCATGACGCACTAGTTCTTAGAGAAAGAGAGAGAGGGTGGGAGGTGGGGGGGAGAGAGAAAGGTAGAAAGATTGGTGGGGAGATGGAAGGAAAGATGAGCAGGGAGAGGGGGGAGAGAAGATGAACAGAGGAAGAGAGTAAGAGTAACTAAAAGAAAAAGAGATAGAAAGGCAGTAATACATAGAGAAAGAAAGAGAAGAGAACCAAAAAAAAAAAAGAAAAAGAGACAAACAGTTAAAATTAAAAAAGATAAGGAGAGAAGAGAGAAAAGTGTGTGTGTCTGTGTGTGTGTGTGTGTGTGTGTGTGTGTGTGTGTCGGGGGGGGGGGGGGTCGCAATAAGAAAGAGGAGGGGCTTAGTTTTGAGAACATGATCCCACTCCAATCAAAATGCCAGGAATTCATTAAACATTTCCATGCAATAAACCAGATCAAACTAACAGATTCAAATGCAATGCTTTCCTAGTGACAACTCATTTCTCATAATACCTAGCAACAATCACATTTTGTTTTAACAAAAGAGATCAGTTAAATGTTGCTTTAGTCAGATTCTGGCAAATCTCTGGTTATTTGTTGGGTTATCATCATTCCTAACTTTTGTGAAACAGGCAAGCTGACATGAATGTGAACATGTACATGTAGGTCTGCACGAAACGCAAATAGCAATCTGAATTGAGTAACAGATTTTTATCAATGGACTCCAATGACCTTTGAATAAATGTACTTTGTACTAGAAGTCCCATGATGCTGGTCATTGACGTAATATCCTGATAAATATAAATTTATTTCACTCACTCCTGACAACCTTTCTGATGTTGACATACCACATATCTATCCTTTATGACCTTTCATATCTCTACTTTAAACAAACAATTAATATATAATTTGTGTACATGAACTTATTTGAAGGTTGCACGATATATAATCTGCCCGTATGTATATATGTCCCCTGGCAATCACCTCGACAGATGTGTCCTCTTCCAATTTAATGGGATAGTAATAGCATTGACTGAGTAATAAGATGAGTATTTACATGTCCCAGTGACCAATATATGCATGATTTAACCACTAAAATGTTGAAAAGGGCTCAATGTGTTCTTTTTATGACGTCAGACTTCAAAATTGAAAATATACAATACGTGCGGTATTACCACATTCATCACCGTAGTTATGAGGAAATATCACATCCTGCATTTTGTAGTGAGTTATGACCTTCTCACATTCACCCAGCTATTGATAGTATGGGTGCTAGAGTACTGCATATGCAGAGAATCAAATGGATATAATACATGGAGGCCTGCATTAAGTACCTATATCCCGACTCAAATACCAGAATACAAATCAAGAAAGACAAGCAAGCAAAGCTTGACCTATCTACCGTAGTGATTATGACCCATTATCATGACAAGGATACCAATATGTGTCAAATTGGCGTGTTTGGATGTAATGACTGGCTTTAACGCCTTCTAGCGCTGATCCAGGGGTGGCTATTGCCCAGGATGTCGATGTAGACAGAGGGCCTTCCTGGTTGGTTGGGTGGTGGTAGTGGTACAGGGTGGTACAGGCTTGCTGGCTGAACTTTAGCTCTAGATCTTCATTATGCATAATACATGCACATGTTAACAGCAGCTGGGGTTAGTTTCAATCTCTCCGCTCTGTGCTAATACCAACGCTACCGGTACACCCTTGATGGATGAACTTATCTAGATCTACATGTTACAGGCAACTGGGTTCGGTTTCAATCTTTCCGCGCTGTGCTACATTAATACCAATGCTACCACAGGCTTGATGGATAAACTTATCTAGATCTACAAGTTACAGGCAGCTGGGGTCGGTTTCAATATTTGTTGATTGCACTAATACCAATGCTACCTGGTACAGGCTTGATGGATGAACTGTCTCTAGATGTTATGTTGTTATGTTCTGTGTTACGGGCAGCTGGTGTCAGTTTCAATCATTCTGAACTGCGAAAATACCAAAGCTACTGGTACAGGCCTGATGGATAATGGATATGGATAGACTCTACTCCGAGATGCCATACATGTATGTTGCAGGCACATGAGGTCAGTTTCAACCTCTCTATACTGTGCTAATGCCAATGCTACTGGAACAGGCCTGATAGCTGAGCATTTAACTCTAAATATACATGTAATGCAGTACACATTGTACCAAGGAAGCTCTGAAAGTATGCTAATACCAATGCTAATGGGAAGAGCTTGATTCAGACTTTTAGCTTCAGATGTAATAAAGTACTTGCATTCAATTACAAGGACCTTCCTAAAAAAAAAAACCTGATCAATGATTCTGTCACAAAATCAATGATTTCATCAACAGAATCACAAAATTGATTGATTTTCATCACCCACCATAATTATTTCATGGACAAAATCATGGCTTTTGTAACAGAATTACATAATTTACATTAGCACCCCAGGTATCAATTTGCTTCATTGTTCAGGTATAAAAGCTGAAAGTCAACATCTTCCAAATTGTGAAATGTATATTGCATGCTGCAAGCACACTAAACATGTGAACTGTATGTATGTATGAATGAATGTGTGTATGTATGAATGTATGTATGTGTATGTATGTGTAAGCTCTGTCTTAACAATGGAGCTCGATAGTGCCAGACTCCTTTAGATCTGTTTCTCTTTGCTCATTCTCATGTTTGCTCTTTCTCCTGGCCTAATTGATATCTCTCACAGACACTGAGTCTGAGATGTGCCAAGGATTCTGAGCAAATAGAACACAGGTAGACTACAATGAGATCACACACACACACACACACAAACACACATACACAAACAGACTATGCACAATGGGCACTTCCTTGGGCCTACGACAGGTTCCTTGTCAGACTGAATTTACCAAAACAGCCTTATTAAACTGTACTCCTTTTTAAAAGTAACCCAAAGTTTGTCAGGATTACAATGACAATGACTTCACACACACATGATGAGCAAAAAGTGCACCATGTGGTATCTTCATGAGTGAGACAGCGTGCTATTTCTGACTGCATTTCCGTCAGGACTAGCATGCTATTGTGCAATCTTTCTTTTGATGAATACAGCCTGGTTGGGTTTGCATGCATGGCCCTTTATTTGCACATGCTTTTGGCCTACTTTGGTTGAACTATGCTAAGCCAATGCTGCACCCTGGACCTATAAATACCCCTTTCAGGACCAGCTTCAGAACACCCTAGGCCTCACCTTGATATAAGGAATACAATTGTGTTTTAATCCTCTCAGTGCCATGCATTGAGAGTCTCATGTCAATTACAACACAGAATATCGCCTATGGGACTGAGAGAGTTAGTCCTCTCAGTACCATCCATTGATAGTCCCATGTCAATTACAACACAGCTTATTTCCAATTGGATTGCAAAAGTTAACCTGCTCAGTACCATCGAAGGAGAGTCTCATGTCAATCATGACACATCATAATGCCTATGGGACTGAGAGAGTTAACCCTCTTACTACCATCCATTGATAGTCCCATACCAATTTCAACACAGTGTCATCCCTATGAGATTGCGAGAGTTTTGAGTCCCATTTGATGAACAGAGAGTAATACCACTTTCATATTATTGGCTGAGGAGGGTTGGCGGGGGGGTTGAATCCGGTTTCGACCTTGCAAATTTTACTTATTGTAATGTAGCAAAACAAGCACAAAAACACAATAGCAATACCAATTGTACAACCATTCTGATTGGGACGCTGAAGGGGAAGGACGCTTTTCAACATATCTGGTAGCAGCAATAGAAACAAATCTTTATTTGAAGAGAGAAAGAGAGGGAGAGAGAGAGAGAGAGAGAGAGAGAGAGGGTGTGGGGGATATGAGGGAGACAGGGAGGAAGAAATAGAAAGGGAGAGAAAGGGAGAGAAAGGGACAGAGAGGGAGCAAGAGAGAAGTAGAAAGAGAGGAAGAAAGAGAGGGCGAGAGAGAGGGAGGAAGAGTTAGAAAGATAGGCAGAGAGAGAGGAAAAAGAGAGGGAGAGAGGGAGAGAGGGAGAGAGGGAGAGAGGGAGAGAGGGAGGAAGAGAGGGCGACAAAGGACAAGAGGAAGAGAGAGGTGGTATAATGGCTCTGAACAAATGTCATTGAATGACTGCACGTATATATAGTCATGGATTACAGCACACTACGAAAGTCACACAATTGCAAACTTCATACTTCACTGCGGTCTCCCACACAAATTGTATACTTCATCTGGGTAATCTTGCTACCTGATGGGTTGACAGGCATGAACTAGATTTAATCATCATAGCAAAAGTAACTTATTCACATAAATAGCAGTAATAGTAGTGTAAGCACAAATAGCGGTCATCAGTACTATTATTAACATAGCTTTGCATAATGAGTGGCGAGATGCTCGTGCTTGAATCCCTATGGGAGTTTGTGTGTTAACTCATTTGCGCGACCAATATTGAAAAACCCATAATGTATTGATGAACCAATCCCCGGAAATTTGTTAAAAGCAGCAGTGTCAGGCGAACCGACTAACATGACGTCACAATTCTTTTTGTTTATGCGCCTTTTGCAATGCGAATACCATAATCAATTAACGTGCATGCTGCATAAATAAACAAAACACGGTAGCCATAGGTTATCTCAAAATAATACCATAATCCCTGCAGCTTGGTGATCATGGTAGGCAGGCTCTACCTCGTTTCATGTAAGCAACCTTGCCCTTCACTAGCCTTGTCTACAAGCTATGTGTACAATGTTGCATGACAAGAGAAACAGAGGGTCAGTCCCCATTTTTCTAGCAGAAATCATACCAGGGCCCTGTTGCGTAAAACTTTCCCTAGTAATCCTTGCTATCAATGGCGACTTCTATGAAAACTTTGAATTTGATTGGCTGTCCAGTAATGTTACCATGGTCATTACCATTGATGGCAGAGTTACCATTAATGGTAAGTTTTATGCAACGGGGTCCAGGAGAAACATGTTGTGTATTTTATGATCGAATCAGCTGCACATAGGCTCTTTTGTTATAAACTGGGGCTGTTTTTAACCTTTCTTAGGCTAAATCCTGCTTGGCCCCTATTAATATTTGTAAACTCTTATTACACCAGATAAAATTGTGCTCCTTGGGATTTGTATGTACATTAGTGGTGAAAACATACACATATTGAACGTGAAGAGTTAATTTGCAAACATACAGAATATTGTCTATTCATCCTGCAAAAAACACACATGTCAACGACGATGACTCTTTCAATCTGTCTTGTGTGGACTGCAAGCACAACCTTACCTGAAAAGGGAGAACTGGGGTAAAGTGCAAGCCTAGGACGTGCACTACGTGTATGAACAGCAGACATTCAATTTCTGCATGATCTACAAATTTACCTTCAAGCATAACATGTCTGTGCCCACTTGCAGTGGCTGTTTGGAGCGTTTTAATGAATAGTTAACTCTTTAAGAGTGGGGGTAAAATTTACCCCTGCCCCCCACCCCTCTTTCAATCTGTCTGTATCGCTCAATGGATTGCCAAAATATACAAAAATGTGCCAGGAGCTTTCGCAACTTATTTCTTTTTACATTATCTCTTTTTGCATATCTGATCTCAAAATGCGTCTCATGCAAAACAAATGCAAAAGTTGAAAATGTGTGAGAGATGTTTTGGAGATGAAATTAGTGCCAGGCCATTAGACCAGTTTGTAGTTACACCATGGTCAGTACTGAAAATACACTGAATTAAATAATACTAGAATGCTGACAGGGATTTGTTCCTGAAGTAGTACATGTATATGAATTTGTGTCCTCTTCATTCATGTAGTCGAGTACAGACACAGACTCAATAAGCAGTTTTCACAACTTTTTCCCTAACTGCATATTAGCATGTTATGACATTTATCTGTATTTAGTAATTCAGTATCAGTACATGACATGCACTCTGAATCTACTAGTCACTGATAGTTGCACAAACATCAGACAAGCTTTGGGGTAACATCAGTGAAAAAAATCATTCAAAATTTTGGGGGGCTCCTTTTTGAGCTCATTGGTGAATTTGGCTACAATTTTACATTGTGTCTACGGGAAATTTGGGGGCTCTTAAAAGCATTTGGGGGGCGAAATTGCCCCAGGCCCCTGTGTATTTTTTTCCCTGGTTACCATATTGTGACCCTTTTTCTCAACATGTGTGTCTGTAAAGTAAAGACTAGTGCCTGACTTGCCAGTTGTGACTTGCCTCTTGTCAATAGGCATGTTGAATCATGTGATGGATGGCTAGACTCAGTAGTTTCATACTCGTTGACTGGCTGATTGACCGACCGACTACCTAATAAGGGTTTGTGCCAGAACCATCTTCCTTGGGTTGAGATGAGGACATTGCACTAACACACTGATGAGGGTACTAGACACTTATTCTAATCATCAGAGTTAGCAGCTGTCTAGAGAAGATTATAGATAAACAGGGGTACATGCTCCTCAGGGTGAAGTTCAGGTACATGTAAGAGGTGGCGTGAGTCTTGGCAATTGTGTTTTCATTTCATTGTCTCATGTCTTACAATCATTAACTTGACATATATTGAGTAATTGCAAAGATATTCCATCGATCAAAAAATAATTCATTTGTGTCATTTTTATATGATGGAGGGGGGAAAGTGGGAGACCCCTTCCCCCATTCTCTAACATCTAACAACAGGTAGCATTAATACAGCAGTTTGACAAACCTACCCCCCCCCCCTTCTCCCTCTCCTTCCCACACACACACACACACACACACACACACACACACACACACACACACACACACAATCCTCACCTTTGAACCATGCCTGGATATGGCATAGCTCATATTTGCATATGGCATGATTTCTACGAAAGGCCCTCGGTATAATCATGTCAATTCATGATCAACTTGGGTTCCCGTTGATTGCGGTACGGCCTGTTATACATGCTGTCACATGTTGTAACCAAAAGACTAGATACATGTATGGCATGACTCATATTTGCATAAACATCATTTGTAAGAAAGACCAGCGTTGTAATCAATTAAGCAAGACAATAAGTGTAAATCCATGATCAATCCAGATTCCTGTTGATTGCATTACAGCCTGCCATACACTCTGTCACACGTTGCAACCAAAGAACTGGGTATTGGACAGCTCCTATTTGCATATGACATCATTTCTAAGTAAGAACCTTGTTGTAATCAATTGTGCAACACATCACATTTCAGTCCATAGTCTACTCAGGTTCTTCAGGATTACATTAAGACCTGGCACACATTAAGACATACATATCATGATGTATCATGCACACCTGACACACTTGTCTACAAAGATCGCTTAAAGGGAATATTTTACCGAACATTTTGAGGATTTATGATTTAATCACTAATTACTCCAAATGTGGATCATTCTAGGGCAAATAACTAGTTTCTAAAATGGACATTACATGAATTTAAGACCATTGGCAAGCAGATTGCTCACAATCATCTTTTTGAAGGCTTTTTGTTTTCCCAGTACAGTATATTCCCTTTAATAGTTAATGTGACATGTGTGGATTACTTTACAATTAATGCACACAAATCCCATAGAGCAGCATTTTGTCTAGCACATAGAAGGTTAATTAAGCAATGTGTATGTACATAATTGTACCTGTCTTTAAAGACCACCTTGTGACTTCTTTTCATATTTCCCTTGGGTTGTTCTTAATTCTTAGGGTGCCATATGTGGATTCACAACTGATATACACAAATCCCATAGAGCTACTGTACATTTGTTTTAGCACTGAAATGATCAATAGGCAGGTTGGCTGTATTACAATTACAACAGTATGTTCATATAATTGTGTACACTCATATGTATGAAACACTCAATGATTTATTACATGTATCACTCTGACTTCAGCTCATAAGCTTATTTGAGGAACACTCCCATCTGGGTCCTAATTTAGTAGCAGAGTTGACAGTAATGAGTATATGGAAAGAGATTCAAACCCAGGACATTTTGCATGATGAATGACCATATTTATAAAGTGTATTTGCCCCAATTTATTGCTTGTTGGGATGGCACAATCATTGAGCATATATACATTTCTTTCCTAATTAGCACTTATCCTGTTGAAAAGCGCTCATGGTGAACAGCTATCAGCAATCCATTGGTTTTATGATGCACTTTTCCCCACAAATACTACAAATCCCACAGAGCTTCATTTGACTCTGACAATCACAGGCTGCCCTCAACAGTGCTACATGTAAACAACATGAAAATGTGTTGATTCAGATACCTACATGAGCTTATATGTTACTGAAATGAAATGGAAAACACATTAGCAATGTTCCATGTGGTGAGAGTAGAGACATCTGTTTTCTATTAGACATAGACCATGCATGCCCTAGTTGTATGTATCGTATTGTCTGCTTGCAATACCAGGGTAAAACAAACACTACCTTTCCACTATATACTCAGAGCGTGCCATGTGCGAGAACACTCAAAAAGTCATTCACTTATTGTAGTTTCACATTCACTTTTAGTGTGTCCTGTCGCATGCATGCATTATCAACGCATACAAACCCTATAGAACAGCAGATTGTTAGGCACACAATGGCTTAATAACTCTAAACCCGCTCTTTACTGATCTGGCCTTTTCCACTCAGATATTGAGCAGTGCGACTCCTGCATAATCTGCTGTACAGACAATGGACGACAGCCTATGAATAAACTTTAAACGCCTTATGGAGTGCAATTAATCCACAAGCCTTTGGTTACTGCAGTTCCATGGCAAATGGTGACATGTTTGGGTTCACAAAGCCCAAAGACCTATATGTGGGCAACAAGTCAAAGTAGGGCTAACAACACCAGAACAGGAAGGAAAACATCACATCCCGCGAAATGTTGTAGTTTCATCAATGAATTACTAAAGGCCGTAAATACTATTTACAGACCCATGATATCAAATATAAATTTGTGAAAATACCACATTAAATAGAAGAAATTCTGTATTACAACATCCCTCAGGAAATATGTAGGAAATGAAAACTACTTTTAAGAGGAATGATTTTGACTGCTTCATTCAAAATGATGAAATGAAAAGATGTGGCATGGCAGACTCTGACCTCTGACCTTGTGGTCAAGTACTGACCCATGAACATGTCATGTGCGAGTGTGCTGTAACAGGACCTCCCTGTTCACTGACCCACATTAGTGACCCCCAATCGATGACATACCTCACCAACTGCCAATTTTGACAGCTTTACTTGACATACAAGATAATAATAATAAGCCTGAGATGGAAACAACAAAGTGATATGTTTTATCACATATCATTTTACATGAGCTCGATCTACATGTTCTTCTTTTGGTTCATGCAATATATTACAGAATTGTATGTCTGTAACAGAAATACACAAGCTCTAAAACAAAAACTAGTTGATTTTTTTTTTATCAAAAGGTATCTTTTCCCTGAATATTTTTTTTTTGTTAATATGACTTGACGAAAAAATGTTTGTTCTTCATTATACTTGTACAAGGCCACCCTCTTTTAGACTTAGAATTTTCAAAGGAGTTCTAGCAATTGTAATGCAGCTGCTCTTGTGCTTCACTTTGAAACATTGTATTTTACATGAAAATCTACAAATTGGTAAATATCTCACTAGATCTAGAGCTTTCTTTCTATATGTCTATATATCTATAGCTTCCTTTCTTTAGTTTAATAATCATAATAATATTCAATGCTTACAGATGCATAATACCATTCAAATAGTCTCTATGCATGTGAAAGTAAAAGTTGATTATGTGAGAATTTGAAAATAACTAATAATCATCAAACAGATGCGTCTACTTACATCTGTCTCAAAACATATTTCTTTTCATACCTGTATATAAAACTATCACCTTTCTTCCCATATTTGTAGTCTCTTATCATTGAAAGATCTATAAAGCAATTTATCAATATTTTCTTATCCATAACTTCTAGCCTACACATTGTTGCACCTTTCCATTATTCAGTCTTTATTTCTTGTCACCACTTTCTATCTATCTGCACATACATCCATCTGTATTTTCCCTATGTATGACATGTGATATACATTTATATATCCATATATCTTGTAATTGACCTATTCATCTACATTTCAGTATAGTTGTCTCTCTACCTCCCCCATCCATCCACCTATATCTATCTATCTATCTATCTATCTATCTATCTATCTATCTATCTATCTATCTATCTATCTATCTATCTATCTATCTATCTAATGTATATCTATTCAATATATTTATGTATAGTAGGTGCATGTTCAAGAACCCACTTGGTCTTCATTTTCTCTGCTAATTTTTTAAAACAGATCTATCAATCAATCTTATTACTACAGAGAGTACCAGTAACACACAGATTTTAGGATAGATATCTATTTATAGATCTATCAACCTATCTCTCTTCCTGTCTATTTGTCTGTCAATTTTCCTACCAACCCCCCTTGTACTTTGGCCTGGAATTCTCACCTTTTCTGAGGTCCTGTTCCAGACTGTGACCTTGTGACCCGCTTTGATGAGATTCATGGCCATCCCTGTGCCCATAAGACCAAGACCGATGAAACCAATCCTGTAAGAGATCATAGAGAAATGGGAAACCAAAATCAAATCGTGTCATCTGATTGGTTCTTATACCACTTGATCATGTGACCTTGTGACCTGCTTTGATGAGATGGAACCGATCCTGTGAAAGATCATAGAAAGGGAAAACAAACATTAATATCTGACATTTGATTGGTTCTTAGACCACTTGATCACGTAACCTAGTGACCTGCTTTGACGAGATGGAACCAAATCTGTGAGAGATCACAGAGAGATTGGGAAAAAAAACATCAATATGTGTCAACTGATTGGTTCTTATACCACTCAATCATGTGACATTGTGACCTGGTTTGATGAACCGCCATCCCTGTGCCCATCAGACCACGATTGATAAAATTGCAAGAGAGCAGAGAGAGATGGGAGACGGACATCAAATACATGTCACTTGACTGGACCTATTCTGGAAGAGATGAGATTGAGAAAGAAAACAATTTTTTTTCTTCTTCATTTGATGAATTGTTTTACATCACATGACCTTATGACCTATGTATTCTTATACCCATCACGCCACATCTGATCAATGCAAGTCTACAGGAGATGCAACAAATGATCTCAGTGCCATATCCTGTGACGTAGATGATTATAGAATGCCACAACTATCTGTGCTGAGCTTTTGGTAACAGCTCCATGCTATGGTTAACAATACCCCCCCCCCTCGACATTTTTCACAATAAATTTGTAACGCAAAAAGATCGCGCCGCGACGTTTCATGACTTTTTTCCTTCAAATCTCAAGCAACCTTTAACACCAAATTTGCGTCGTGGGGGTACGCGGTTCCGAAGTTACGTACCATTTTGTACGTGCATGTCAGACCAAAAATTGCTCAAAAACGTGATTTCATGTACAAATCCAACGCAAATTCTGTATCTAGCCAAAATTCATAAATGTATCATTAATTTTATTTTTACTGATGAAAAACAATAAATTCCATGTTATTTATGACTGAAATAGTGTTGCCGATGATTTCCATCGAAAAAAAACATGAAAAACATAAAGTTGAAAAAACAAAGAAATACATAAGAAATTCAAAAAACAATAAAATACATATGAAAAACTTTTTTTTAATAATAATCCTAAGAAGAGTGTCTGGACTGAAATCTAGCAGTTTGGGGGCTATATTTAAAAAATTATCAATCAAAGTATGATTTTATGCATTTAATTAGCATAATTGATTAATTAAAAATAAATTTGAATAATTTTGGTGCAATTGACAATTGAATTGTGGAGATTACATCATCAGTGACGTACGTGCCATTTTTCGTCACGATCGCGAGATCAATGGTGGAGATCCTAAGGGGAGGGGGGGCTGTTTCTGCCCCCCCCCCCCCCCCCGGTATGCAATTTCAAAATAGACCGGGCTATATAGGATTAAAACTTTTTTCTTTAATATTACATTATTATTTGTGTGTGTATGATTCTTTGATTTTTCTTGAGCTTTGTTAAGTTTGAAACGCAACTTATTTTCAACAAAGCATTAGCAATATTGTGTCTCGCCCACTTGCGAAAATAACCAGAAATATCGCGATCTCCGTTGCTACGCAAAAGAATTGTGATAAGAGAGTCTTGCAACTAAACTTTAACGTATGACCTCAAATGACCTTTGACCTTATCCTGTGACCTCCAACGGTACCATAACATGAAGGTACCCCCAGTGCATCTATGACCCAAGTTAGGTTGTAATCCAAGCAACCTATGTGAAGTTATTTGTCAAAAGAGAGTCTTGCAGGTAAACTTTAACGTATGACCTCAAATGACCTTTGACCTTATCCTGTGACCTCCAACGGCACCATAACATGAAGGTACCCCCAGTGCATCTATGACCCAAGTTAGGTTGTAATCCAAGCAACCCATGTGAAGTTATTTGTCAAAAGAGAGTCTTGCAGGTAAACTTTAACGTATGACCTCAAATGACCTTTGACCTTATCCTGTGACCTCCAATGGTACCATAACATGAAGGTACCCCCAGTGCATCTATGACCCAAGTTAGGTTGTAATCCAAGCAACCCATGTGAAGTTATTTGTCAAAAGAGAGTCTTGCAGGTAAACTTTAACGTATGACCTCAAATGACCTTTGACCTTATCCTGTGACCTCCAACGGTACCATAACATGAAGGTACCCCCAGTGCATCTATGACCCAAGTTAGGTTGTAATCCAAGCAACCCATGTGAAGTTATTTGTCAAAAGAGAGTCTTGCAGGTAAACTTTAACATTTGTGACGGACAACGGACAACGGACGACGGACGACGGACGACGGACGGACGACGGACGGACGACGGACGGACGACGGACGGACGACGGACGGACGCCATTTGGATCCCTTAGTCTCGCCTTCACCTCCGGTGGGCGAGACAATAAAATCAGAGGGAGAATGTCTAAACTAAAACAAATGTCCCGTCATTCATCCAATCAGATGCAACAATATACACATATTAGAACTTGTGTGAGGCAAGGCCCAGGGCTGTGTTCTATCACTGTAGCAATATGAACTCAGTTAATAATATCTTGCACAGAAACAGTTACAATGCTGGCAACCCATTGGCTCTTTGCATGGTAGTTACAATAACCAAGAGGCAATATGCAAGATGGAGTGGGTTTGTCATTCCATTAATCCTAATCAGGCTTGGGAGAAGGCCATAATGGCCACCCCCATGAATACTTTGCACAATCCATCTGAAAGGCAAAGATTTCATAACTTTTGTCTTTGTTGTCTCGCGCAACTTTTGAGCCCAAAATCATGACAACCGAGTATAAAATCACGATACCACCCCATTTCAGCAAGCAATGTCATCCAAAACTTGGCTCATTTTTTGTGATATTGTGTACAAACTGAATTGAAAGTATTTTCTTTTCAATACATTTCACAAAAAAAAAACAAATTATTTTTCTTTCTAATCACTTGAATCAATTGATTTTGTTTTTTCATGGCTTGGCAATGGTGAGTTATGTGAGTTATTATAACAAAAACAAAAACAAAAAAAGTGAAAAAAAAAGAAATATATAAGGAATCCACAAAATAAAGAAAAAAATTGGGGAAAACGTTTTTTCTTATATTACAAAGTTCTTACCAGATGTGATTACATTCCAACCATTTATAAGGAATTTATCAATAATAAATGGATTTTAATTTAAAAAAGGAATCGAATTATGCAAACTGGGAGATTATGTCGCAGGTGATGTATGAAGTCAAAATTTGTGGCCGATGCATGTTCCCTTGCCGAGATTTGAAAGGGGGTGGGGGGGGGGGGGGTATTTTGGACTTTTCAAAGCAAGCACAGAATGTTAAGAAGTGAGCTGACTTACTTCTTCTCTGTGGGTTTGATGTCCTTTTTGGCCGTCTCTCCTTTCTGCGCTAAGTGTGCCTGGAAACTGTTGTAGAGGTTGAAGGAGAGGAATACATTGTCTGACCGCGACTTCTTGGGTGCTGACGACGGCGCAGCAGCACTAACCTGTCAGGGGATAAACACAGGGAGAAGATCTTGCCTTTAGAGATCAGACAATAAATTCAGTAAGTTCTTTCCTAATATTTTTAATCTCCTCTTCAAAGGGAATATAGAGAAACCTGTTTAGAAATAATGCTTATGGGAGATAAGACATGCAGTTTCTATGAGCAGGTGGTCTTCTGTACAGGTTTCTTTGGGACAGCTTTCAATGAGAAAAATCTTATTCAAGGGAGACAAGAAAAATTGTCTTCATACACAGGTGGTCTTTCTATACAGGTTTCTATGTATGACCATAAACACAAGTTGACTAATTGAGAAACAGATTTATGGAAGTCCAAAGATACAGCAAAATCAGTAGAAAGTAATGTTTAAATGTATCGAAATCCCTAACCGGGGTATGTGGGATTGCTACTTTCATTTGTGGCCATATTTTTCCAACTGCCAAGTTTGACTGCTTTAGTTGACATAAGAGGTAATAATTTATGGTGTTTAAGGAATTAGCATAGTGCTTGTGGAAAGTGGCAGGTCTGCATAACCTTTCACAACCAGACAGCTTGTAGGGTTCATAACGTTTCATGGATATAACTAGATATTTTGTAGGAAATGAACATGAGTTTTGCATGAAGACTTTCAAAATCAGTGATTACAGCTGTCAAAACCTCAAGGGATAGAAGAGGTAAAGACTATGGGAACTGTAATAAATGGAGCATCATTTTGCTATGACTGCGGATACAATTCTTCTTTAAGTTAAAGATACCAGGAAGAGATCACCTCAAACTGAAAACAAAATCATTGAATTTAAACAAAATCTGGATCCAATCATGGCAGCAACCCTTACCTCCACCTTTGACTTTCTCCAAAGAGTCTCACAAAAAATAGTACAATGGAAGCCATAATACATCAGGTGCACCATCTCCATCCCTGAGTGTTTAATCCTTCTACAAGGCACAGGGGCTTGGAGAAATCATTCAGAAATACTGCCACACACTACAAGTCACCAATCTCTCAGTACAGACCAGCAAAGATATCAATATGTATTGAGAGCGAACAAAGATAAAGGTGTTTGGTACCTTTGATTTCTCATGACTTTCCAACTTCTGTGTAATATGATAACTTTGTGGTATTGCAGTCTGATGGACAGAGCTCTTGGCTCTCTTACAAGAGGTTCTGGGTCCAATTCTAGCTTTTCACTCTTGCCTAACTGTAGTAACATAAACCTGGTAGCAAGTATTGCTTAAATTAGCATTGAGCGCGAAGTAAAACAACTTGATACGGGCTGAGTATTTTTAATATTAATTGTTTTGTGTAAATGCGCTCTTGTTCAAATGCTTGCATTGTGAAATATTGACTTGTATGTCTCCGCCTTCTTGCACAGACACTGAAGTATTGCCATAATCTCCACGAGTAAAAGTTCTGGAAAACTTGCTAATTGGCTGGCTATGACAAACGATTTTATAGAGAGAGCAGGGTGGTTCCTAGTGTTGGAAAAAAGTGATTGTGAGCCACACATTACTTTTCTGCATAATTCGTGAAAAACAGTATGTCTTTCTGTTTTGGCTTTCTTTGAGCCATGCGTTCAATAGTTGTAAACTGCCTATGTAGCACAGATATTTGATATTTGATAAAATGTGACATTCTGTCCTTTTGAGCCTGGCATAAAAGATTTTCTGATGACCACCATGTAAGAGAGACCCGTTCTGCATTTAAGTTACATCACATAAACAGTGAAATAGTGGACGATTGGAGGGATGGACGCACAACCCTGAAAATATAATTTTGCTACGTGAATATAAATTAGGTTATAGTCTTGATGCACTCACCCTCTTTTTGGGCGTGGCAACCTTCTTGGTGATGGTCTCCCCATCTTCCTGGGGCTTGAACGGTCGGCCTCGCTTCTTGGGGGAGGCGAGGGGGGTAGAGATCTTGGTGAAGGGGGACGAGGATTTGCTACTCCTCCCTGGAGAGCTGGGGGAGGAGCTCTGTGAGGAGTTCAGCTGTAGAGGGGTGCAGCGGGGGTGAGGTGTGCGATGTGGGGGGGGGGGGATGGTGATGAAGGAAGAGGAGACAGAAGTAGAAGGGGAGAGGTGAAAGGAGAGGGTACAGGAGGAAGGTGAAGGGGATAAGGGGACATGGGAGGGGGGATGAGGGAACATTGAGGGCAAGAGTGATGAAGGTTGAGGGTAGAGGGCAGAGGGTTAGGAAAGAGAGGAAATGCAGAAGGGGATGATGAGGGAAAGAAAGACGGTAATGGGAAAAAGTAAGAGAGATTAAAGATAGAAAGAAAGGAGAGAGAGGGTATGGATAAAAGTATAGGGTGGAGGAGGGAGAAGTGATGGGGAATATAAGGGAAGAGGGAAGGGGGGATGAGGGAACATTGAGGGGGGGGGGGGGAGTGATGAAGGTTGAGGGTAGAGAGGAGAGAGGAAAGGGGTTAGGGAAAAGGGGAAATTCGGAAAGCATTAGAGGATTATGGGAAAGTGTAAGACAGATTAGAGATAGAAAGGAGATAGGAAAGGGAGAAAGAGAAGAATTGAATAGGTGGGGAAGTGATGGGGAATATGAGGGAAGTTTGGAGGGGAGGGAAGGGTTGGGGGAAATGAAAGTAAGAGGGTATGGGAGGGATGGGTGTGGGAGTGCATTGAGAGGAAGAGTGATGGAGGAAGGGGAGACAGGTGAAGAAAGAAAGAGATGCAGATAAAGGAAGTGGGGAGGGGAAATGAGAAAGTGACAGGGGGTGAAAGATATAAATAAAGTTACTGATGTACAGGACAAGGGATAATTATTGCATTCACAATAGATTCATTATGTCTACATGTATTTCTAAAATTAGGAAAGGTCATAAAAAGATAAGTGGATATCCTGTCAATTTTTCCAACTATCAGAAATAACTCAATGATGACACATAACAATCCTGCAAGGTTCCTGCTTCACCTCGGTTTTAGTTTAGTTATTAGTGTCAAAATATTCATAAAAGGTATGTTCCTTACCAGATATACAAATAACCAAGAACGAAAATTCTTCCTACTTAAAATGTATGTTCCTGAGAACTAGAAGGGAGACCCTTTTGATGTTAGAAAAACGAGTATTTGGTGAATCAACAAGAAATACACATATAATCACAGCTAGATAAACGAATGATTAGAATGCATGTATGTGGAGAGTTACAAACTGTATAATGCAAGCACATGATCAAGTTGCTCATCATCACATAGCCAAGGTTTATATTCTGTGGAATGAGAGTCATGTACTGTAAGCATGTTTCATCACATCACCGACTGACAACATGAGCAAAGAGACATATCGTCCCACTTCAACTAAAACAAATTCTTGCTATCATCATTTCATATGGCATGCTTAAAGATTGTCTGTCCCTTTTGCAAGCTTCAAATTTGAAATCGTCTATCACGATCGTAAATTGAAGAAAGTGTGATTCAAGACCATTTCTCAGAATATAACATGTTGAAGCTTTCTGTATTTGTAAAAAAATTCAGCCGTTAAATTTTAAACCGACTTTTTTCGTACTACGAAAAAAGTATTAGTCTTTGTTACAGTATCTATGTGGTTATTATGCATGTGTGAAATCCTAATTTTATGAGTAATTGCCAAACTTTGGAGATGATTCCTTCTATAGAAATTTTTTTTTCATAATGCGTGTTATAATTTAATAAACAGATTAATCAATAAAGCAGATATTTCAACACAAACTGCTAAGAGCCTGAGGTAAAGACTATTAATCAGACGTTGTTTACGTGCATTATTTGAATTTTACACTACGTATCATTTTCAAATTATGAATATACAGCTTGCTTACACTTCTCTATATGTTTTTCAAATGTTTCGATGGTTTTTTGGTGATCTGAAAAAGGGACGGGCTGTCTTTAATGCCTGTTGGATACCGTTTATTGGCTAAACCTTTGTGGGCGAACCATGAGGGGTCAGCAACTCTCATACGTTTTTAAGTATAGGCTAACTGTCCACTCCATCAGGTTGTCACCCTGTACTTCAGCAAGAAGTCAAGTGGGTTCTCTAACATTTCCTTCAATTTAACTTTGCATAATATGAAAAGAAAGTTGAACAGGATAGGCAAACTAGCTGTACATGGTAGTATGTTTTTCAAGCTGAATTTGAATTCTATGTCTCTAAGAAATCTCATTTTCAACAATCCGGATGTTTTGTTGTCCTTGTGGTGAATAAAATATTTTACAGAATTTTGTTTAAAATACGGAGTCACCACCTTTAACTGGAAAGGAGATAAACTTCTGTAAAGCATAATGCTTATAAATTGTACATCCTCACTAACACATACATTAAGATTTAATTTGGAGATATTGAACAGGTACTGGGATAGTGAAAACATCAAAGTGTCTGTTATGACATTGAACTTGAATATTACAATGTGCCGTGAAATGGTTGAAGTTTGTCCTTCCGGCACAAGCAGGATGGGTAATTCAACAAATGTGACATTTCCTTTGTGGTACAAACAAAGCTGATCCAAAGCTCTCCCCAAGAATGATTTTTGTGAGCGGTAAAAAGTAGTAACTGGCACACTGTGTGATATTTAAACACAAGTGTATGTTGCTAGACAAAAGAAATTTGACTGGTTTGTCTCTGCTAGTACTAGCCTCCGCCATATGAAATATTGCCATTATCTCAAATAGTAAAACTTTATCAACTAAAGCCTAGAAAATTTGCTAATTGGCTATAACATACACTGTATGACTAAATTGAGAGAGTCCTGGCAAAATATATCACATTTCATTAGTGTACCAAGTTTGGAGAAATGTGGTCAAATATCATACAAACATCATATAATTTGACCTTGACCTATGACCTTTGACCTGCCTGACCCAAAATATATCAAGTTAATTGTTCCATCATATATTATCATTGTCTCAAGTTTGGTCAAATATCTCTTTGAGTTATCACATAAAATAATACATTTTAGAATCTGACCTTGACCTTGACCTGTGACCTATGTGACAAAAACAAAACTAAAACCTTAATTGTCCTCTCATATAGTATAATTGTATAAAGTTTGATGTAATTTGGTAAATTATTGCTCAACTTGAGGCATTTATGTGTGAGGCAAAAGTTTGCTTTATATATTTTTTACAAAAATTTTACAGTGTGCACACCGCACAATATCAATTGTAGCGAGATATCTGAACAGACTGCTGTAAGCATAGACATGTTGTTTCAGCGATGTCTTTAAAATTTTGGTTCATGGCCCTTACATTAACTACAATGAAAGCTTACCTGAAATAAATTATTAACACATTCAACAACAAAAAAGGCCCAAAATGTTGCTGAAACAATATAAGCTAGGGTTTAAATTCAGACTTTTCCCTGAATAATAGTGCTTCTGATCATTTTTTCCCAGCTCTGTAGATTTACCTTCTTCCTCCCAGCCATGGGTTCTCTGGAGTAATCCTTGGTGGGTTTGCTGATGGACTTGAGGAACATATCGTCATCATCGTCCTCATCATCGTCTGGGTGGTAGGGGGACATCGTCTGACCCTACGACACAAGAAGAGTAATACTTATAGGTCAAAATTGCAACACAAACAAAGATTTGATACTATAGTTATTGCAGTCTGCACAAATACAGTTCAGATTATGTGAATATTGGCCATTGCACAAACATCATACAACATCAACAGCAATTTCAGAGAGAACTATACTGATTTTGACTTCCTAATAGTTGCTTAATATGCCTCTGTCTCTATGTTAGCTTAATCTGGTTTAAATTCATAATCTTTTATACTCAGACAACATGTATGTTTGTTTCAAGATGGACCATTACATTCTAAAATGGAAGGTTTTACAGCAAAAAGAAGTTTTGGAAAAATAAATCATGTGGGCCGTTTTTGACAATGTTCATGAACCTTTGACCTATGACCTCCTTTGGATATTATATCAATTGTGATCAGTTTACCTCTACTTAGTAATCCATCTAGTACAGCTCCACTGTCAGTTGAGATTCCAGCATTGAATTTCCCCTTTTTCTCAACGCTTTGCCAATTTTTGAAAGTTGATTGACCTTAGACCTTTTGACTTGGTTGGAGTCATACAGTTTGTTGGTTGCATGAAAAATACAGGAACTACAGTAAGCTTCAAGCAAATCTATTAATCGTTTATCATAATATTACGAAAACAGATTTGAGACGGCTGGAAGGACAACCCAAGAATAGATTGTCTCTGACCACTGTGAGAATTAAACACAAAGTGTGTGGGAGATAGGGGGGGGGGATTACAATCTTACCTTGGCCTGGTCCTTCAAGATGGCATCCTCAATGGCATCAATGGCTTTGGTGAATTTGGCTCCCTTTCCGGCTTTAGACAGAGTAGCCTTGTGCTCCAGATAATGCTTCAAGCTCTCCTCTTTAACCCAGGCACTGGGGTAGCATGGCAGGAGGTAAAGACAGAGAGAGGAGGGAGGTGGAGAGGGAATGAAGGCATGAAGGGGAAACAAGAAACAAAAGGCAGAGAGGTGGGGGCCAGAGGGGCAGGGATAATAAGAGGGAGAGACAAAGATGAGGGATAGAGAAAGGAGAGAGAGGGAGATAAAGATGAGGGCCAGAGAGAGAGAGAGAGAGGGAACGAGGGAGTCAAGAGGAGAGAGGGGGAGGGGGGGGGGGAAGGGTGTCAGGTGAAGACAGAGGAAATAAAGATGGATGTAATAAGAGGAGTAGAGACAGGGAGAAGGAGAGAGAGATGGGAATGGAGAAGGGGGAAGACAGCAAGGGAGAAAGAAATCAAGGTTAGTGAGAGAAAACAGGGACAAGGGTAAACATCAATATAAAGACAGGGCAAAACATTTGAGAGAAAATATTTTTTCTGTTGTAATCAAATCTCTCATAGTAAGATGTTCTTTGGAGGAAGGTGTTTTTGAAGTTCTGATGATAGCAGAATCTGAGTTTCAAGATACAAAAAGGACAGTCCTCAAACAAATCATTGGATTCATTCTTTCACAACAGCTTAGCTCTATGAGCAGCCATTTTCAAAGCTATCCAAAAGAATAATCAGAAAGTCCTTTTCAACTCTCGTGGTATATCTAAATTTATATAATTATTTAGAGGGCATTCCTGAATTTATATTTTGATTCTCACATCCATGACTCTGGCTTGAATTGTGTGTATCCCTATGCATGTTAAGCCTGACTTCTTTTGGAAGGAAATTCTCGATATAGAAGAAAAAGAACACTGCAGTAATGTATTTTACCTAGGAATTATCTAGGAATACTGTTGCAAGTGCTCGGAACTCTGTTCCATCTATAAGTTCATTGAGATGAAATGTAAAGGATTTGTATTTTATTACCAATTATGTTTCTTCATTTCCTGTCAGTCTTGTTCTAATAACCTCTTAAATAAGTTGCGTTACTTTCATATTTGTTAGCTACAAATGATAAAATCAAACAATGATTGTTTGTACTCACTGATCCTCTGTCCCAAAGAAGAAGACAAAGCGGACTGATTTCTTGCCTGCAGGCTTCTTCACATTCTTCCAGGGTTTCACAATCTGTGTTTCAGGGAATAAAAACAGAAACAAATGAGCACTGCAAATGATCACTGGTGATTTTTTCAATGAGGTATGAATGGTATCACTCGAAGCAAAAGATCACAGCAAGATGAATTTTGTTCATCTCATCAAATAATTAACCATCAACTATGTTGATCTATAATCCTAGACCAATGACAATTGTACCCACGACTCTTAATTTGACAGATGTTTCCATCTCCTCTTGATTTCTTCTCATCATTTTTGGTACTTTTTCTTTATGATGTTGTTTGTAAAGCACTGCGAAACTCTCACAATTTGGCACATATCGTCAGCATTTCTACGAAACATCAAGGACTTGATAGTTTGTTTAAACACTGATGATATGAGATACACTATTCACAAAGAGCAGCACTTTGTTGCCACCGAAGGAGTTAAATATTCATATGCCTCTTTTAAACGTTGGTACAAATAATAAACACAAATCCCATGCATCAGCCATTTTGTCTGGCACAGAAGGAGTTAGGTGAGTCCAGTATGTAGATTTTCTGTAAACTTACCCTGCCAGGCCAAGCTGGGAAACTGCTCATCTTGGCCCTAAAGATGCACAGAAAAGAAGGAAATGTAAATGGAGCTTAATGTCACTATCATAAGGTTATATCATTTTGCTAGGCAAAAATGTCTTAAAATGTTATTTCTTGCTGCTCCCCTTTGACCCATCGCAAGCATCATACTTGAAGTTCGATGGGTGGGATGGGTCAGAGGTGAGCAGCAAGATTTGCACTAAATCAACATGACAGACCAATCAAGTAGACTTAGAAATACAGATAAAACCCCAAATTAACGTTTATCTTTGAATCTCTAAAAAAAAAAGAGAATCCAGAGCAGTCACTAAAGTAAAATTTTCTCTCAGAACTTGAACAGGCCAGCACAACTTCCATCAAGGCCTCTTCTTCAAACGTATCAGATCTCAGAAAAGCAGTTAACAACTAAATCTCCCCTGTTAATCATACAAAAGCATTACATGCTCCTACTACCAAATCATCTTTGGCTCAGAAAATTATTTAAGATCTTCTCTCTACCACCTACATGTACTCCAACAGATTACCTATTTCCTAATCGGGTCATAGGCCTCCGATAACCCACTGCCTTGGCAGTACTCCACGCAAATCTTTCCAAATGCCAACTCCCACTGCCCCTCCAAGAAAACCCACCCTCACCAGCCTCCATGTACAGTACTTATATGACCCCCTTGAACTTAACTCCAAGGAACTCGCATACTCTATCTCTCTACTTAAACAAGGTAAAGCCAGCAGGACTCCTCCTGAGCACTTCATCCATACAGGCCCAATCACCTGTAAATAGTATAAATACTTCATTACCAAAACCCATCTGCCCCAGTGTCTGCAATGAACACCCTAATCATCGCTGTTCACAAAGGCAAAGAAATACCAACTCGGGATTCTTCTAATCAGCGAGGCACTTCTCCCACCTCCACCCTATCAAAAAAATTTTGAAACCTCATCTCAACCACACCTAGAAAATGAGTTATCTTTCACAATCCGTATGTGCATCATTCGAGTGAGTAGGAATGACTTGTTTAGAGCGCAGGGTAGGTAACTTTCCGGTCCTGCATCAATATTTTTGCACTAACAACATTCCTGAAAAACTGCAATGACGTTGTGAATGCAGCAGATCATGCCTCCTTACCTCCTTAACTCTCCAACTAATGAGATAAACACTCATCACCAGAAGGTTATAGCCCACTTAGGTCTTCTGAATGTTGTTTAGACCTTTTCTTCTAAAGGTGCGTCTGCATTTAAAATAGCCCAATCTGACAAAATGGCGAGCTAGTTTGCTGATCCGGGAAACTAGCCTGAAGTTGCAATCGCATCTTCATTAGCTCAAAACTGGGAATACGAATGCTTGAAACTCGGGATGCATAAGTTAGCCAGATGTTTGTACATGCGCAGTGTGCGACGGAAGTATGGCCACGACCGCATGGTTTCGGTTGTGAGCTCGCCTTCATACACATATAATGTAAACAATGCCTCAGTGCAAGCTGATCAATGGGATCAAAAAAGTTTCAGGCTAATTAAGACGCTCCGCCAAATAGCAAGCTAGTTCGAAAACTAGCACAAGCCCAAGATTTCTAGGGAAATTTTCTTGACCAAGTAGTTAGTATTTCGCTTGATCTGGCTAATGAAGACACCCCTTGAGTCTCTGTCTGACACCATAGCCTCTTCCATAAATTCAGGCACACAGCAACCCACCCATGTTCCTGTTCCCTCCTATCATCCGCAATACAGAAAGCTTTGTTCCTTGTAAGTTGTATAGGGAAAATATATCACGCTATCTCTTTTAAAAGACCACCAAGTACAAGGTTACTGAAACAATGACCCACGAAGTCTAGGTTGGGGATTCATATCGGCTAAAATTTTTGCAGCATAATCTCCGGAGCCTGGCGGTAATTTTTGTCAGGCAATGTTACTGTTCAGATGTGGGATTCCCCACTCCAGACATCTCTACTCTGCCCCATTGGTTGATTTATTGCAGAATAGCAAGTCATGATTTACAGGTCACAGATCTATTTTTTGCATTTGATGTAAACTTAAATTTAATTAATTTACTCCAAGAAGAGTACTTCCCACATATTTCCCTGTAATTATCTTCAGAAATGAGGGAAACAGAATTCCTTGAAGAAGAAGAAGAAAGACGAAGATGTCATGAGATATGGTATAATAATCAATGGAGTTTGATCATGAAAACCCATCACAAATCAACATTTTAAATTTGGATTGTTGAAGCCTACTCGGCGGTTGTGCAGTGGCCAATGCAGCCGCACACACGCCAGTACATTCACCCTCCTCTCGGCGTCCTGTAGCTCCGGCACGCGTGGGACTACGAAAGCCTCTCGCGGAGAACGCTAAACAGGCCACATATCCCTTCATTTTCTTACCAAACTAGATCTCCTAGGTCGAATCCTTTCCCATCAGCATCCTTCTTGGGTGTCTCTGCATCGTTAGCTTGATCATTATTGGGTGCACCTGGGCTCGTAGCCTCAGTTTCGTCGGTTTGGGTCTCAACTTTGGTTGGTGTCTCCGCCATTTTTCTAATTTCGCGTGTATTTCGCGTGGGTTAACATACGCCATCTATCGGCAACTGCAGCACAATGGCCCAAATCCTATGCTTTTTTTGTCTGTGATTCATTTAGCTCTTTCAAAAACGGAAATGTATAATTTTCATGATTATTTTATTTTTACTGATTGATTTCTGATTCTTAACCATATCATATGGCACGAAGAAACTTTTCAACTTCTATAGAGTGTCTTTGCTTTATTGTAAATCTATAATTCATTTTAAATTGTCTTTGAACATTCGCCTTCATACGCCTTATATGGTCCATGTAGGTTAGGTTTTTTTTATTATTTTAATTTTGTTAAAAATATATATTTTTTGGTGAGAGCACGCAAAATGGTAGGCTTAGGGACCTACGCATCCCCGTCATTAAGCATTCTAAAGAAGCATTATTACAGGATTACTTGTGCATTTTTTTAAATTGTTTCCCGTGATCTTGCATCATGTTCGGGTAATTGATTTCCTTTTGAAATAAATTGGTTTAAACATCTGAAGTTTGAAAAAAAATAGGTCCATGACTTATCACAATCACACATGATGAATAAACAGTGAATCACCTTTCACAACCAATTGTAAGCCGAAATCGATAAATTCAATGTTTTGCTCTCATTTAATAAAAACCTCACTTTTGCGTGATTTCAGTTTTAGATAGGTCTAATAAAATGTACATTGTTTACTGAACCGAGCTCATAGCCATATTGATTGTAAAAATTTTCCTGGTTGTTTTCCATTTTTTAACTTGAAAAAGACCTAAACAGAAATTACTTGATAGTGACAAGAGGATTTTGAAGGGAAGAATAACAGGGTGTATATATTGCAATAGTGCAACATGTTCTGAAAAATAATTAGTCTAATACCGCGGCTGTTGAAACCCTGACTGTGAGGCATTCAGGAGTGAAATTACTTTCCTATATCTAATCACAATAAAGATGGAAGAAGGAGAAAACTTATACTTACAGTTTTAAATAGATAATCAATCATTTTCATATTTGTATTCAACTATTTCTGATAACTCCCTATTTTAATTTTAATTATGTTAGCAAGCCGATCAACATTGTGAAGAGCGCCATCTCTTTGATGGTGTCGTCTGCTGGTATTTGACAGTGTCCTTTGTTCCCGTGTAGCCTAGGCTCTAGACCGTGGGGACTCGTACAGCCTGAAACCAAGACAAGACCCACTGTAGATGTCAGTGATTTGACCGTTGTAACATAATATATAGTTATTAACGTAAAATTTATAAGGCCTATGTTAATATCTGTAAAAATGTTCGTATTGTCTCTTTTTTCTTTTTCTTTGTCCTTGGGGAGGGGGTGGGGGTCGGGGTGGGGTATTCGAGACGTTTGATCTCCCCGTTCATCCTTTATTCCTACATCTCTTGTGAGGTATACGATGAATAATAGGTGTGTTGGGGCAATTCCTTAACTATGTATTTACCATGAGTGTTGTTCACCATAAATGCACATAAATCCCACAGAAGGTTTTACAGTAGGAATAAAACAAAGAGGATAACATAGATCCCCACTTCAAGAATTGAAGAATACGCACATTTATTGTGAAAATTTTGTGCTATATCTGAACACATTAGCGATACAACTCATCTTTGAGTCTTTGTGTGGTCAGGTGCATTACTAGTATTCGGGAAACCCCGTTTATACTGCACAGTTGCATCTCCGTCACTGAATGTCAGCCGTCGGAGTAATTTAAACAGCGCCATCTCTCATTGCGTCGTCTGCTAACATTTTACTGTTTAGGGCCTGTGCAATCTAGCCCCATTTCTTGATTTTTCTTTAAAATGTGACATTTGTAAGAGCAACGCTTTTTATGATTGTATAGGATGATTAAAATTGAAAAAGTAAAATTGTTACTTAAAGAAGTAATTTTGAATTCTGTGTGCAAATCAATTCATGAGGTTTGTAGCCTTAGTATAAGTACCAAAATTCAATATAGGGGTTCATTGCAAAATGCAGAAAACGAGTAGGCACTATACTATTATGTATGCAGAATTTATATTAATCTTCCTAAAACTTACATTATCCATCATACTCGTGTTTACCCACAAACTTCTCTACGATATTTGCCAGACGAGGAATAAGTACTAGATTCAATATGAATGCAACCCATTTAATTCTCTTGTTTCCATATATGGGCACACTGGCTTATACATTCTACATCCCCGGTACCCCGCCGAAGACATGGATGGAATGTTCCTTTTCTAGATCTCCAAAGAAGAGTCACCATTAAGGCCCCATCATCAAATTCCAAAGTTTCTTGAGCATGGCCAATAAGCGAGTTCGTAGTTACAATGTGCGCATGTGCAGATTGTTGCTGGTACGAATAACCTCGGGTCAATTGAACAACTCACAGAGTAAATTTAAAATTCATTAGATACTCAACCAGGTTTCTCTTCATTATCATGCATATATGACAACAATTATTCAGCTTTTAAAGGCAGTAAAAGAACATTCCACCATGTGCACCTGTTTGTATTGTTATTTTGGGCACATTATATGATGTATTCACATCCACCATCCTATACGGCTTAATGAACAGATCCCAGTCTGCATTCTAGTAGTATTTATTCAGTGTATTGTCCGATCACAGTGTAACTACGAACTGGTCTATTGAGTTGGAACCAAAATCTCAGTTTCGGCCTACAACAGGAACAAGTCAACACGTTTCTATTTTCCTCGCGCTTTTCATAGTTGCATACCTAAAGGCCACCGCAAATGACGCGATCCGATCTGTCGTATAATTCTGCGACTGGCTGAAGCGCAGGACCCCGTTATTGGAGTTGTGCAAGAAGATGACGTCACATTTCTAGTCGTAGGCCAATCCGACTGCAGGTTCGTAGCGAAGTCGTGATGTCTGCAGTGGCCATATCGTGCACTTTCTACAACCCCGAATGATTTTCTCACCCGTGCGAATCTACTCGGCGCTTTTGTTGCGCACAGATTCTTTTGTTGTGCGTAATATCGACAAGCACTGGGTATTATGCTAATAAAACGCTCGCTGTGACAAATGAATGTTAAATCTGCTCTGTTTGGCAGCTTCTCTTTTTTCTCTCTCAACATTTTTTTCTTTGTACGGTTTTACAGTACGCTAGCGTAAAACGTTGTGCGAATGGAGTGTGTAATTTGTCGAGTAGCGCAGTAAATATAATTCATTCAGGCCTCGTACAGTAACAGCCTCCGTTGGTTCTACCGCCATCACAGTCCCATTCATGACAGTGGCATAAAGAATGATATGGACCGTTTTTCGGTTCATTAGTTATGCCTCCACAATAGCACATCACTGATGATACCGGTGCCTGGATTGTGCAGAAGTTCTCAATAAGTACCGAAACAATAATCGCTCTAACAATGATTTGCAAAATCCTCACCATTTCACGAGAGTTGTATTTAACGTCGATTTAGCGGCCTTGCTTCTATAACTCGTCAGGGCGGTTCGAGTATTGGTGGGATTTTTTTTCATTGAGAGTAGCGAGCGATTTGGAGAGGACTGTTTGCCCCCGAAGTCTGGGGTCACGAAACCAAGCGCCCGGTGTGTGTGGAATTCAACTTTGTTTGGATACGGGCTGTGCAGCTGGTCTAGCGGGTAAGGACTGTCTGATCTGACGTGCTGCGAATCGCTCGTGGATTTACGCGTTTTATCGATGGAGATGTGAACTATTTCTGGCGTATAGAGACTTCTCGACGAATAATTCTTAGTCATCTTCATCTCGAAAGCTTAGGTCTGTTTTATCTCCCGTCTGCCTGGGAAGTTTTTGGTCTTGTGTTTTGTGGATGATTTACGATCAGTTCTCTCGGTGAGGTTTGGAAGTTTATTTTCTCTTTCTGTCGTGAAAACATACCCAACCCTGGCAACATAACGGACGGAATGTGTTTACTGGAAATACATATATGCCGCAGGAGCTACACGTACACCGCCGAATACCAGACAACGACGAGGCTGTTTTCAGGTAAGAAACATGTTGTTAAAAGCTAATCTTCTTATTTCGTTTAAAAATGGACCCCTTGGAGTAAAATAGAGTGAAAAAACGTATTAGATTTTCCTTTCATAATACTTGTAATGGTATAATAATATTTTGGCATAATCTATGTTTTCATGATCATACGCCTAAGGGTGTTGGCAACAAAACATACATGCATATATAAAAGTTAAATAATATAATGACTGGGGGAAAAATCACATAGTATATACACATACCATGAATCAAAGAGAAAGATAGGGAAAAAGGAGGGGAATAAAAACAATCATTTTTTTTTTTTTTTTTGGGGGGGGGGGGGGGGGAGAGAAAGCAAATAATGGAACACAAGACGAAGAAGCAGACCCCGAATAAAGAAGAAGAGAATGTGGAAAAGGATAATAATGATGATAATGATGATGGTGATAATGATGATAATGATGAAGACGATGATGATGATGATGAGGAGGAGGAGGAGGAGGAGGAGGAGGAGAACGTTGATGATGGTAATGGCAAACTTAAACTTAAAGATAGTGGTGAAAAGGGTGATATGCTGGTCATGGTGACGGAGATCATGACGATGATGATGTTGGTAGTGGAAGGTGAAAGAAGTGGAGATGATATGAACTGGTTACAATGCCAGTTTTGGTTGAGAAGGATTTTGATGAACTTTTCTGGCGAGCGTTTTTTTTTTTTTTTTTTTTAAGAAATACGTAATATTACTAGACGAAATGTGTGGGGTAGATGGGAGAGAGAAGGAAATTCAAAAGGGAGAAATGAGAAAAGGGAGAGAGAAGGAAAGGGAAAGTGGTAGAAAGGGAGGGAAAAGGAAAAGAAGGACACAGCCAACATGGCGGTCTTATCTTCCCCGTCGTGACACCTCTGTATATTAATATTTATACCAAGACGTCTTCCCTCTTACCACATCACTGTCTGGTCTGCCTGTTTGTATGTCTTTCTAGCCGTCTGACCTCCCCCCCTCCCATCTCTCTCTCTCTCTCTCTCTATCTTTCACTCCCCTATATCTCTCTCTCCCCCTCTCCCCCCTCTCTATCTCTCTCTCACTCCTCCTCTATCTCTCTCTCACCCCCTATCTCTTTCTCTCCCTTCTCTACCTCTCTCCCCTCTCCCCCATCTCGCTCCCCACTCCCCCTCTCTCTCACACTCCCTCACTCACTACTCACCACCTCCCCCATCTCTCTCTTTCTCTTTCTCTTGCTTTCTCTCCTTTTCTCTCGTCTTTTTACGTTTCCACCAGTACAGTAATATTATATCGAACCTTTTATACGCACGATCTCACCCATCATCAAACCAAACTACAACAACTTACCTCTAATTTTGGGGTCAAAATGTTGATCAATATCTTATTATCACGAGCATGGTGATTTCCGCCTTGTTACAAATGAAATCGATTGTTAAGTTATGTCGATTCTGCAATAATCATAACATTGCTTACTTATCATGCGTATTGTGTCAATATTTCTTGGTAATGTTTTCCTGATATGGGTAGCAATGGGAGCAGAGTATGCGAGTTTAAGATGGTGTTTTGCATTGGCAGTAGAATATCTAAGGCCTAATATGACTGGAAGTACATGTATAGTGCATTATTGGTGCAGTATGCTGGATAAAGATTCCACTGCAATTTAGACAGTCTTGTATTCATGCTTTTATAGTAATTTCATTGTAATTTTATGGTATTTAGTGTGATGTTTTCGCCGTGTTACACCCTACTGGTATATACAGTAAAATGTAAACATGATGTCGAAGTCTGTTGTAAATGGAAAGTCAAACATAATGACCAGCTCGCAATGCAACATTATAATGTATTACTGTAATCAATATGAACGTATGAAGTGATTGAAATTATCCTTTCATTTCTCTGGGCCTAAATAAGACCTTTCAATCGAAGATTAACGATTTAATGTAAAATATTATAATATAATCAATACTGTAGCTGCATTTAACACACACATGCTGTAATAGCACACATTATTACAGATACAAGCCACTTTTTCGATACAATAGAACCTTGTATTAATTATCCTTCCAGATGTTTACTTGCTGGCATGCAATATTGTTAGCATATAAGCTGTCCTATGTATTTTATGTTACCAGTATCAATGAGGAAAATGAGTGCATTATTGTTACCTCTCGCCATGGCTTTGATTGCGCGCGCCCATTTTTTAACATGCGCGAGGCAGATTTGATACAGGTGAGTAAGCCCCTGTTTCTGTTTTTCTTTTTCTTTGGTTTAAATTGAACCCATTGCTGTTGTCGTGGAAAGTGGTTTGTATGTAAAATGATAATGATATTGGATTTCGTTCGCGGTTTATCAGATATATTGCATTCATCAGCATGAATATATCTGATAAACCACTCAAGTGCAATATTATATAAGTAACCTATTATGTAGAATATCATATTATAGGGCCTATAGTAACATTATATTATAGGGAGGTGAAGAATATAATATGTACAGGTATCATGCAACCCTCTGCATATATATAGCATAACCATAAGATAATGTATACCATACCATACCATAACATGTAGCAATATCATATGGTCCAGAATAACGACTTCATATCGTACACATACAATACTTACAGAAACTTCAACTGTTCAATGTGACCAAGTAAATTAATCACTTTCGTGTAAATCATGTAACGTTCAGTTACATAAAATTATTTTCTTAACGCTGTTTAATGTGCGATACATCTTTTTACATAAATTAATTTCCTCATGAAACTGATCTTCATAATTTTTTAATGACCTCATCACCCGTTGATCAAACATGATGTCGCGGAAAAAGTCCTCTTTCGTCGAAAAGGGTTCTCTTTTTAAATCTTGTTGGTCAGCTTATAATAGTGGTCTTCATTAGTTCCACGCCATTGCTCAAATACGCATGTTTTCTTTCTCTTGAACTTGGGTGGCGAGTTCTGACCACAAGCGTCCTTTTTTGAACTGACATCAAAAGGAAAATCTGTATTTACACTGACCCCTGGCAAATATGCCGAAAGTTTGCGATATTGTTGGGCGGTTTTGGCGAACAAACACTCGCACATTGTGGCGGTTTCTGTTTTCAAACGCTCCGGGGGAAAGTCGTGACAATACACTACGTCTCCGGTCGTGCCCCAAACAATTCATTTGGTTTTACACTTTTTTCTTTTACCTAGACCATATCTCGGTAAATATGAAATGAGCCTATTTGCCTTACAAAATATGGTTCATTTGTGTCAATCACCTGCCATTATTTGCATTTATTATGGTGTTTTTACTTCTTACAAACGTGTAGCCCCGGGTTGTTGGACTATTTATTCGCAATACCTAAACCACAATTTCCACTTCCCCATTATTCATATCATGTTTTTGAATAATAGGACACCTTGGAGTGCAGTAGCTTCGGAAATTAACTTCTCGGAAGTATCAAAGAGCAAACATTCTCGTCTTGAATTTTATCATCTTCGCTATCTTTATGTCACCGATCACGATTTTTTTTTTTTTTTTTTATAGTAGTCGCTTTCTTCATTGTCCCTATGGTTATTTACTAATCATCATTATTTGTTGCCAGCTCCGTTACCGTCATCGTCATTATTATCAGTGTAATTATCTTCATCTTCATCTTCATTAACATTACCACCTGCACCACCACCACCACCGCTTCAACATTTTCTTCTCAGTGTTGTTATCAAGTACAGGACAGTCAGAACCCGTGGTTATGATAGAGTACTGTTCCTAAGTCAACAGTAGGTCATAGTTGTTTTGAACATGTTCAAATGCCAGAAGTACACATTGTGCTTTCTCTTTTAAACAAGTTGTTTTAATCACACGAATAAATTGCTCAAAACTGTTATCGGTTTTAAATTGTGCACATTTAACGTGCAATGGTTGTTCAGAAGTGACGATGGCGATAAAAAGGTTAAAACTACCAATAAGCATGCTAAGCGTTCAAGTCACGACCAGACGTGTAGTTATGTACATAAACAATAGTATATGCACTTTTCTCTCTTCCCATAATGTCAAGACTCAACAGTGGATGACTGTTGAGAGACATCAGACAAATTGTTTACATATTACTTGAAAGGGAGGAGTAATATTATCATTGTGCGACTAATAGCCATTAATAAATCATTAAACAACCCATACTTTGGTTCGTAGCCATGCCATCAATGTCACTTAGAGAATAGAAACACAGTCATTAATAGTTCAGGCCAATCATAATTTATGTTCATTTATGGAGAATGGTACTGCAATTTGCTTTCATATGTTGTTCTTGAAAGCCTCACTGATTTATCTTGTATATGCTGCCAGTTTCTTGCCGACGGCAATGGGGAGAATAGTGTTATTTTGAACAATTTATTGCTCTTTTAAAACCCTTTTCATACCATATTGTAACACCATGGTAACACCATCATTGTGTAGCAATCTTTTGCGTATTGTTGGGCGTATAGACATAACGCAAGTGAAGCAGAAAGAGAGATTCTGTTTGCTGATTCAAAAAGTTTACATCCGACGATAATCACTGATAATATTAATAACATATATCTTTCTTGCGCTGCAATTTTTTTATCATGATAGTGGTAAATGTTGGTGTCGCTTGTGTAGCGACGATGCTAGTGGTGAAATTATTATTTTAATAACAGCCAGCATGTCACTTATTCTTTTGTCTTACGTCCATCTTGTGGGTGTTATCAGTCTCTCGTTATTCATTTTCAGGGCGTAAAAATCCCCTGATGTTCCCACATGTTCACACATGATGTAAAAAGATGCCCACTGCGTGCTTTTAACGCCAACCAACACTCGCGCAAAATTAGTTATCACAACTTTCCTCTCCTAGTCTTTCACGAAAGTTGTCATATTTATTTACGCTGTGAATATGCCCAAGCTGTCTGTGTTTGATGTTGTAGAAAAAAAATGTGTTTATAGCCCATCAAACTGTGGATTCTTGGTACACATTATCGAATAATCGTTATCACTGCACGTACGACAAATACAACCCGTGTTCAATATTAGTGTGCACACCCGAAACAGGTGCGCGTTTGATGTTTGCAGCAGTTTAGCTAGGAAACTTGCGAGTCCAAAGTTCGCTGCAAAGAGGCACCGAGCAATTTTTTTGGTCTCTTCTTTTTCATATCCGCATTTTCGACGAGTAGTGTGCAACTCAGACACATAATATTTGATGAGCGAGATATGTTGTCGCTCTGTTGATTTCGCGTGCAAAATATCTCGGTGGATTGAATGGAGTAGTGGGGGTTGGGGGTAGGGCTATGTATCAGCGGGTTAAGTACCGTGCCACCTTCATGCACTATTGTGTATCCCAGACGCTTGTTTACACACTGAAGCATTGGCAAATAACAAGGGCGTACTGGCGATGTGAGATCATCACCTCGACGTGGTAACCAGATTAAACACTATTATATATCGAGGAATTAAAATCAACTTTAGAATAATCAAGGAATGAGCTACTCTCTCCATCTAATATATAATAATAGAACCTTCGTGTTTTCCAAATCTATGCATAGGTCTAGAGGAATCATGGTAGGACATAGACCTAAGGCCATAATCGCAGAATGCGTAGTATAACGATGGACGGGAATTTGCCCTTCATTTTATTCCGTGTTTTGTTTTCGTCCGACAAGCAACTTGAAATTGAACCTTTCATATTGCAAGTGCACTAAATCCAAATTCATATATGCCAGACCTTTCTAAGATGTCTAGTATGTGTTCCCAGCCTCAATTGCGAATCATGTTCTGATAGAAATATCATGCGCCGTGCTACAGTCACAGGTCCGTGACAATGCGCCATTTTCCATATTTCAAACGGAAACGTTACCCCCTGCGTAGACACTTTGGAATGTTTGTTTCCTACCCCCTCTCTCTCTCCTTCTCTCTCCTTCTCTCTCACGCTCCTTCTCTCTCCCCCTCTCTCTCTCTCTCTCTCTCTCTCACTCTCTCTCTCTCTCGAGGAGTGATTTGCTCAAATGTTGAGCTAATTAGTAACGAGGGGGTAAACATGCGACCGTGACAACGATTTCGTGTTGACTCTGCGTGTAATAGAATTCAAGTACACACACAGCAACGCTGAAACAAGTTTTAAACTGGTCAACGAGCGCACAAATCATATTGGACAGTTTCAGGTATCTGTCCGTGGAAGTGTAATGCTGCAGCTCATTTAAACATACATTTTGCGCAAAGGGTGTAAAAGAAAGAACTTTAAAACTATTTCAAACAGAAGACCAGGTACTTGAGAAGTAATTGCAGGACAAGAACAATTTGAAGAATTAACGATGTGTGCCAATATTGTTTATATGATAAACGCTTGATGTATGAACTCATGTGCAGCGTTCGAATGTGGAGGAATTAATGACAATTCAATTTGTAAACTAAACAAGTGAAGTATGGAAAAGATTGTCATCGATAGGCAATCATGGACCATTGGGTTAGAGGCTCAGCTTATTCATGTTATGACGTACCATTATTTTTTGTTTAGGTAAATGATATGAACGTGAAAGCTATGAAGGTTAAGAGAAAAGTAAAATAAAATAAAAAGGATATTTATAGGCCTTTAAAAAAAATGCATTTACAAAATTATTCTTTTAGGCCTTCATGGATGTCCTAAGGTTTATATATCAACCATTTCCATAACAATATGCTTTGAGTTACGCGCCCATAATAGTTGTTCAAAACAACTATACAATATTGATGAGCGACGCTATGAATGCATGAGATGTTTATCACATCCCAATTAATAGATAATGATCTTGTTTTGATTGAGCGCCGTGTCTGTCTACATTCGTTTCGCTTTAGTGGTTGAGAACATGAAAACATATTTGTTCGTATTTCATGTATCATGTATGAGTAATAGGGGTGGTAGACAACTATGTTATCATAAATTACACTGTACCTTGTCTAGTTTTAAGGCTTAAAGGTATATGTTCGTAAGATATCTGACTAGTGAGCAGGTGCAAGCTGAATTGTGCGTCCGCTTAAAACATGGAGGTCTATCTGATAAGACCCACGTTTAAACCTAGTTGCATTATTCGTTGAACAATTCAAAGTTGACAACAATTAAGATTTTCTAGATGTTGGACGATAATCTTCAGGCTTTGCATGAGGTTGTCTCTCATCAGGATCATACAGGTCAGTTACGTGGCGCAATGCCTAGGGGGGGGAGTTACAGCAGATGATGATGATGATGATTAATGTTGCCATGGTAACTGGTTGATAATCACATGAACCGGCTGCTCCATTTTTATTGTTGAGCCTTATAAATACCCCGTGATATCATCACTCAATTTTACTGCTCGAACTAAATTTAACTCGTGTTGATCTGTTGTACTTTTGCTGTACGAAATATATGTGGTATGTGTGTTCAAATGGAGCGCAATGTGAAACCAATGATGTAAGAGGCGTAGTGCTAATAGCTTCATTCATCCTTGGTGAAACGAACAGATGAAGACTTAATAAATATGTCCACATATTGACTGTGCATTGTGTCTCCACGACAGTTTGTGTTTTCTGTCTTTATTATGTTGTCCTTTACTCCCTCGCCATTCTGTGGTCCGGAAAATTACAACCAGACCAGACCGACATTCTTGCTTGCATTCCGAAGTTATGTGATCCCCCGGTAATATGGGCATGCCCAGTGACTCCTCATCATGAGGAGGTGATGGGAGGGGGGGGGGGGGGTTACCTGTTCCCGTTACCAACGGGACACTTTCATTTCCATGGTTACATATACAATAACGACGTTCTTCTGCCCATGGTTGGCTATAGCACGTGACAGCCTCCCCCACAGATGTGTGATTACCGAGTGCTCTTGGTTATGTTGGTCGGCTGGGAAGAGAATAGTCTGGCTTCCAGCCTGTTGGAGATTTTTAATCCAAGATGAAAATTTAGTCTAACATTAAGTCCTCACAATGCTTTTTCATATGCTTTATCACTTTATTATTATGCTGTTATCGGATGGAGAAGGACTCAGGAATGGTTAGTCTACTTCAGCCAGACTTCTTTATTGAATAGTTTGATTTGGAAATGCACAACAGCCTGGAAGCAGACTAGGAAGGAAAGAGAATGGGCGGTATCGCAATACTATCCCCACATTCACTGAGTACCGCCCAAGTACTATGAACGTCAAAGCCAGCCAGCCAGCCAGCCAGCCCTGTGGCGGGGCGGGCACGCACCCTACCGAAGACTGATCGCTGGTGGCTTGCTGAAAGGTGCTGCTTGCCTTCTGTACTGGGTCCTCTTTCATCAACCTACAATGATGAGGGTCGTCGACTCACGGTGGAGACAAATCGAAACCCTCCTTCTTGCTTTCTAATTTTAAGACGCAGTGGCCGTGGGCCTGCTGGACCCCTGAATCCATTCAGTATATATACCAAGCTATAAAAATGACATTCAGTTTGTACACATCTGTAACATGGGTAGTGCAGAGCCGCCAAGTCTCCCTGATATCGCAGGAGTCTCCCTGAAAATAAAACCAATATTACTGCATTAGATTCCATCACATCACCCAATATCCATGATTTTTTATATGTTATTGTCATTGGGTTGTATGCATTTGATAGACATCTCCCTCATTTCTGATGAAATTGCCCCATATCTTCCTGATCGCTGAATTTCAATGTTGGTAGCACTGGTAGTGAGAGGGTTATCGTACGTACTGACTGCTTTCATGTTTGTTTTATGTAGACCTATATATGTACAGTGTTTGGGAGGGGGGGGGGGGGGGTTCCCCAGCATGTAAAATAAGTGTTAATCAATACAATCCGACAATGAGATGAGGGAGAACAGCGCAGATTTTAGGAGAGGATTTCAATGAAATTTGAAGAATGCTTTGTCGTTCATCCGATATGGCTATTATCATTATAAATTATTTAATCAACTATAAACGAAAGTGTAAGACATGCATAAGTAATAAGTTTCGAGGAAACGATATAAGGAAGAAGATTAGGGAGAAGGAACAAGGAGAAGGGAAAGAAAGAAGGGAAGAAAGAAGGAAGGGAGGCTAAAACAAGATCTAGGGAGAGGGATAAAGAGAGTTTCGAAGGAGACCAATAGCATGACTTTAAGTAAATGTATCTATAAAAATTATGCTAAGTAGACACACTTAAGCAGGTCGTTGAATAGCAAAACAAGCGGAATTTAGTCATGTAACCACGGTAACGTAGTTCTCTCGAAATCATTTCCTTATTCCAAAATCTCACGGCCCAGAGTATATAATCTACCGAATTCAGATTAACTCACCTCGTTAAGTTTGTTAGTTCAATGCAGTTGTAACTTTTGCGGGAGAAGGTGTGAAGTTTATTTAAGGATTTAAAAGCCTTGCTTAGCCCACTTCCAGGATTGTGTCAACATATAAATAGTTTATGCAAATATGAATACCATCCACGTTTAGGTCAGGTTTAACCTCTTGCATATCGGATGCAGCCAGATTTGTCTATACCCGCTTACAAAGGGTTAATTGACTAGAATGCAGGTTGACTGGCCGAAGGGATTTCATTATCAGCGGGAGATCACGTGTATTGTTTCAGGACAGCAAACATATATAAAGTCACGATAACAAACATGCATATAGACCCAATAGGAGGTGTTAAGAAGTGTACCATAGAGTTCAATTGCAGTTAACTAGAACAGGTAAAATGAGAGACCAATGGGAGAGATTTGTCATACATTGTCCGGTGTGTTTGTGACCCACTTTATTTCAATGCCAGATCTTCTCTATTTGAACCCATCCCGTGCCAGACAAACTTTTGTTCTATGGGATTTGCGTGAATAATGGGCACGAAAATGCGACGATAGTGCCATTCTCATTGGGCTTAAAAAATCACGAAGTTGGAAAAATCTCGAAGTTAGGGTGAAAGTTGCCTAGCAACCGAACCAAAAAGCCGAATGGTCCTGTCCCCTAATTTCACGATTTCTAGATTGGCGATTTTTTTTAAGCACAATGAGAATGGCACTAATGGCACATGAGAAGTTAACTCTCATTACCATTGACATGAAGATGTGTAGTGAGTCTATTGGATTTTCAAGGCCTGGTAAGGGTTTATTACTGCATGTAGGCCTAGTTCTCACAGATTTGACTAACAGGTGATCATACATGTATACAATACCCTAATCAAGCGTGACTTTCTATTTGTGATTATATATCTACACATTTTAAATCCTGTTCAATTTGCAATTATCTGCTCCTATTTTAATCTGGTTTATCTGATCCGTGTATATGATTTCCCTTATCCCCATTGATTTTAGTTGTAAATATTCCAGTCAAACGGGTGACGCCCCCCTCCCATCTCCCCCCCCCCCCCCCCCCCCACACACACACACACCGTTCACGCCACAACCTCAAGAACCCTGCAGCAACCGCAATCCACCGCCGATACTATCGGAACTTGGTATTGATCGCTCAGACAACCACCAACCTCCCGCCCGGACTTGCCCCCAAGAGCAGCAGAAATCAGAACAATAAGCCCGAGACGGTTCCACAATGGCACTTGGCGTCGCCTTCAACGCAAATACCAGAACCAAACCAAAGGGCCTAATTATACGCTCAATATCGTAATTGCCTTTCTTTTCTCAATTTTGCCGTTCGTCTTTCTCCGATTCTGACGTCTCCGTTTGGCCGTGTCTGACTTTAGGAGCGCGGTGCACACAGTGCGCGCACAATGCGGCGATCAAAATATCGGACGAAAAAGTCAATATTGAGCGATTTGTTCAGGGGAAAGGCCTGTGGTTATCTCGAAAAGTCAATTTTCCTGTATAACAGATTTCAGACCCCAGACTCCACTCGTTTATTATGTACGTTATAATCGTGAGCCACCATTGATTTTTGTTTTACAGGCAATTGAGCAATCGAAATGTTAAATGGAGAACAGAATCATAACATGTTATTACTATAGAGAGGAATTTCTGCATACTTTTCCGCATACCATCAAAAGAACATTTTGCAGAAAAACAAACAAACGTAGATTATATTGCGTTCCCCAGCGATTTCAAAACAAAGGTTGCCAGTGCCGAATTGAGCGATCGAAATTTTCAATGGAGAAAAGATTGTGACATGATATTACTAGGGAGATCTTTCTGCTTATTTTTCGCATACCATCACAATAACAATTTGCAGAAAAGAGATAACAAACAAATAATATGCGCACCCAATCGATTTTAAAATACAGTTACCAATGCCGAATCTAAAAACTTGCTCATGGCTTGTTCGATAATACAATTTCATGTATTATTCTCAGATATCGCATTGCCTTCTCGAGGAAGATATAATCGGTATATAACCAGAAATGCGTTGGTTCTGTGCTAATGGACAACAGGATGCGTGCATGGAAGTTCAATTTGAAATCAGAACATCTAGTAAATTCGGGGCTCGAAAAACAAAACGCGATTATACAACTTCACCGAGCGCAGTACATAGTTTACTACCAATATGGCAAACGCTCATATACGCATATACGTGTTGTAAAATTGTCATAAAATGTCTATATGTACGTCTGTGACTATATTCTCTAATCGATTTATGATATTTCGAAGTCTACATTCAAATTTATTGTATTATCAACGGCGCCAGAATGTCTGTTCAAATGTAAATATACAGGTGAACTATACAACTTTAAAATAGTAAGAATACCTTAATGGATTGTTCTTATATTCTGCAAATATATAAAACGTAAACCATTTTAGTATATTGGTATTTTTGTAATTATAGGTTTAGCCAAACGTTGAATGGTGTCGGGTTTTTTTAAACGTGAAGTGGATTTCATAAATGTCTGTAGTCAGTTTTAAAAATCGTAATTGGAATTTCAAAGGTAATCCTTATTCTCTTTTTTTCAGTTCCTTTTCATTCACAACTTCGTTCTATTTTTCTTCTTTTTCTCCCTTTCATATCTCCCTTCGGTCGTCTAGTATTTGTATCATTCTTGTACCTGCATCCGCAAACCTTGTTCTATTATTTTCAAAATTGTATGAACTCTTCAAGTGCCAGCAGCCATACAAAAAATCTGCTCTCTCTATGGTATTTGTTTGTGTTACCGTGGTTACCGTGGTTACTTGTGAAAAAATACACACAAAAGAGGTAATATTTGTTTCTGCTGTTGGTGATCTCCTTTTTCGGTTCCACCATTGTCTGCTCCTTTTTTGTTAAGCCCCGCTTTCTCTTTCATAAATTCTCATTATTTTCATTTTCTCTCTTTTTTGTACTTTGTCCGTTGTTTTATGTAGTCCTTCACTACTACTACTACTACTACTACTACTACTACTACCACTACTACTACTACTACTACTACTACTACTACTACTACTACTACTACTACCACTGTTTCTACTACTACTACTACTACTACTACTACTACTACTACTACTACTACTACTAATACTACTACTACTACTACTACTACTACTACTACTACTACCACTGTTTCTACTACTACTACTACTACTACTACTACTACTACTTCTTCTTCTTCTTCTTCTTCTTCTTTTTTTTCTTCTTCTTCCAGTCATTGAGTACATGTTTAGACGCTCATGCGTTTCCTTTTGATTCTCCGGACCTTGTGTGCTGCGTTACTAGTCCTTCCTTCTTTCTCTTATCTTCCTTTCTTTCTCGCCTAAAGACAACTCACTGTGAGGAGAATATCGTGTTCTTGGTTGGTTGTTTCCTCGTTAGCAATCCAACAAGCCGTGAGTCTTCTCCCTCTTTCTCTCCTTTCCCTCGCTATCTTACCAGTACGGCTCTAAGGCCCAATTAACCAAAGAATATAGGTAGAAATTAACGTTGATGTCAGTGACCGTTACCAAACGTGACATTTTCTCTGAACAAGTTTTTCATCCCCCCGCCGACGAGCCAAACCATCCAGGTATGTTCCACGCGCGCGAAGCATTAGCCTTGCTCCCAGGCTGTTTGGCGTTTCTAAACCAAACTAATTAATAATATGGTCTGGCTGCAGTAGACTAATCGTTCTTGATTTCTTCTTCGGCTCACCCAAAATTGCGGAAAAAGTGGAATGATGGAGAGACTAGTCTCATGAGTCCTCGACTCTGTTTTTAAGTTTGGATTAGAAATGTCCCACAGGCTGGAAGGTAGGCTATAAAAGCGTGCGAAGAGGAAATTGCACGTGATAAGGTGATGGATCTGATTGGTAGAAAGCATGGACGGAGGCGCGCGGTTCTTCAACTCTCTAGTCATACCTGGGGAAGCATGCAAGGGGGATTCATTTACTCTATATAATGCATCTGGTATGTTGTGTTGTATGGTGGAAGCAGCGTTCGTTCACCCTTCTCTGGGATTTAGAATGTAAAGCGCCGTAACCACTAGGGAAATAGTGAAGAAAGGGGTTTTGAGTGTGCAGATGGTGGGTGTGGAATCGAAGGGGTATTGAGTGTGTGTGTGTGTGTGTGTGTGTGTGTGTGTGTGTGTGTGTGTGTCTGTAGGGGGGTTAGAAAGTTACATAGAGAGCGACACGGGGGTAGGAAAGGAGAGAGAGAGAGAGAGAGAGAGAGAGGGAGAGAGGGGGGCGGAGGGGCGGTTAGATACGACGAGCGAACGACAGGGGGAGATGTAATACGGAAAGAGAGAGAGACGGAGAGAAGAGGGGGGGGGGGGGGGCGGTTAGAGAATTACAGAGATACCAAGATGGAGCGACGCAAGTGATATAGAGCTATAGAGATATGCAGAGAGAGAGAGAGAGAGAGAGAGAAAGAGAGAGGGGGGAGGGAGGGAGAGAAGGGGGGGGGGGCAGAAAGAGGGGGAGAGGAAAGGAAGGCAGGAGGATTAGAGATATTGCTGGGTTTGGGTGTGAGAGAAAGGAAACATGAAGGAGAGTGAGATGATAAGCTCTAATAATTTATGTGCAGTGGATTACGATTCCCACCCCCACCCCCCATTTACATAATTAACGTGTCATGAATGAATGATGCGTTGGGAGGAAGTCCTTTACTTTGTTTCTATGGCGACGTCGATACTAAAAGTCTTTTATGTTCAAAGTTACCATGGTAATCAAATCCCTTCTCGGAAACAAAGAGAAGTGACTCACCTGGATCTGGATTCCGGGACTATCATGAATTAAAACGCAATCTGCTTAGAGACTTCCAACCGTTATTAACCCTAGTGCACCACTGTTTTTTTTTGTGTTTTTTTTAACACCGATGATGTACACAAATCATGGAGAAATGCCTAATAGATATCTGCCTTTTATCGACAAGGTTTAATGCATGGTGCTTTTCCAAACACACTTTGTCATGATTTTGTAGTAATAGTAGAAATAACAGTATCACATTGATTAAGATAATCACTTATTTGTTCAGTATTGTTATGCCCACTTAAGTTAAGTTAAGATATGATAAACCGTATATTAAAATGACAACTGATTGTCCATAATTTCGTGGGCCTACTGATACTTCTACATCTCCTATAGATCGCATCATTACTGCATTTACGACATTATAGCTAGCCTAGTTTTCCGGCTGTTTCTAATGAAAAGTATCACTGGTTTATTCAGACTTATAATCTCAAGGCTAAATCCTATGTTTTGTTCATCGATCCATTTTTAAGCAGAGAAGTTTAATACAATAACTAGTCTTATTCCTCCGGACCCATTGATATCCAAATTCAACCTGTGATTTTAATGTTTTATTATAAATGTTGAACAGCCTCGAAACAAGGCTACAGCATAGCATCATCAAACCAAACTAGCATCACCAGTAGGTCAGGAACCTCGAGTTTTATTTCGGCTGCCTGATTAAGAATTAAATACAGTAGTGCAATTCAATATAATTCATCCCCTTTCATCGTACTGCGGTACTGCCATCCGGCTTCCATCCCTACCGTGTCATCTCATACAGTATTGCTCTCTTTGTTAACCCTCTTAGTACCAAGCTATGAAAATTATGTTGGTATGTTACACATGAGTATGACCATGGGAATGAGAAGGTTAAATTGTGTATGATAGTTTCTGGCTGGAGCTAAAAGCCACATAGCTTGATTGATTAAAACCATTTTTATTGCGATGAGTCGACGCGTGCGGAGCCCTTGAAACCCTATTGTTAATTGATGGTCTCGTTGCATTAGTTTTATCATGCCGCTTCAAACGGTCCGTGCCGCCGTGTGATCTGTCTAACAATAATGATGATGAAGATACGTTCCCACAGATAGCAGCGGTTTGTTGCTGCCATTACTAGCTATAACCATTGCTCTCACAATGGTAGGTTCCTCCACTCTAAAGAAGCGGTTGACCGCCTTGGAATCGTTTCACACGATGTACCGATAGGTGGAGCGGCTTTCTAGCAATTTTTAGCAATTAGCTTAGAGGTGTCGAGCGGTTGCGTCAAGTCGATTTGTGTGAACATGTTACAACCAGCCGGTAATCAGCGCAATTGTGATGGTTAGTGGCGGTGGTTGCCAAGTTGAAGCTTGATCTGTCTGTCTTATGTGCTAAATATCTAATAAACCTAGGAATACCTGTGGCAAAGGGACTAATATAATTTGTATAAAAACTAAAGAACAGGACGTGGCCTGTAATAATAACAAACTCAGTATAAAATCCACGAAAATACAATATTTTATTCAAAATATTGTGAAGGTTTGGGTTTTAAGAATACTTTAATTTTGCAGCTTTGGATTTTAATAATACTTTCATTTTGCAAGTGTATTAAAATATATGAGAAGCATAAATTCGATATTAATATTTTGGGAAGTTTGTCAATAAATGACAAATGTAATTACAAATGGACGCAATACCCGAGAATGAGAGTCATATTATTAATGTTTTGTGATGTTTCACCGCATGGTGTTTACAGCCTAACATTTTCCGTCCATTAAGTCACAGGCGTGGCCAGCCAATTTAATTATTGTAAATCGGGGCAGGCAACGGAACATTCACCGACCGTCATGTCTCATGCATAGCCAGTCAGTTATATTGTACATTTGCGCAGACAGCCTAACATTCACCGACAATCAGGTCACGGGTAAAGGCAGTCAATATATTGAAGATCGGGGCAGACAGGCAATATATTGTATGTCAGGACAGATCACCATTCATTCACCGGCCACCATAATCACAGGCTTAGCAGAGCCTAACATTCGCCGGCGATTGAATCACAGGCACATAGCCGCTTAATATACATCGTGCACGACAGGTATCCATTAAAACTGGTGTCAAACTAAATAATAAGGCAGCACCCCTTTTTATTTGATTCACTGCAGTAATTGACACTTCATTCATGAGTCCATCCCGTCTTTCACATTCGTTCGATATCATTGAAGGAGGGGAGTGGGTATCAATGGACACAGCGAGAAAGGAAAGGGGGGGGGTGGGGCACTTCAGTATCCAAACTTTCCCCAACCAGCCTCTTCATGTTGAGTATGTGTTTATACTTGAGCGAATAACGAGCAACACGCAAGGTATATAATTGCTATAAATCGATGCATTATTGACGGTTTGTGTAGAATCCTGGGCACATTGTGCCATATTTGACACGCGCCTCTATCTAACAATCACATTAACTCTCCCCAATGTTGTTCATTTATCTTGTTATATATTCATTTAGTCTTGCTTCAAAGCTTATGGACGTTTCTAACCCGAACTGAAAAATACAATGTAGAGTCTACATTTGCCTTTTTCGCAAGTAATGCACGCAAATCCCAGTATAGCGGCAATTCATCATCCCCACAACGGTTTAAACACATATACAATCAGCGTTTTATTTTTACATGGAACCTATATACTAGACAAAACATCACAACGTACAAGAATACTTATTATACTGATTATGGTCCTACGACCATCATGGTCGTTATTACAATGGTCTGCTGCTGAGTCTAGCCTAAGTTCAAGGCTATGAAGTCTTTAGTTTTACTTTATGCATTGCGGCGAACAATGCGTACCCGTGGCGTGATGATGAAGCGATGGCAACGGTTTATGCACGCATTGTGTAGACGTACTCGATTGCCTGAAATCCAGGCTACGGATTGTGTATATCAAATACATGGCAAAATATACTTTACTATGGAGGCCACTATACGTTAGTAAATATTCAAGAAAGAAGACAAAAAAAACTTTGATATTATTCTGAACAAATGGACGTGATTGTGTATTCAATTGAAGAAAGCTTTACAAACTAATTTGATAGTTTATGACGCATGAATTAATTCTATTTTTATTCATCACCTCCTGTTTGTTTGGGGGTGCGAAACGACTTCTTGCACAATACGTTTGTCTTCATACAGTGGAGCTAATGGTGTTCTCAAAATGAAACATTCCCAGGAGTCAAAATGGAAATTATTATGACTGTGTCTGGTTGAAATAAAAATGTCGGTTTGTTTGTTCTATTGTTAATTCAATCACGAAACTGATCTGATTAGGAACCTGCGATATGGCTCATTAGTAAACCGTGTCGGCAAACAGCACACCGTGCCAAAGCTAAATTCCTAACACGACCGCATGTGAAAAACTAATGAGCTCTTCAAAATGGATGATGGACTTTGCCAAAAAGAAACATGATATTTGCGGTTGTTGTGGCTTTAGTATGTGGTTCCACCTGAAAACTGTCACAAATTCAATACTTTGAAGATAGGAAATGGCGAGTTATATATTTATCGTGTGAAAACAATATCAAGAACATGACTATATGTGTGTGTGTGTGTGTGTGTGTGTGTGTGTGAGTATGTGAAAGAGAAATAAACAGAAAGAGAGAGAGGGGGGGGGGGGGTAGAGAGAAATTAAGAGAGACAGACAGAGGGAGGGTTGTGGATTAAATGTTACAGGGTGTAAATTGCATATCCTAGACACTGGTATAATGTCCGCCATACATTATACACATACATGCACATGTTAACCGCCACTCCAGCCATTCATTCCTCCCCTCTTCCCACACACACACACACCTCTCCATCCCTCCCCTTGCTCTAGGTTCCAGACTGGGGAGTAAATAGGCACAGTCGAGTCTGGTAAGACTACGCATTCTCCAATGTGAGGGGTCTAGATACATGGTAAAGGCCATAGTCTTTCTTACCAGACATATTTTGTTAACAGACTCAATTATGCCCATGTACTCCACAGCCTAGAATCTAGGCTACACCCTCTCCTTCATCCCTCCCCTCTGGAAGAATCAAGAAGAATTGGCAGGCTTACGAAGGAATCCCCGCTTCCTCCTCGCATTCAAGGCGACCGATTATCAATATTTACGCTTCGTCTTGGGGTCAGAGGTCAAGCTTGCCCAGAAAGGAAGAGCTAAGGAGGGTGAAGGGTGAAAAGTTTGGAGTACCCCTCAACTTTATAAATATTCAGTCGTGATATAACCAACCCTTTATATACCCGACGAGGTACCGCCCTATCGGATATATGAGTATTGTCTGTGCCAAAATGCACCGATAGCACCTAAAGAGTTAATTGAGGCTAGCGGAGAATTATTGAACGACAAATTAATCACAGAGGTGTTAGGAAGCACCTCGTTCCAGAAATAGAAAGTAACACCATCAATCAACTGGTGTTAGTCATACTAATTGCGAACATATTTGTTTTCATTATAAGCATGAAACGGACGAACATGAATAGATAAACATGTACATGAAGTTGTCACATCCTAAGCGCCTTACATATATGTATGGAGTGCCATAAAAGTCTGTTCTGAACTCTTTTTTTTATAACAAATTACTTAACGGACATTAGAAGCTATGTATTTTATGCAATTGGTAATATCATGAATATGGATGCCCGTTTTGTAATACTATGATGTGGGTGTTCAGTGAGTTCACTACCTGGCAATATATATGACTAATCTATCAAAATGAAAACCAATATGTAAGTTAGACAGGTAGATGTGAGTTTTTCGGAAAACAATTTTTCCCTGAGTATATTAATAATTCTGATAAATACGTACATGAATACAAAACATTTAATGATTAAGATGATACGACCATCCACCCGCTAAGCTTTACTGTATTCATGTTAGGACGAGGTGAGGAGTTTGGAGATATTTTCTAAATCAATATAGAAGCGCCTTTCTCTGTGCGACGTGTTTGCAACCTGAATCCAACACACATACACATACATAATTTATATAGATGTATATATATATATATATACACACATACACACACACACACACACACATTCTTGTAGTGTGTCAATGTGGGGACCCACTTACCTTTTACCGCCAAAGCGGGGACGTGTGTGTGCGATGTTATACACTTCAAATGTTGAATTTAATCCACTAACCAGGGCCCTTTTCGGACACAGTACACACAAAACGTGAGCATAATCCACTAACTGGGGACGCTTCCTACCCCCTACACACACATTTGGAGTTTAATTGGCCCAAAGTGGACTTTTTCCAAAATATGCATTGACTATATGAAACTTGTTTAAAATGTGATGAGGAATTGATTGGACAGGAGATCTGGACCGGGGACGTCCCCACTTGTAAGAGGTCCCCTGTTAGTAGGTCCATACAAATACACACACACACACACACACACACACACGCACATACACACACATACACACATACACACACACACACACACACACACACACATACACAAATCGCACTAACATAAAGTGGCGTGTGTGTGAAGCCGCTCTCGTTGGTGTCGATGTCACGTGGTATGAGCTCCAGATCGCGCGGTAGCTTCGCACATCAACCAACGTCCGCCTACATGTGCAAATCTCTCCCCTTGATTGAATGTTGCTACCGAACACAGTCACAGCAGCACATACGCCAAATGTTCTCGCGATGACAGACGACAGGATCGTTTGTCTGGAAAGCGCGGGGAAAACGAATTTTTCGTGCTTCAATGACGTTGGTGTTCTGTTTACGGAGAGCTCGGAATGGGTTGATTACATGTAACGAAAAACCCGTCGCACGAGTGAGTAGGGAGGAAGCATGTACTCTGATAAATAAACTCGTAAATTTAGAGAAGACAGTCAGTTGTTACCCAAGTCCCAAATTTATATTTTGATGTAACATAAGTCGGAATTGCGAACCAATTCATACATCTTACAATATCAGCAACACAGTCTTTACATTCTCGCTGTCATCTGACGATGGAACTACAAGCAATATAATTCAATGTTTAAGGAATGGTTGGACACAAGTCTGAAATCATTGCTTCGTCTCATGTCTTCAAATTATAAAGCTGAAAAAGAATAAGACGCACGATGGATGTTGAGAACTCGAATGCCATCTGCGCCTGCGTCTTGAGACTACTAAGGCGTTCCAGCCCACGAACGATACATGCAGCAAACAGTCTTGCAAGAGCTCTAGAGCGGGCTTAAGACACCAGGTGCCGCCGTAAGTATCCCGTCTCCCCCATCCCAAGAGGCACCCCCTTACCAAACCCCGTTGACCTCCTTTCGACCACGGAGGATTCCCCGGGAACAAAAGGAGCCGTTTCGGTGAGCGCCGGAGGAGCCCCAAAGGACTATTGTGGCGGTATTAGGAGAAACTTGAACGTCTTGGAGAGGGCGAGAATTAAAGACGGGGCGTAGAGACTTTGTAAGTGAGAAAGGTTTTGAAGTGAGGGAGGGAGGAGGAAGGAGGAAGGAAGGAGAGAAAAACGAAGAGAAATATGGTGAAACTATAGAGGGGGGTTCGCGGGGGAAGTAAGAGAGAAACTTCTGCCCCCCCCCCCCCCCCCCAGTACTATTATGGTGGATTTAGGGGAAATTTCAACGTCTTCGAGCGAGTGAGAATTGAATATGGGGCGTAGAGACTTTAGAAGTGAGAGAGGTTTTGAAGTGAAAGAGGATGGAGGAAGGAAAGATAGGATAGGAGGAAGAGGCATAAGGTGAAAATAGATCGAGGGGTGATGATGAAGGGGGGGGGGGGGGTGAGAAGAGTACGAAAGAGAAACTACGTAATAGGGGCATTTACGCTATCCTGTTGATAAACCATAAGTGCGTTTCAGGAAAGTTGTGTGTGTGTATATACATGTGGGTGTGCGTGTGTGTCTGTATGTGTATTTGTGTGTTTGACGCATGCCCCGGTGTGTACATGTATGAGACCGACACAGAGAGAAACAGCGAGTGGATGACGGACCGTAATAATGGAGCAAGGGGTAACAGCCGACTCATTCCACACCATAATGCGTCAACACATTTACATTTATGCCACTTACTGCCTACCGGCCTACTAAAAGTTGGCGCAAAAACGCCATTTTCAAAAGAGAGCAATGAATTGAAACCAGGTCAAAAGTTCAATGGCATACAGGGGCACAAGGAAGTGGAGTATCATATTTTCATGGGCTCTGTACCAAGGATTATATTCCCCAAAATTCTCAATTTCATCTTGGCTTGTGAGACCAGCGCATTCGCTACTTGCTCAGACCCGTACCTATACATCGTACATCCCGGGACTATGTTCACCTGTTGCATGGGAACCGAATTGTGATGATGTGGTATGCCTATGGAATGACGCGAATAGAGTGCAGTGGGTTGACTTAACGAGTATCTGATTGTGTGCTGATATTGTCCAATGTACTAATTATAAAGTTTAGCTTTTGGTAGTTATTTATTACGTTTATTCCGGGTGTTTATTGTTGTCCATAACCACCCTACAACACGCAGCATATCAGACATTACCATGGTTACCAACTATTTAAATGACGATGATGTATTACCAACCATATATGTCACATTTGATGTGAAAAGAAACCGTTAAGGTGGACCCTTTAAAATATTTTCCCCCTTTTCTGATTGATTGCGAAATCAAAATCAATACCTACCCCCGACACCTAAAACCTTCATCCTATTGTATTATATCATTCACAATTCATTTAAATCAAAATGAATAAAGTCTGCTGATAAAGATAGATGATGACTCTAATATTATCCTACTCCATGTTTCAATGGTGAATGGTAACATTCGAAATCGATACTGACATCCTTTACATGAGCTCGACTTCACATTGATTTATGGTTTTATTCACAATTCATTTCAATCGGAATGAAACTTTGCGTCTATTCTATGTTTTGGGGAATCACTGTGGCGGTAAGTTGTGTGTGTTGTTTGTGAACGCGATAACGATGAATCGCTAATCAATACAATCCGTTCATTTGTTCTTATGATAGATTGCATTGTCAAAGTTTACAAATACGTCATGCACCTGCGCCTGCCCATGTGGATAGTGGATGGTATGGCATGTATTTACAATCGTTATCTAAAGAGAGAAAGACAAATACTGCCTTAAGTACATGTTATTGGAAACACTTTAAATAAGATCTTATCCTGCGCAATGTGGCAAATGGACGTATGAAATGCATTGTGTGAACCTCAAGTAAATCATTCGAAGTTGGTTCTTTCGATCGTTTACCCCTGCCCAATGATTAATGACGATCGATTACTATCACTGTGTATTATCCCATATTCTATATGCAAACTATTTACGACCAAACTCTATCGTAACATCACACTGAATATGCTTTAAAAGTATCGATTAAAACTCCAGCTCATTAATCTTGTCGATTAAATCAGTACGTTTAAATTGATAAATAAATGATTTATGAAGAATTCATGAATCAATAAGTTTCCTTTCGATTTGCTGCAATGATTAGAAACCTTTTAATTTTAGTCCACATTATTAAACATTATTAACGTATAATCACGTCCTGCTCTGATACAATCTCAGATGAGATCCATGTTTTACTTTATAAATATTCTCATTGTACGGAATATATCGTCCCAGAAAAACATGTTTCATTAAATGCTGTGGGTGTCATTGTTTTATCATCGTTCCCCTTTCTCTAAGATTTACCTGAGAAACAAGAGAGAAGCTGCTGTAAACGTGACCATTCGAAGCTCTTTACTCTCTGCATTGACATCCAAGTTATACACAATGTACGTGTGATCACAACGAAATGTATCCTTGCTGTTGAACTTCAATTTGTATCTTTTTGAAGTGATGAAAAGGTGGAAGATTAAGTATTGATGTGTTTACTTCAACCCATAATCCTTCCCCCCAATTATCCCGTAAGGTTTCTCCCCTGTATAATCTGATTGTACTCCCCAATGATATCACCGTCATTGACATTTGAGACACAGACACAGACCTTTGATAAGACTGAAAGTACAGTCACAATCTAACAATGGTCGTGGTTGAAAAGCTGTTTAACTTATCTGACCTGGGGATCTACCTCGAAGCATTTATTGATTTTTATCAAACGCACCGAGTTAGGAATCAAAATACATGTATAATGAATTCGACAGTATTCCTAAACAGTGACGCTTGATTGGAGTTCCGTGAAGAAATGAATATCATAAAGTACAAAAAGGGATCAAAATGTTTTGTTGGGAATATGTTGCAATTTTATGGGAAATGGGATTCCATTCAGAGCCAATTGTCATGATTGTCGATGTTGAGCGCGCATCCCGCGGCTACATGATTATCAAACAATTAATGAAAGAGATGCAACTTAAAGTTGTTCAAAGAGCAACATTCTATTTTGTGAAAGACAAATTACATTTGAAGCGACCGACCATGAGAATGACAAGGGGTGTGCGGAAAGTTAGCCTAGTTTCCAGGCTGTTGGATATTTCTGATCCCAAATGACAAGTAGAATCTAGTCCTCTAAGCCTGGTACAGAGTCTAAGTACTCTAGGACTCTCACTGTATCATTCTCCTCTTTGCTCACCCCGGAAATGGAGAAGAAATCGAGAACAACGATTAGTCTACTGTAGCCAGACCCCTTCATTGAATAGTTTGGTTAAGAATAATATCAGCATCCTTAAAGCTAGACTAGCGGAATTTGTGTCGTGATGTTGTTCGAGTTGATTGTACTAGCGTTGCGTTCGTCTTACTGTCACGTTGAGTTAAATAATTGTTCACTTTGATCATTGATGCTTTCGTCTGATGTTTGTGTGACGAAAACACCGTAAACATAATCAGTGACCCCCCCCCCCCCCCTTCGCCCAGATTTCTGTCCCATCTTTTATCCTCATGCTTCATAATTAACCTCCCCTTTTCTAATAAGATCAAAGAGGTTGCCACAACACCGTTCAAAATTATATATGAAGTTGAATCGTCCCAGTCATCATGGTCATTACCTCAGTACTTACAGTATGATGTAAATATAGTATGGCATTTAAGATGAGTTATTTCAAAACGTGTTATAATGCTTCCAGCCGAATGATAGATGCAAATAAACTAACAAGTATTCTATACAATGCTAGCTAGTAAGACTAGGTAGTATATATTTGCTTGAATTCGAAGCAGCATTACGTTGCCCCAATGGAGTCATTTCATCTTTCAACAACAACAAGGTCATCGAATTGCGGAGAGTCAAGTTTGTACTTTTCTTTGTAGGGTTAACATTTATTCTTCGTGTACAAATGATCTTTCTCCTTTATTTTTCTTCCTCTCTCCAGTGTGTAAAGATCGTATACGACGGCTCTGTGAATCGTCTCCGTAAAACATCATTGTCATCATCGTAAAGCTCTCCTCTGCGGAAATCAAACATTGAAGGCCGTGTTTTTGCAAGGTGAGTTAAAATAGATAGATAGATTTATGTCAAGTTTTGTCATCATTAACATTGGAATGTCAATGTGGGTTTAATCCCATGTGCACGGCTAGGATAGTAGGGCAGAGGAATGAGTGATTTCTAGCAACAACTGTTTTAAAGGGTGGTTTTAACCCCTGAAGTGTATTTTAATCATGTTATTTGGAAACAGAAAGGTCTACAGAGAAGCAAACCAATTAAAGTTTTAGCTGAGCTGTACTTTGCTGCTCCTGTTGAACTGTCCTGTTACCCCCAAGATACTCTGCTAACATTACTCGTTGCTAGGTCAGACAAGCTTTATACGTCAAGGAAAACCTTTGCCCGACCCGTTGTAGTGTGTATAAACACATGTGATTAAAATCTAGCATTCTAAAAGGAAAAACGTTGCAATTGAGCAAAAGAGCTATATATAGCAGAACTTACTGTAGTAAAAGTTGATCCATAGACCTATCGTTGGGTTTTAACAGAGTGTGAAGGTTCACGCACCACGCCATGATCGAATGCTGCTAGTTTTAGCTCTTTTACGTGGCGTTGCTGCACGTTGGCACAAGTTATACATACAAACGTCACGGAGCAGCAGGTTGTACTATTGTATTGGTTTTCTGTTGAGTGAATGGATGCTACATCACGCTGAAATATGCGTAACAATGCTCAAACAGTAACAGTATTGGGCTGCAGGCGAGTGGGAATAATAGAGGAAAGTCGTGAATTGGTTACTACTTGAGCTCAAATATGCGAAGTTTTGTTTACCTCGCTTCTGGAGTACATACCTACCAACGCTCTCTTTAGACCCCGCGGGCACTTTGTAAACTGTCTATTTTGCATTAAAGGTAGTGTGTATCCCTTTTGCAGAACAAAGATCAAAATAAGTAAAACGTTGCATGATACACAAGTATACAGCAATTAGTCCACTTTGTGAAGTATGTAACTTAACAGTGACTTATAATTCAAATATAGCATAAAAAATAAAATTGTTGTAGTTTGTACAAAAACGAAATGTAATACATGTATCATCTCTACAACATCAATGCGATAGCCCACGGACAACGTAACATAATTATTGTAAATTTAGACTATTTAGTAGGTATAGTTATTAAAAAGTTATTGAAAAGGAATTTCATTTACCGTTTACCTGACAGAGAACTTTAAGTCGCTGATATGTATGAGTCACAGCCATCTATTCAAAGAGTTTGGCCAACTTGGTGTCAAAAGGTAAGAACATGGCGCATGTTCTTTTGTTATCCGGTTGCCCAACAAAGCAACATGCGCCAAGTTGTTACAATTTTTTTTCAATCGAGATGGCCAAACTCTTATAGACACGATAGATGGTTCTGGTCTGAATGCTTGGTAAGCTACGCCACCAACATGACCAAAGGGTATATGGTATACCGGTAAGCTAATCCCCCCACTCTGGTTTGTTGTCTAACAAATAGGGCGGAACCCCCATTAAGGTCTTCTAAGAGACGATTAGGGGTACAATACCACGTTTCAACTCCCTGAGAATGGGCGCTGATTGTACCCATTGTGCCCCCCACTTAAAAATCCAATAGGCCACCACCATCTCCTTAAAGGGTGTGCATCACTCCATTCACCTGTATACGGATGGCCTTCCACGCAAGGAAACTGGCATAAGGTATGCTGTCTACCCCCTGTCTACCCCCTGTTGACTGGTAGATAGGGGTGGAAAAGCCCCCCTCAGGGACCTTGCATTTAGTTAAGTGTGAGTTTATGCATGTATATTTTGTTCAGAGGTCACTGGCTAGATTAGTTTAGACTCTTTTAAACAGACATGTCCATGAGCCTTTTGTTGATAAAACTTCACGCATGGTTCATAATTTTGCACGGGCAACCGTTGAATTGAAAATGTTAAATGAATGTTTATCGACGCTGAGTCTCACATGAAATCCCTTAACAATATTTTTATTTCAACATGGCAAAACCTTTCTATCTGCTCCTGCTCCTTCTCCCCTTAACTTCTCTCTCCCTGAGACATGCATGGATACACATGTAGAGAGGAACAGGTATACAGATAGAAATAGAGATGTAGAGCAATTAAATATATAGAGAGGTTGGTGAAAAGGGGAGGGAGAAACGGAGTTGTGCGAATGGGACATTGGAGATAGTGACAGTGAAGGATGGAGGGAGATTGTTCGAGGGAGCGAGTGTAATTTCATAATTACCGAGTAGGAGGATACACAGACGTGACCTTATTGTACCTCTATGAAAAATTATGAACGAATTAGTGTCATACTGAAGTGTGGTATCATGGACATTATTTGATGGAGCAAGCCCCTGGAACTACTGGTGGGGTGGGGGGCGGGGGGACGAAAGAGAGGTGGAGATGAAGTGGTATAGCGGTAGGGAGAACGATAGGGGAAGTGAGCCAGAGAGAGAGAGAGAAGAGAGAGAGAGAGAGAGAGAGAGAGAGAGAGAGAGAGAGAGAGAGAGAGAGAGAGAGAGAGAGAGAGAGAGAAGAGAGATAGAGAGAGAGAGAGAGAGAGAAGAGAGAGAGAGAGAGAGAGAGAGAGAGAGAGAAGAGAGATAGAGAGAGAGAGAGAGAGAGAGAGAGAGAGAGAGAGATTGACGATGGTGGTGGAGGGGTTGGGGTGGGGTGATGGGGTGAGGGGTGCGTGAGGGAGACGGGCTAGTAAACCGACGCCAGAGGGTGCAGCAGGCTAAATCTCACAAATTGAACTGGTCAGCTGCTGCCACTACCGTCTACAATAATATCTCTCCAAATCAATTTCATGCATTTTCTGCCAAAAGTACAGATTTAGGTCACAAAACAGGGGAAATATCCTCCCCACTCCAGACATCATGGTCAACGTTCAAATTCTTCATGTCGTTGGTCATTGTAGTAGTATGAATTACAGGCAAAATGGAGTTTTGAAGAGAAATGGAGAGATATACAACCCTTCTGTAAATGTTGTTAAACATACTTCACTATAATGTATACTATCATCTGCTCCTGATTGACAATAGATCACATATCAATTGTTGTTTGGTGCCTCTGTTTCTTGACATGAAGATATTAGAGCAATACTACGTTATTTCAAAACTTAACCTGTCATACCAATTTAGAATCAATACCTGGTAAACGAGTGCATCAAGATCATTTTACAAATACAACTTACCATGTCAAAGCGTATACCTTTGCGGTTTGATTATTTGTTACGATATACAGTGTACAATTGCGTGAGGTTTGTGGTAACTGGTAACGGCGGAAACATCCTCATCGATTTCCTTAAAAGTAAATTCCCGTGTTTGGGGAAGATAATAGCTTTTTTCTTATGGCAAACACAACGACCAGTCACACGTATGATAGGATGTGTTCCGGCGGTAGAACTCTAAGGGCAAATCACACTTAATGTGAATACATTTTCACGGTCACTTCTTCAAGTCATTCTGAAAGAGTTCATTGGTGCGTTCGCTAAATCCAGGATTAACCCTTTGTGTGACAGGCAAACTGCAACTTAATGGAAGTTGTGTATATAACTTTTGCAAAAATGCACCAATAGCAAGCACGTGAAGGGTTATAAAACAGTGAAGTACGGCGGAAGACGATGTTGCAAACATGTTTGTATCAATAATTAAATGACTGAGCTTCAACCAACCTTGAATTGTAGAGGGCAAGCTTTGGTTGGTTGGTTGGTTGAAGCTCAGTCATTTAATTATTCATCATCCCCAGCCGATGAAAGTTTTTAGTATCATGTTTGTATCATTACGGCTGTGTAAGCCTTCTCTACACGCATACATTCCAGACACCTAAATATTTATGAAAGGTATTGCAATTATATCTGATATTCCTAAATTTCTTTCTTTTTTAAGTATTTCCATTGTATCAAATATAATGCAGTACTGGGTATATTCGTTTATCGATGAAGTGACATCTCTTTTGCATGGTATTTCGGCGTATCCTACCTTACTGCTAGCAAAATGTGAAATACATGTAGTTACCTAAAAGTAATTTACGGTCGGATTACAAATGCGTCCTATACTGACGTACGGTACACCAGACGTATGAAGTGTAATTTGCAAAAATACCATTTTGTTCTTGCTACGTGTTGTAATCTAGCGAACTTACCGGATCTGTCATTAACAGTGCTACATTGAAGTCTGCTATAGCGACCACATGTATATAAAGACCACGTTATTATAAGACAACATTTTATGTCTCTTTTGGGTGGCTTATGTACATTTTCACTGCATTTGGACATGATGGACGATTGTAAGTCGAATAGGTGAAACTGTCTTGACAGAATGGTATAGTGGGTATCCTTCTTGCCCCGCTCTAGAATAAAACATAGCTATAAAACCTGTCTAAGATTATTGCCCAGCACCATATAAACTCACAAATTTTACATGCGCTTGAGTGTACAATCACGAAGATAAGCGGCTAGACTGACTTATTATACTAGCGCCCGATTTTCTGCCTCTGTTACACTTGATTTTCGCCACAAAATATGCCATTATCACGAATCCTGTGACCATCTGCCGTCCGATCCTGACACGCACTTCTGTATCCTTAGGGGGCGCACGGACATTGCAACGAGTCCGTCGATATTTGTTATGATTTCCCCTGTTAGGATATCAAACAAAATGTCGCCACGGCAGGTGAAAACGACCTGAAAAATTCCGAGAGAGTCCGGATATGACAAGGAGGGGTATAAGCAGTTGTCACATCTAGGCTTTCATGTCCTTCATCATTTCATGAGCAGCGCCGCTGACTCGCCGGCGGGTTCTCTGCGGTCAGTGACCGGGGAGGCAGCCCGAGGACAGGCGGCAGTGAAAGCCTCGGTGGCAGCGGGTGACGGGGATGGTTTCTGTGTGGAGTGATGAGATGACGGATGGGAGGAGTAGACTGTTATGGGAGACTGGTGTTTCTTGAATTAGTGTGGTGAGAGAAGAGAGAGAGAGAGAGAGAGAGAGAGAGAGAGAGAGAGAGAGAGAAAAGAGAACAGAGAGAAAGAGAAATACATACATACGGGAAAGTGGGTGGGGAGAGAGAGATCGAGAGGGAGAGAGCGAGACAGCCAGCCAGATAAACCTGCAGAGAAAGGGTGGATAGAGAGGTAAGGAAGAGAGAGAGAGCGAGAGAGAGGGGGGGGGGGGGGGGGGTAGAAACGGTATACTGGGAAACTACGACCCCATGAAGCAACTGTAATGTCCATGGAAATACCACTAAGATTATGATGCTGTTTTGTAACGCTGGTGGATTTGGAAGGCCTAGATGCAACTAATACCTAAATCATACTATCCACCGTCAGTCATGGTTCTCTGAGCAATACATATTATTTACATTTATGGTTTTCTTAACAATATATTCTGAGCATGTTCAGGTATAGTCACATGAAATGATACAGACAATACGTCAGCGTGTGGTGTCCGCTTCTATCGTCGTATGTCGTAACTGGGTCACGTGACAAAACCCCACATTCCTGTTGCCTTATTGCGCCACACACACACACACACCCACTCACACACACACACACACACACACACATATACACACACACACTACTGCATTGTATATGAGTTGTGTGCATCGATATTTATACAAAATATACACCAGTGGGATCTTTCATCTAAAGAGTTAACCAGTATCGTTCAAGTAAGCAGCCTGCAGCTAATCCCTTCTCACTGCATCCGATACCCCTCCATCAACCCGAATTAGACACTGAGATGTGACAAATTTCAGTCTGTCGAAAAATGAAGAAGATACGCCAGTCCCACCCATGTGCAACCGTGTCTTGTTTTCGTAGCTGCTGTATCATTGCAAGGCGAGGAAAATAATTGACTTGATGAGAGTAAAATGCCCGCGTGGTGGAATGAAATTACGGTGTTTATCTTCATTTTATACCTTGGGTGCTCGTGTTATTTCAGGGATGATTTGGAAAAACCAAATAAAATGTTTTCAGGACTTCGAGGCAAATTGGAATAAACCGCTCCAACTCTTATAATTGAGGGTGATCATCCTCATTATTTAGTCCTTGGATCTGATAGACCATATGGACTGTCTCTGTTTCTTGAGTTTTAATGACATTTGCGGAGTCGTTGCAAATCCTTCTCGTGATTTTATTCCTAAATTCAATTCGTGTTAAAACGATTGGACCAGATTTGATTAATTTTTAGAACCACGAAGCCAAAACATCATATAACGAACATTATTGCGTACTTTCAACAACAAGTGATCGTTTTCCAACTTAAGTAATTACAAAACTTCCAAGTACGCGTGTCCGACCTTTTCATTCAGCTCACAGTTTGAAAAAGCAAGATATTTGTTATTATCGAAAGTACTGAAGAGGCAAGACACTTAGAAACACCGAAATTCCCTAACTCAGCAGCTTTTAAAGGCAGCCCATAGTCACTACACATGAGTGATGACAGTGTTCGCTGCTCCACTTTTTGAGGAACTCAGGTGGGTTATGATGAGTGAGGGTTGGACGAGCGAACGATGAGGCCCGTATTATTGAGGATCCAACATTCCACAGAGTCACATTCGATTCAGACCAAATACTATGCACGTAATGTCTGTTACATGTTTCAGCAATCAGCAAATAGTGTAAGAATAGCCACGGATAGCTTTGTCAAAGCCCCCTTTAAAGTTCCGTGTGTGGAGTTGAGAAGTGGAAGAGGAAAATCAATTTTCGGACCGGAGGGCTGAATGAGATCGCATTCCCGTACCCCAGGCAATAATTTATTGGAGATCGTTTTCAGCAAATTTACACGGCGATTTCTCACTCGAACTGCAACGAGGCCCGCCCGGCTGAGTGTGCGTGGAAACAACTCAGATTACCATCCTTTATCAACCAGCTGGGGAAATGGCGAATGTTTATATCGCTACATCTGAGCCAAGAAAATCTCTGGAAAGCAGAAAAAAAAGACACCATGAAGATATTTCACAAAGTAAGATACCAACTATGTGAATATTTCTCCTCTGAAATAATTGGTCTTAAAAGGGATATGCCATATCCACGCTGGGAATAATTTCAGACTCATCAGACTTTTGAGTGTGTAATCAGTTTGATGAATGTGATTAAACTTTCTGCGAAAAAAAAGTTTCATATGACTTTGTAAGCTCTCTTGCTAGTAACAACTAGCCACTATCGTGTCCTTTTCACACCCTCTTTATTCTTTTGTGCCACCCTTTTCTTAGTCTCTCTCAAAAAGTCCCCATCCTCATCCTCCTCCCTCTCTCCCCAACTCCCCCCCCCCCCTCCATCTCCCACTTCTCACGCACTCTCCCTCCTCGTCCCCTTTTCTTCGACATCTCTCTCTCCTCTTCCCTCTTCCCTCATAATTCCACATGTCCAGCCCCCGGGTAGCCACGCGCAAGGAGTTAGATATCGCCCCGCTCCTCAAATTGGCAATAGCCCAACGAGGATTAATTTTAGTCGATATATCGTCTGCTATTACATATTGCACCGGTTTGTACAGTAAACGTGCACCATACATGTGGTGTTGGGTTCGCTACGTCGTCGGAATCTGGAAAAACTGTCAGGATTTTCATCTTGAAAGGCTGATCTGTAATATTCATGACTATGTAATTCATATGTCATGGCTTGCTTGAAGATGGCTTATCTTGGCTGAGCATGTATGGAGAGAGTTTTAACCCTCTGTAGGAGTTGTAGGTTTTATCTGTGCAAAAGTGCGTCAAAGGTGCTCGTAGACCACTTTGGACCAGCTCTGCGAGTGTAGCGTTTGCGCAAACTCGAGTGGTCGCCAGTGGTCGCCAGCGGTCGCCATTAGTCGCCAATGGTCGAAAGCCGTCCTTTAAGATCGCACGCGGCCGCTTGTAGATATGGATGCACTTTGCCAAACTGCTTGCAATAGACCATTTTCGTTATGTATGCAATTTTTATTCACGTCTTTCAAACATTATGTTACTAATAGTATTATGGTAACCCCAAAGCTTGTCCGAGGTTTGTCCGAATAGCAACAACTAATAGATTGAGAGATCCATTCAAACTGAATCACGAAATACAGGTGGATGTAATAACGCGTCACCAGGCAGTTAGGAGGAAAGTTGTGCATACATAAATACAAAAATGGATTATTACAAAATAATGAAAGCTTACCATGCAAATAACAAGTAAGTAAGGTTGATGACACTGCTTAACTAATAAGTAATGTGATCGAAAGTACGTGCAGCTGAAAGGACAGACTCAGTGTTTAGATCCAGTTTCTCTTCCAGGATTCTTAGCATGCCGGCGGGTCCATGTATAGAAAGTCTGCAAGTCTTCTCATCAACAAGCCAAATACTGAGTCCGCCCACCCTAATGCCCGTCTAAACAAAACCACCTGATAAGGTAGCCTTAAATGAACCCAGCGATGACAAGAAGCGAATTAGGCTCGTCAGTGCGACGGTAAACATTCGAGCGAGTTTGTGAGCTACCGTATACATAGCAGCGGCAAATGAAGCGAGATGTACGTTGTAAAGTCCCTTGCTTCAGAATGCGACTTCAGATCAAGAAAATGTTAGGAAGAATAACGGATTGGTTTAGGCATGGACCCTACCATGGTTTAGGGAGGACGTATTTCACGTTGATTTCACAAAGTGAAGAATGAAATCGTAGTAAGAGGAAGAGTGTGGTAAGAATATTGGGGGGGGGGGGTGGAAAATTTATAATTATTTCAGTCTTTTTTCGAACACTATATTGAGTTACAAGGTATAATGTTATTTTGGCAATGACACCATCTCCCACTAAAAAGGGGGGGGGGGGGAGGTCTCCCTTAATAAACGCGTAAGTATATACAATGTCCCATAAACACATACACTTAAATTCATAATCACAGTTGGCTTCTCAGTACAAATCTCATCACATACTTGAGCTATATTATATAAAACTGTACAGCATTTATTAACGCAACACAGAATGCTTGCGACACCTTATCTTCGGTTGATAATTGAACCGATCACGTTGATTTATTAATAATCTCCGCCATGTTACCTCACGTCGTGTATGAATACAATATGATACCATAATGGGAATGTTCAATATGCATAGATTAAATTTGAAATGTTTTAATTTTAAGATAGTTATTAATCCTCACCAGCAAGCATCAACAGGACACTTTACAATTACAAAGTAATTCTACAGTTCCAGATGCTGAGATCCTTGCTGCTGAAGTTAGCACCTAATCACGTATAGAGCTGCCGATCTTGTTGAATTACACGCCTGGCCCACTGATTACCAAACCCGCCATGCATCGTCGCCCCGTCTCAATTCAGTCGAGTTAATCGGCCCAACCTGGGATTTGCGATGGGTAATGTTGAATCAACATTCACACATCAAAGGGCTCTAAAGTCATGAATAATAGAGTAGGTCAGCCGGTTGCTGATTGGCTCGTACTGCTGGGCGCTGGTTATCACGTGACTATAGATCCAGGCAACTTGTTCGGAGCAATGGGGGTGGGGTGGGGGAAGGGATGCTTTCTGTACAAATTTGAATGACATTTCGTTTTCATGAGATTTTAAATACAAAATACAGTTTGTTTGATGAGTGTTGATTTGATATAGAGCGCAACAAATGGAGTGGGGGGAAGAGAAAGGGAAACAGAGAGATTGGTACAACGAGAAAGAAGAGAGAGATATATAGAGAGGGAGAGATGGATGGATAGATAGATAGAGAGGGAGAGAGAGTGAGAGAGAGATAGAGAGAGAGAGAGACACACACACACAGACAGAGAGAGACAGAGACAGAAAGCATGAAGGGCAGAGAATTGGAGGGAAAGAGGAATAGACAGCAAGTGAAAAGCAGGAAGCGAACGACAAAATTTTGGAAAGACGGAGATAGGAGGGATGGGGGAGGAAAGAGATGCGGGACACCGAGAAATGGTAAAAAAATAATAAGGAAAATGTGTGCTTAAACCTTACTCTTCATGTGCCACATGTGTCTTTTTTCACATATGATACACACAATTCCCCTAAAGCAGCAGTTCATCTGGTACACAAAGGGTGACAACGGATAGGTAAGCTTGCATACACATGATCATCCAAGTCCCTGGATGCGTTCACCTGACTAATCGACGAGATAATGAGATGCGTCATAAAGCATGAGCAGAACTGGAAGAAAGTGCTACAAAATGGTGCAAGCTGGGGAAATACGCTGCAAGTGTCAAGGGGAGATTGATGTGAATGAAGTTTGGTGCCGAAGACCTGTGGGTTGGTGGTAATTGGGGCGTGATGGAATGATGTGCGACTTTATGAAGTCATCAGCGCATTGCTTGACATCTATTTTTTTTTTTGCCGCTGGCGAGGAAATTTGCTGAGGGGTCGAACACTGTGGGTGTTAGGAATTGTCAGGTATGAAAGTGAAAGTCAGAGTCTAAGAACAGAGGGATAGATGGGGAGTTGAGATCGAGAGAGAGAGAGGGGGAAGAATATATGAAACAAGAGTGAGATAAAGAGAGAGACAAATACAGACAAATTAGAGAGAGAGAAAGGGGGGGGGGGTAGTGGTAGCGGAGAATCACGATACATTTTTGAAATATGATATAAATGAACTAGAAATGGTATAGGAAAAGCCACGGATGGCCTTTTCAAAGCCAGGGAGACAGAAAGAGAGAGAGAGGGGGGGGGGTGCAGCAATAACACAGGGACGAATAGATTTGAACTTTGATGGAAATAAACAAGAGGCGTATTAAAGCGACGACGCAAAACGAAGAAGGAGGACACGACGATGAAGAAACTTGGAGAAATAGAGAGAGAGAGAGGGGGGGGGGGCATCGTGGTAATATAAAACCCTTTGCTCAGGAGTAATCTCGTTATCATCTCTCTCCCTGTGTGGACGCAGTCTCACAATCGATGCAAGATGTGTGCATGCCATTCATTTCTGCTCGTCTCCAACACATCACCTTCCATCCAAGAAAAAAACAAATTCCTCCATCGCCCTCCGCTATACCTTCCAACAAGAAGGTAGTAAGTGCCAAATTACTTCAGACTGTTTCATCAGAATGATGCGTATCCTACATCCACGCTATCCCATAAACTCCAAAAAATATAAGAAATATAGTTATGTGACGATTTCAAGCTTGGAGAGAGTATAACTGTGTGAGTTTCTGTCTTCATGCTCGTATTTTTTAAAGTAGTCAATAACTGAATGGTTTACTACCTCCAAAACCCACCCCGCAGATGTCACTGACTCACTTTATCTACATATTAGCTCATCCAACAAGACTTAAAATTTACTCAACTATTCAATGCATTGTCTAGGGTTTCCAAATAAAAGTCATATTTTTGTAGCACTCGTAACGAAGAAGCAGCAAAACGGCAGCGTTTAACCAGTACATTCACAATAATCGAACCCATAATCATTCCTAAAGAAATTACAGGCATCCAATCCACTGAACCACCTCAAACTATTTATAAAATATTGCAAAATGTGTATTTGCCACCTGCGTCTTATTGTCATGTTCCAGCCGTATGGATACTACCTCACATGTGTCGGACGTTGAACTAGACGGAATCGAGTTGGCGCCAAAAAGTGGCGCCGCGAGGGAGTTGCACCTGAGTGTCGTCTGCATCTGTGGCATGGAAAAACCGGGGTCTTCCCGCGTCACCGTTTTAGATCTTAAAGCTGCAGTGTGGCATTTGTTGGATAGTATGTCGCCCTCGGTTGAGCACCATTCTAATCTTGTGCCTTTTAGCCTGTCATCCAGGCTTTTGGATATTTTTAATCAAGCTGAAAATAAAGTTTAGTACTCATGAGACTTGTCACTTTCTTATTATCATCTTTCCAGTCCATCAGAAGGAGAAGAAAATGAGTCCACTGCATCATTTTGGTAAATTGTTTGGTTTAGGGAGGCCTAACAGCCTGTGAGTAAGTACAAAGTGCAGTTGTAAAGTCCGTATCTACCGTAGATGAGCAATGGTGATTTCTCTTTAAAAAAAACACATTTTGTAACATTTGGTTGAACGACATGATCTTCTCATCTTGATTAGATACGCAATGTCTTGTACTATTTTAGGACGTTTCGTCAAGACCCACCATTGATTAGTCCTAGATTTTAAATGACTAATTTTAATGCACAGTTTCAATGTTTTCGTCACTGATGTAAACCCTTGATCATGCCATCCTTGAAACTAGATACAAACAACTGTTCTATCATTTAGATGGATGTTCAACTTTTTTTCATGCAGTGGACAACCTTATTCATTTACTCTCTATTTGCCGATGAGGTATTTTTCGCCTGTAATACACACAATGTCCATAGAGCAGTACCTTGTCCGGCATAGAATAAGGACTTTGATACAGGTAATTTACCTCTGAACGTAGGTCATTCACTGATGCCCTATTAATAATGATGATATCTCGCGTGCGCTGAACTCCAATAATCGTAAATCTGTTATGTCAACATGGTCAATGCATTTTTACACTTTTCCCCGATTCCAACGTCGCGTTGGAAAACACCCCATCCTCTCTTTAAACCCACAGCGAGACCGCTCCGCATTCATTGACGAGAATCGAGTGGCATCCATATGCAGAGCGTCTGGAGGTTTTCACTCTCACCTCTCTCTCCCTCTGTCTGTGTCGTCTGTCCATCTACAGTATCCACGCCATCTCTAGTTTATCCCGTTGGTCAGAAACAAAATCCTGAAGACCCTGTCTCACCGTAATACGAATGACTCACGCACCTGACTAGACTCCTGCCAAACATCCACCTTAATCATTTTGTTGATTTCGAAATTGGTTACGGAATTCCCAGCAGGTTTCACATTTCTAGTTACAGTGATGATTTTCCTGAAGTGCCTTTTACCGTTCTGTGGAATAGAGAAGATGAGTGTATTGGGATTTATTCATGAGCGACGGGTTGGGGTGTGTTATTTCAGTGGCAGCACTTGTCTTGAAAACACCGCTTAATCAGCGCGGACAAGTATAGCGTTATCTGGTCCTATAGTGATGACACATAACGTACAGAGGTTAGTCAGTGACCTGACTGTAACGTACTGTTCAATTTTTAATGAAGGCGAACATGGTGAACAATCGTCTAAAGGTACATATGTCCTTATTTTGTAGGCTTAATTTTTAATCATGTTTAGTGAATATCATGTATTGCGAGCAAAGAGCTGTTCACAGACTCGATATAGACGATAAAACTCAGCTACGACGTTGCTAAAGAATAATGTATATCGCATGAAAATGTTGGACGAAAAGTGAGACGAAGGTTGTGGTGTTATCATGGAACTATCAATGACTGTCCTCAAATTTGTAACGATATGGGGATTGTATGAATAGGATTGACAGATTTAGCATATAACATGTATATGAGAAGGAAAAGGTTCATTTAAATAGACGAAGGTGAAAAGGGCACTAAACATTTCTCTTTGCGTGGAGCACGCTGCAAGAAAGTAGTATCTGATATTTAGTATGTGATGTAATCTGTAACATAAATCCATAACTTCGAGATGAACTTAACCTCGATAGTTTGGTGATCTACTTTGAAATTTACATGTGTAAGTATAGTATTTCAAAACAAGAAATACTGCAAGAAAGTTGGAAAACTCTAAAGTATCACATGCTTCCAGACGTACTTCTTGAATGTTAACACAACCACTATCATCGGCTTAATGGAGAAGAAAACAAGCATTTTGCATCCCGTCATTTAACACCGTCTCTCTGAAAAACAACGGTTTCACATTCTTTATAAATCTACAAGAATATAGACGAACTTTTAAGGTGGATTTAGTGGAAGCACTTCCAGACCCATCATTGCCTCAAACCAAGGAGGTTTAAACTGAATGGAGTACCAAAAGACATGTAGTTTGATAAAAAATAATGATAATTGTACGTCTCTAATTCTGAGATACAATATTGCTTTTGCAATGTTGTAACTCCAATTTCAACAGCTGCAATGCTGAAAAGGATTGAGTGTTGCGATGTTAGGTACAGTATGAATTTAAAGATATCATAGTTGGACAGTACTGGATTAAAAGTACCATTATGGTAGTTGGCTAGGTTCATCCGAAATGGTCGTATCATAGTGTTTATATCAATTATTTTACGCGTGTACGTCATGTTGATATGTTTTCTAGATATCATGACAGAAATTTAGGTTTAAACAGCCTTATAACAATGTGTTTCATTGGACTTGTCGAATAAATCAATCGTGAATTTAGGATCTTATCTGTAGAAATTATTATCGACTGCACAATGGATTGCTTAGCCATACATACACACGGGAATATATTCACACGAATAAGTATGTAATTTAACCTCATGTATATACTCTATTTCATTTTAATATTATATTTGAAATGCGTGCACATATACTCTGTACATACACGTACTCTGCTATAACTGTATAAATGGACATGGCAACAAAACAAAAAGCCGTTGGACGTTACCGTCAGTGAAAAGTAAATACTAGGTATTTTTAACCCTCACATTACAAAGCTGTTACAACACATCTTCGTACTAATGTTAATAAGAGAGTTAAAACTTTACTTGAACAAGATAACCCGAGTCAGGTTGCCGGTAAATTAATTGCGTGGTTACTCCATGTTGTTGAACCTCCATGGGCCGCGCGAACACGAAGCGGACCCCGCCCTCGCTGAGTGACGAGCGATCCACAGTGTAAACCATTGGTGTAAACGGAGATTTGAGTAGGCGCCAATTAGCGAGATATTTCCTCTCTAAAAACCATGAGAGAATTCCTTCCCGCGTGTTATTAAATGCTTCAGTCGCAATAACAGGTGGGCAAATAATATGACGGAGGCGATAACAAGTGTTGTTGGAATCTCGTCGCCGTTTCCGATCTAGCTTCGCTTCCAGTCTTTTGAACATTTCTAATCCGAATTGAAAAATAGAGTCTAGACCTCATGAGACTAGCCTTTTCATTATTCTTCTCTTGTTTCTGTCCGTCCCACAATCGTTTGTTGGGGCGAGTTGGAGAAGAAATCGAGAACGATTAGTCTACTGCGAGTGGACCACTTGTTTGAATAGTTTGTTGCCCAATAGCCATGATCGATAGCTTCGAATCCAAGATGAAATCCAGGTTATTTCCAATCCCCTGACCATGCTGATGGCATGGATATGAAGGGCAGTACTGAACTTAATCGATTGTGACACTCAAGCTGAAATCAGTATTTCTGTTTTAAATCTATTCGTGCCACTTGTGGATTATTCCACACACAATTCACACGTACCACACAGAGCAGTAGATTTAGGTTTGAAGTCTAGAGAGAACCTGATTTGCTAGTTGTATTGGGATGCATGTGCAAACGTATGGGAGGGAGTCTCTGTAGTTCAGACCCACTTATGACACTTAATCTGACGTAGCAGGGGTCGTGTCATTGTTAATACTGTACATTCGTATATTGTCATTCTAGGGGAATGTTTATGTTGTCAGCGTTTTCAAAGAAGGGAACCCTTTTAACATTGTGTTTAATATTGAGGATGATATGCTAAAAGGGGATAAAACAATGCGTTATCTTGCTATTTGTCTCTTCATGCTATTCACAATAATCACAGTAATGCATCTATCAATCTCTCCACACAGACACACATGCCAGAGGCGGGGCATATCGCATCCGCCACTTTCCTCTCATCGGACCAATCACAATCCGCGTCGCCCACCACGTGACTCTAATCACTCGCGCATCGCTGGTCCGTTTACCGGGCGCAAGTTTTTTGTGGCTGCAGCTTCGCAGACGACACCATCAGAGAGATAGGCTCTTCACTGTGAAACTCTGTATTTCTTCTCAGCTTGGATGACACATTTTTGGAATAAGTCAACCGCGTGATGTCGTGTGGATTATACTGAGGAATCTATGTGATGTTTTTCTGTCTGGGTGTCTGTGCTCCTTCGAAACTTTACTGTCGGGATACACGCATACTGGACTAACAGACTTACAGAGAAAGGGTAAGTATTATTTTTGTTAATAGGTTTTTTGGTGGGGACGCATCCTCATTGTACCAAGGAGTTCTTTTTTTGCGTAAAGAAAGAAGGAAAATAATATGAAAAGAGGTAGGACAAGAGAGAGAACACAAGATAATCAGATGGTTGAAATTCAGATTTTTCATGATGATTCGGTGATTAAAGGTAAAAAGGCAGGAAGAAAGTGAGAAGTACGGTCGCGGATGATGGGGAAGAGATTTATATAAACATAGACACAGAGAGAGATACAGATATAGAGATAGATAGACACGAAAAGAGCCATGGAGAGAGAGAGAGACACACACACACACACACACACACGGGCAGACAGAGAGAGATGTATATATGATATACATGTAGAGAGAGAGAGACGGAGAGAAAGAGAGAGGAAGAGAGAGAGGAAGAGAGAGAGGGAGAGAGAGAGAGAGAGAGAGAGAGAGAGAGGGGAGAAGAGAGAAAAGGACAGGGATTATGAAAAAGGTATTATATGAATTTCAAATCGATAATTTGCGGTAATTTTTTTTAAAAAGACTTTATTCCTGCTTCGGCGCATGTTTGAGAGTCGGATCTCCCGAATCTCGTCATACATGTACATGTAAATGTACCCTTTTCAATTCCAGATGATCCCGTCTGTTTTTGGTCGAATGAGTTGTATCATGAATACAGTCCATACGTTATGCATACATGTACATAAACCTATGTCTGCTGCACGGCATAATAGCGATGTACTCCCGCAAAGGTGATAGTCAAGTCCTCCGTTTTGGTCATGAAAATGATAGCAGGGCGTATGCTCCAAAGACAATGACGAATTAGAACAGACCCAACAGAGGACAGATCGATCAGTAACGAATCCATAGGAGAGGGCACTCTGGTTAACCCTCTGTGTGCCATGCGAACTGTTTCTCTATGGATTAGTGTACATTATTGGTGAAAAAGATGACACATGGCATGCTACGAGTTACGAACAAATTACCCTTCTGAAGCTTGGCGAAAAAGGGGTGTTTTTAAGGTAAGGGGAAGACGGGGTTATTATTACTGGCCGTATGCATGGAAGAACCGTTATGCGATCATCACCGGTTGCGGATTGCGCTGTAATTTCAAGGATTTTTTTTGTTTTAATTTTTGCAAATGATTTCATCCCAGTATCCTGAAATCGAACAAAAATGGTACCCATGGTTATCACCGTAGAACGGCACTCCTTTGACTTCGGGTCGTGTATACTTTACCGCTACAGTTCCTTCCCTGTTAGCATTATTAGGCCGCAAGAAAAAGAATGCGGAGCTCTGCGATAGTGAGAATATTGCCAAAATCACACGATTCTCATATATAGTTAATTGCACTTGGGTAGTTGCGAACGGTTGGAAAGTGTTCATGTGATCGTTTAACCCTTTGTACGCCACACAATTTGACTCTTAATTAGATGTTGTGTGTATTAATGGTGAAATATACTGTACACACTTTGCACATTTAGATTTGAACATAATCATCTTTGTTTTCGAAATGAAAGAAGCCCGTCAGATGTGTAATTCGTGTAAAAGTACAGCTGAATGTAAAGGCTTCACTGCAAATATTAATGAGATAGCTGCAGGCGTTGTCATGGCAATCAAGGTCCTGTTCTAGCCAGTTTCTGTACTCAAGCGCCATTATGCCCTTTCATTCATCTCATTAATTCCCCTTCACTGATCCCTCCTCTCTCTCTCTTTCTCTCTCTCTCTCTCTCTCTCTCTCTCTCTCTCTCACACACACACACACACACACAATCTCCCTCTTCTATCATGTTTATGCATCTCTCCCACTCGCTCTTTTTTTTTCGCTTTCTTCCTCCCTCTCTTTGGATATATTTCTGAGACAAAGTAAACTACACGGAAATATTGATTTGCAGATGGTATACTACATTCCTTTGGATTGCGAGCAAGAATGATTTTTTTTTTAGATATCGAATTGTAAGTTAATAAACGGAGAGGTTCAAAAAAGGAAAACCTGCTTGACTCTGTCCATCGACTGGCGTGTGCAGGCAAATAGTGCATTGACCTTCATCCTCACTCTGTCGGAGTGCACAAGATGTCTTATCGTGGCTTTCAGACTGTTGGGCATTTTGAAACCAAACTAGTCAATAAAGGGATCTAGCTGCTGTAGACCTAGCATTCAGAATCTGTTCTCCAGCTCGGGACGGACAGAGAATATGGGGAAAGATACAGTGACCAGTATTAGAGTACTAGGCTGTATTTTTCACATTGGGTCAGAAATGTTATACAGCTTTGAGCCCAGGCTAAGCATATGTAGGCGTTGCCGATTGTGTGTGATTAATACCAGTAGTGATCAGCATGGTCATATCATTATTTAACCCATTCCCGACCATCCAGGCCGATAAATCGTTCTGATCATTCCGCTGACAATGCACCGCCAGAAATAGCACGCATCGCATGCTCGATCCAGCCAAACCGAAATGTCATTGAAAAATTCAGAGCAATCGTGATGGTTATTTGCGGCTGCCTTTCTCTTCTAATCTGCTGGATTATTGGCATATACTAACAACATGTTGTCTGACTGGTCTGGTTGTTCGGGGTAATTTGCTTCAGTCCCATGGGGCTAGTTTGTGTGTGTGGGACATTATGCGGACCGTTGATGAATAATCAAAATGGTCCCGTTTGTTACTTGTAATTTTCAGTTTTCGTGTTCTCAAAGAATGTATACGACATTGTAAAGTCCGTTTCATGTAACAACTGGAAAAGAATATATTTAATCATCTACGCATCTTTGAATTTACGTCAGACCTGCGGCTGGTAATCAATTACAAAAGAAATTAAAGATAAGGAGAGATGGGGGAATAATGAAGAGAAATATTGAGAGACAAAGAGAGACAGAGAGAGACAGAGAGAGAGAGACAGTGACAGAGACAGAGACAGAGACAGAGACAGAGACAGACAGAGACAGAGAGAGACAGAGAGAGACACGGAGGGGGGGGGGGGGGGGGGTGAGCGAGAAATGAACAGCGGATGAGAGGGGGAAAGAGTGGGAGGAAGAGAGCCAGAAAGACAGAGAGAGACAGACAGACATAGAGGGAGGGAGGAAGAAACTGACGGGCAAATCATTCATTACAATAATATATGTAAAGAATGTAATAATGTTTCAATGTCAAAAGACAAATGTGCCAGTAATGTCACCGGCGTCATTATTACTTCACACCTGCCTGTGGTTACTTGACGTTCGAAAGTCAGAATAGTATTTGACAAGTAAATCCAGAATGATTAATGGTTACCTGCAGTAATAACGCTAATGTGAACTTTTATCGGGGTGTGGGGGATTTTTGCGAGTTGTTAAAATATTTGGGCGTGTGAAGAGATCGAGGGTTAGCGTGCCAATTGGTCCACCGTTTGTCTATATAGCTCTATGGTCTACATTCACTTCGTATTTAAGCACACTATACAGGGGTTATGGTTGGGGTTAAAGGGCCGAATTGAGGGTTGCGATGTTTGGATGACGGTTAGGGTTAAGGCATTGGATCGGGGTTGAATTTAAGAGGAGGATCAAACATTTGCTTGTAGACGAAATAGGAGTAGACTAAATACAATACAAATCGCGGTGGTGTATGTAACACTTTTTCTTTTGGTGCATTGGCGGTATACGGCCTGTGTATTATGATGTTCAGCATCTGACAGCTATGAATCATTGACATGGGTGGGCGACTGTGGTAGTGGGTGGGGACTGGGGTGAATACAGCACACGTGCAGCTCAAGATGGATGAAACGTCATGGTTGTGGTGATACTCCTATCTGTCATATTAGTAGTGGTATTGAACTCTTTATATCATTGAGGTATTCATTCTTACACCACTAATAAACATACAACTCGTAGAGTGGTGCTTTGTCTCGCACAGAAGTTGTTAAGACGAAAGTCGAATAATTGACCATCTTTCAACAATTATTTGAGAACTCCCTGCAAAACCAACAACAAACTACCCACACTCGCTACAAACAACAAAAGACAGGATAGGTTATAATCCCGATTCAAACTGTAAAGCGTGAATCTCACTCTTCTTGAACATCAGTGGGAGCAAAACCAGGCAGGTGGATCCAAACTCCAGTGTGTGTTATTAGTGATTAAGGTCGGGTTATGTAAGGAGTTGTAAAATAAATATAGAGATGACGGAAAATAGGGGCTTGGCACCCAGAGCATATTTAAAGGTATTACAATTTCATATTTGCTGTGAGATGGAGAAGTCGTTGATATCGTTGACTGCGGAGCATGAAATCTATTGTGTGTCTACAAGGTAAAACAAATTGGAACATCGTATACATGTATATAGATTTTTATTACTTCTCGCCATTTACCATGTTGCGCGTGTTCGTGGGCAGAAACTGTCTGGTGGTTCGATCAACACAGGTAATGTAGCGTATCATTGGCTTAAATTGTGAGAGGAAGAGTGTGTGGAAGAGAGAGGGGCAGGTGTATGAAGGGTAAGCGGAAATTAGATGAGCGAAGAGAGAGAGAGTGAGAGAGAGAGAGAGAGAGAGAGAGAGAAAGGCGGATATATATAATTACATATCTAGAGAGAGAGAGAGAGAGAGAACTATGTATAGAGAGGTATCAAGTCCAGTAATTACCACGTATCCATCCTGATTGGACGAGCGATTAGACAGAGCTGCCAAATCAAATGACTTCGCACTGTTCGCACCGGAGTTGCGTGGCGTGAGCGCGCGAGACCACGAGCATGATGAGTGCGTCTAATTGATTCAGTCATTGGCTGCTGGTCGCTAATCACGTGATACGCGAATTGGCGCCGTGGGTGGATTAGCAGTCTGCTTTTAACCCTCTGGGGTCCATTGGCTTGAAGGGAGTATGACGTTCAACACGAGTGTCCTTGGGTACAATACCTCGTCAATGTTACGAGCCGCCAAATCCCGTCTGCAATACAAGAAAAAAGGAATCTTATATCCAAAGGTCTACAGATCTAGGTTATGTTTTGACATTAATAGTGCTTTGCTCCAATTCGTGCTTGAATGTATGTATGCTATGCAGGTGAATAATTTGCCTTGTCCTTCATGACCAGAACCTAAACTTTTCAATATTATTGACAATCACTGATACGTAGGCACGATTCGACCAAAAACAAATTCAGTGTGCAAAACATGAGGTGGAAGCATTGAATCGGTATCTCATAAGTTATTCCACCACGTCAGATTGTACACACTGTCCTTAAGATATTTCTCGTGCTATTTCATATTCTGGCACAGTGGTATACAGTTGAAAAAGAGACGATATTGTTACTGGCGCGCTGATTTGTTGTGGTATCAATCGGCAATGATAGATGGTGGTTTTGATACGGCAATGTACTTGTAGTGGCAGTGTGACATTGTATAGAATATGGTGTTGATATCGATATCGGCCTCTGCTTCGGATTTCATTTTGGTAGTGGTTTTGGTATTGGATAAATGATGGTACATTGAAAGGTGCTTTAGTCACTGCATGTACGTTAAGTCCATCTGCTTATAAAGACCACAATTCGTGTTTCCCGTGAGCGGTCTTAATGTATACGTTTCAATGTAATAGCATTATTACCAACGCTTACTGTCATTGGGAGTGGTAGTGTCATTTTGTATTGTAATGTTTGGTACTCTGGCATTGGGATTGGACCTTTTTCATGTACATTTGCGTTGCTTTTAGTGTTAATAATGGCATCGATGTTGGTACTATCGTGGGTTTACCTTTATGAAAGTGTTCCATGAAGAATCATGCCTAATGTCCTGTCTAGATGCTGATTGGATTTTGCCTAATTGCCTCACCTCGGGATCGTGGAAGTTCATTATGCATGTTATGGCACAAATATAACCGAGAGTTTAACACGCTCTGTGCTCGCTACATCGTTAGAGTTGCAACTACTACGTGCACTCTAGCGTATACTGTATGATTATATTGAATGCATCACTTAATTATATCACTGAAAGCAGATATGCGTGTACAGTATGCTTTTTCAACAACAACACAGTGTATGTAGGTTTCATAATGATCGGTAACAGTGGTGTGAGTGAGATAGAAGTGGACAGAAATAACTTGATTTTGAAGCACAATCAAAAGGAAGGCATGAGTAATGACATCGAGAAGGTATTATGCGTACATTGTTGTCAAAAATTGAAATCGGTATCTTCACAGAAGGAAATCACTCTCGTTGGACGTAAGCACTCTTTCGTCTCCCATGTTCCCTGAATAAAACCTAGAATTATACAAGTGCTGGAAAATGACGGGGTATTTCATTCAACATATGACATTTTACCCGTCAATTTTGTACTTTTTTAAATCGGGATAGTATCTCGGGCTTTTATGTTAAAGGCTTAAAGCATACTTTATTTTGTCAGTATGTGTAAAACTCATGAACCCAAGTCATGTTACATTTCATATTTCCGTAATGGACCGCCGAAGAGGAGGATTAATCAATATAAAGGATCGCAACATTGCCTGTGCATGCTAATGAGCAGTACTTTCGAGAGAGAGTGTGATGCATTATTTCGCTGGATCCCAACAACATGTTAAATATGCAGGTATGAATGGGGAAAAAGGACGTCGCAGCGAACGTGAGGGCGAGTCCGCCAGGAAACCTTCAGCGGAAAGCGCGGGCTCTTTCATGTTTTGGCGCCACTCTTTTTTGTCTTTCTTTCTCTTGTGCGCGCGATGTGTGTCGTCTGCCGGAGACGAGGTGTCCGCAACGATGCGACGCGAAGACCGCGCGTGTCCTGAACGCGATATGAACGAGATAATATGAGTAGGAAGGAGTGAAAAACAAAACGCCGACAAAAATAAATACGGCGAATAAAAGGAAGATAGTTTCTGGAATTGTTTAATACGATGAAAAATAGAGCCAGAATTTCTTGAATAGTCATTATCTGCATTGACTAACAACGTGTTACAAACGAAATGTCTTTTGAGCATGCTTGCATGCACGCAATTTATATTGCGTTAGCCTACTTATAGTTGAATGGGAGGATGTACGTGTGTGATGTGTTTATTTGAAGAAAAGAAAAGAAAAGAAAAGAAAATACGCTCCTGTCATCAAAAGTGAGCAAAAATAGAATGCTGACTGCCACATTCCGCCTCGCCTGTAAGAAATTCTCAAAAAAAGAAAAACTCATCATAAAACCTCATATCGCATGATATAGTCATCGTGTCTTCCGGCGCTTGATTCCTCGCAATTGCGGAGATCGGGCCCATGTGATCTCTATAGATTTGACGAAATTGCAATCGAATTGAAAATGTGTCAATAATGCGTGACATTGGGCAGAATGGGCGTAAACTGTCTTTTATGATTAACACACATCGTCCTCAATGCTTGATAATACAGCTTCCCCCCGCCCCCAAATCTAATTGAAATCTTAATCAGGACATTGAGAGCGTAGGGCACGCGGTATTTGCTCACAAAGTATCAAATCTAATGCAAGCTCATTCTTTTGTCGGACCCCTATTATAATGGAGTCGTCACCAAATACAAAAGACCGCTCAAATTGTGGCTAATCTCGAATTTGTCGCTCCTGTATGGGGCAGTTTTGGTGGAACGTGCACGCGCAAAGACCTAGCTTATTACTGGGTTGTACGTGTCCCATTTAATTACAGTGTTCCGCACTAACTCCTTATGTGCTACACGTGAGTTTAATAACAAGTAACAAACTCAAATCCCATTGAACTCTTAACACTGAAATGGTTAACGATATTACAATATGACCACTGCACCCATCTGTGGAAGTAGCAGGATATCATAGTTATATTATTTATTGGCAATAAATTACGAATCATATCGTTAGTATGACTCTCACGACAGGTGCAGCATTTTATATGTAAAGGAAAAACCTGGTATTGAAATCGGGGTTATTGACAGAATGGGGGCAGACGAAAATAACGTGTAACGGCCAGTTAACCTTCTCAGAACCAGCCGCAAAGAAGGCTATTCAGTTTGTATACAGTCGTAGCTGAAAAGCAATGAGAGGGTTAAACTTAATTGATACATGTATACCACAAAGAGGAGTGTGTGCTCCACTCGATGTGTGAATATGATGTGAATGATATTGTACAACATGAGAAATATTTATGATGTAACCATAGGATTTACTATGTCAAATAATGTCAGGCTTTATGGTTTGAAGAATGAAACCTCTTACTACCATAGGCGTACATATATTATGTAATTACTCACTGTGGCCCTCATTGTACGAAGTGCGATCTCACGTAGATGTGGAATCTCGTTAATGCTAGTCAAAAAAGTATTTATACAAAAGTTTTGCTTCCGGCATTGAGTGGTGGTATGTCTGCATGTCTGCATAGTGTATGTGTGTATGTGTTCGTGGTTTGTGTGTGTGTGTGTGTGCGTGTGTGTGTGTATGTATGTATGTGTGCGCGGTTTGTGTGTGTGTGGGGGGGGGGGGCGGTGTAGGGTGAAAATTGAACTATGAGCAAAAATAAGTAAGCCGAAATTCTAAAATGTTCTTCCTCAAATATTCAGCTATTGATGGGAAGAGATCAACCAGTACTTCCGGGCATTTACTGAAGGTTTACAGATATTTGTATGCTGGTCGGTTGTATGTGCAATAATTTCCTTCATGCACTATAACGGTGTGATTTCCTAATTTTGCTCAGGTTCAAGATGTGTACAGTGCATACACGCACAAAGTGCGTGGTGTGTATACGGGTTGCCCCCACTCGACATACAGCTTGACAGTGTGAGATTGCAGGGTTACACAACACTGCCAATTTGGGACTGCGTGGAGTAGGAGGATAGAGAGGAGGAGAGAGCATTAAGGTAGCGCGTTTTGGGTTACGCTTTCTCATTCAAAACTACCGGGACGGCAGCCCGCCCTAATCAGACCAATTTCCGAAGCAAGGGAGCCCTGAAGGGCTCCCAGTTATATTCGACGTACAACAGGAGGAACCGAGGTACGCTGACATTGCATTCAACTACGCTACTTAAAGGGGCAAGTCGTGGTTTTGACCACTCCACTGTCACCCCACACATTGTGTTTTGTGATGTACATGCTTATCGTGGTGTAGATTCGACCCATTACCATTATGAGTGTTCATATTTTTCTAAAGGAGAAACTTGGCGAATTAGTTGGCGACACACGCACACACACACACACACACACACACATACACACACAATACCCCCTCCCCTCCCCCCCCCCTCTCTCTCTCTCTCTCTCTCTCTCTCTCTCTCTCTCTCATGGAAATGGGTTGATTAAGATTTTAGTTTCGCTTTCATTACGAAATGTTGGACACCATCTCCTTTTCCTCCAAATACGGCGAGGTAAGATTTTTTAACTGAAAAGGTTCACGTTTGCAAATAAAATGTCTTACTCTTGCGTAATAATAACGGAGGTCAATGTGAGTAAACAACAAATTGAATTTTACAATGTTAAAATATCATAGCATACGTGATTATTATCATCATCATCGTCGTCATCCTCATCATCATCATCATTAACATGGCGTAGTTCAGTGTAGTCAAGCCGCCTTTAATGACAAAACGTGGGAGCACCTCGTGTGACATGAAACAGTCTGGCATGAGATGATGGATGGCATGTTTGGCCCACCTCAATCAGGTATCTTAAATTGAATCTAGTAAACCTTCATTTTGAGTGACATTGTGGTGATCCAAACGAACTACACAAGAAACGTGTTCCATCATTGAAGCAGGTATGTAAACGACTCGTAAACAAAAAGGAATGTATTGAATTAGCCTGTTAACTGGAAAGGTGAGACAGAGAGATAAGGAGAAAGGAGAAGGAGAAAGAGGGGTGAGAGAGAGTGAGAGACAGACAAAGACAGACAGAGACAGAGACGGTGAGAGAGTAAGAGAGAGACAGAGACAGAGACATGGATAATGATGTTGCCCCATCTTCCCATCACCAAACTCTCTTGATGATAATAATCATGTCTCCAGAGAGCACACGCCTTCAAAGTACACGCGTCACCCCCATGAACAAATGGGTGCGTCCACCCAACATTCTACATACGTGGTTAATATCAACATCTCCAAGACGGTTCGGACCAAACGATACAAGGAGAAGGTAAGAGCCGCGGGCCAAGACAAGGAAGAGCGATTGTTTTATTCAGGTGCACTTACTGGCGTGAGTCAGACCCCGCCCGTGGCTCTAATTTGACTTCTTCGATACTTACCACCACGTTGCGTACCATTACCGAGATGAAGCCACATGAAAAGGATGCCTTATTTGGGCTCGAAATTCATTTCATTGGGTGATTGCGAGCCCCATTTTGGCGTTCTTCCTCGTCGTTCGGGTGAATTCGTCTCCAGGCGAGGACATTATGTGAATGAATGATGGATCATAACGCGCAGCGCAGCGAGCTAGCTCAGCTGCAAGCTATGAAAGTAAATTTCACCAGTGTCGTCTGCACTTCTACAGGTTTCTTCCCATAATCATTCAAATTGCATATTTGTCTAGTTTTATAAAAAGAAGCATGCAAACATTGTGAAAACGGGTATGGCGAATTTCATTAGAAAGCTTGAATTCCAGGATAATGTTCAGCAAAAAAACTGAAGTTCTTTTAACTTCAGCCCCCTACGATCCAAAAAACTGGGCTTGGCCAATTGGCACATTTGTTGACTTCGGTCAGATTTCAGTATACCAATTTAGCTAGACAGTTTTTGATAAGTTTCTGTTAGAAAACCCGCCCCAGGCACTGACAGCCCCTCCCCATCCCACACACATATATTTCAGCCCTGTTTGTCTCTTTTTATTTTTGTATGTGTGTGTGCGCGCGCGCACACGTGTGTGTGTATGTGTATGTGTGTGTGTGTTGTGTGTGTGTACGTGCGTGTGTGTGTGTGTGTGTTGTGTGTGTGTACGTGCGTGTGTGTGTGTGTGTGTGTGTGTGTGTGCGCGCGCGTATATCCAAGGTTGGGATCCAATTTGTGTGGCTTGCCTGCAGGTCGCAGCAAACTCATTACAGTCTGAAGTGCTCTCAAAGCCTCCTTCCTCTTTTTTGGACGTGGCGGTATAGCTTGATCAGGACACATCAATGGATGCCGCGGTCGCAATAAAGTATTATCTATCATTATATCTTAAGCACCTAAATCATCCGTCACCATGACTGTCGAATGTCAATCACTTCCTCATCGGTCTATGTTCCAAATCATATTTCGCCCTTGGGTGTGTCATTGATTTTTGGTCCGCTTATGAATATAAGTGGTGTCTATTACGTAACCCTGCTGTGTGTCAACGTGGTCAGTACATATTTTAGGCTTCTATAATAAGTTAATCGTTGATCTGTTGTTCTAGACAAAAGATCAGTATTTTTGTAAACTGCACTTCTAAAGCTGTAGTGAGTCAGGGTATTATGATTTTGGAAAACTTGAATGCAGATATAATCCGCGCGGTAATGTCCGGTTGAAGGTGAAAGTGTGAGTCATAAACACATGGCTATTAAAAAATGTACGGATACAATTGTCCCATATCTTCTCGAAATATTTGACTTTATGATTTGAGCTGGACTAGCGTTTTTATATTTATTAATTTTCATGTCTATTTTTTTTGTACTCGTTCGACTATGAGTTTTACTTCAGCAATGGGATCAGGAAGGTAATGACATTCTCAAATGTAGCGCTGAGCAGTTGCACAAGCACCATTTTGCTACAAATTATCCGTGGTTTCTTAATACTTTCTTACTTTGATATGAGCAGGAGTCAATACTGTGACACATTTTATATTCTTGTGACATGTATTGTATTAGTTAAGGAACAGACATCGACCTTTTCACTTTTTCACCGATATATCTGTAATACACACAAAAGTATGAGTCATATATCAAACAGAACACAACAGCAATTTGTTTTGCGAAGAGTAAGGAAATCACCGTTTCTTCTGAAAAGAGTTTCTTCATTTGGATAAATGATTGTGCTCGACACGCTGTGACATAAATTGTATTAATTCAGGAGCAGACGGGGCAATTAACTCTCATTGACTTATACACATATTTCTACATCAGTAATACTTGCAGGCACGCAAAATGAAAACAGAAATTTGTCTTGAACAGATGAGGTTGATAAATCAACGTTTCTTCTAAAAAGAGCTTCTTCTTTTTGATAAATGGTAACACTCCCCATGCTGTGATATGTATTGTATTAGTTACGAAACAGACATGGCAATTCCCTCTCTCATTGACTTACATCAATTGTATAGTTTCTCCTTTATTGTTGATTTTATTGACGGCACCTAAATTGCTTGAATGTTATCGATAGAGAGTATCGCTTCCACCATGGCCAGTCTTTTCACTATAATTACGATAATGTTTCTCTGATCGATTCAGCCTTGTTGGACCAATACTGGTCTTAACTCCTTGTGTGCCACGTGTGCTCTGTTTCATGAGCAATACACACGAATCCCATAGACATTGATAGAGCAGTGGCTTATCTAGTACTCACAGGGTTTATTCAATCGTGAAACATGTCACTCTCCCTCCACCGTACGAAATCAATGATGGGCGATGGGGCTGGGAGCGAAGGGGTTGTTTGTCATTGTGTCGCCCAATCACTTCTGCAAATCAAGGCCCACTTTTTCTAGAATATTGTTCACGCATTGTAGTAGTGGTAATGATTTTTAGAGTCGATTGAAATGTTTGTCCGTGCGTTGGTGAGATAAGAGCTAATTTTCTACATATTTGGGACGTTTGTTATTGCTACCACTGTGGAATAGGTCCTTGATCTATAAACTAAAAACATGAGGATACGCGTAGATGTGGGTTTGGGTTTGGGAATGAAGAAGTAGGTGGGCCGACACGTGCATATCCCGGAGTCCAACATTTCTATTCAAACAAATCAAGAATCGTGGAACTTGATAATCGAGTTGCTTTTGTAAAGCAATGTTCGGAAACAAAAACATGTGCGTCTTCCCCTTTTTGTGAGAATATTCAGTGGCCAAACAGAAACATGTAAGTACTAGATACAATGGCAGTGAATTTCCTACTGTCAAAGGTATGTAACTACCTTTGCTAGCCTGTGTGTTTGGATGCGGGCTACTGGGGATAATTATTTCTTCCACACAAAAGTCTGAACACTTAGACTAGCATTCCTTGTCTCTCCCTCACGAGACAGGGCAGAATGAATTGTGCTTAGTCTTTGTGGCCAGACGTAATTGTAATTGAATTGCAGTACTCAAGCAAATAAACAATACCCACTCCGCCGCCTAGAACGTAGGCTACAACCCGGTAACGGAGTGGACATAATGTGTCGTGAGTTTGAGTGGCGGATTGCCTCCAGAAGTAGGTCTAGCATGGTTTTGAAAGAAGAAAGTCGGGGATTACCATTGTGGACAACGGAGTGAGAAGAGTGGAGTCGTTGAAGGTCTTTTTGTTATGAGAACCCCAAAAGGATGATGATGATGATGGTTATGGAATTTAAACAGGCAGGGACATATTTGATCTGGCGATTCACACGTCTGACCTTATTAGGCGCCACATCACTATTATCATCTGCAGACGCAAGCAATGACAAATGAATCAAAATTAAGAAGGGTATAAAGGAACCGAGCAGTATAAATGTGTCTGCATGATTATGTGAATAATTTTGATAACGTGGTCACCTAAAAAGTGTGTTTGTGTGTGGGGTGGAGGGTGGGGGGGGGGGGGGGGGTAGTGGTAGAGCCTACGGGAACAATTATAAATGGATTGCCCTTCTGCCGATGAATCCCATTATGGTTTGATTTTAGTATACCAGGAAGGAATCATCTTAAAATGATTCAGTCTTTGAAATAAAGTGAAATCTAGATCAGGTGATGGCTGCAACAGTCCTGCTATGATCACGGCTCGTAATCGTAAATGTTGGTGGGAAAGTTTCGACGTGGATATCTTATGTTGTACTATTATTGGCTAAATTTGAGACAAATACGTACACAGCTCTAAGTTCTACCAGTCATGCCAGTGAAGATGTAGTAATAAATAAATGACCAATGTGCTACTAACGTATCGTGTTTCCTTCGCCTGAATGAGTATGGTATAACACAAAGTCATGTCGAAGAAATGCCAAGGAGAGGGTTGAGAGTATGTCTTGCGAAACTCACCACGCGTTCTTATTTAGTGGAAATTATCATTCTTTTGACGAACATATATGTTGATTGCTAGATCAAAGAGAAAAGGTTGCGAGAGGTTGCAAGTGTGCTCGTGGGTTTCAATCTAATTCAATTACAATCTCATATCAAGAGTACCGCTTTCATCTCATTCATACTTGTGCAAATTTTCTATTATCTTTCACTGTAGATTCCCCTTTCCATCCCATTTATCTACGTTCAATTCTCCATCGCATTCAAGTTCACGGGTCTCGTATATCACACGCACACACACACACGAGTCATGCATGACACCCTCCCGTCCCCGGCTCTGTCCCCGTGATCACCGGGAGAGGAGCTAGGCTCGCACTGGAATGATGCAATAAACGATGATTTATTCAGCAAGAGCCAGCTGGGGTCATGTCCAATATAACAGGCTCAGAAGCCAAGGAGCTGAAAGCATCATAATTGGAAAATACCATCGGACTTTGAATGACTGAGGGGTAGATTTACGTACCTCTGTCAACGCCGGGCGTCGCGAGCAGGGGGCATGGGCGGTAAAGCGAATGGGCAGCCACCCCACCCACCCTCCACCCCAACCCACACACATACACAGCACATACAACTCTCACGCTCTCTAGTTTAGTGTAGTTGTACTGATAACCTCAATGTTAACATGCGATATCAATATATTCTAACATTGAATTTTGGGTACGCCATCGATACATTTTCGCAGAACCACAGATGGTTAACCATCTCAATACCACAGGCGAATGAAATGTAAACTACGTCAATTTGGTTTTCCCGTCTTGGTACTGAGAGACTTAACGTCTCCCAGGTGCAGGCTTCGATGTGGAGGATGGTAGTGGTGATAAATTTGTTGCAATATTAATTATTGTTGACTCCCCGTAATGCTAATGACGTAAAAACACGAGGGGCACATCACAACACAACCCCCCCCCCCCCTCTTATTACCAGCCATTCTCTTACATTGTTTTTGCTTATCTGAAATTTGAATTTAATATATTAAAGCCTTGTCGTCCACCCACAACCCCCCTCCCCTCCCAAAAAAACTGTCTTCCCACACAGCTCTCCCCCTCCCAGAAGAAAAACTGTCTTCCCCAATGAATATCTACGGCGCCGCTAGCTACTCAAAGGAAACACCATTCATGAATTTAGTCTAACTCTTACCAGGGAGGTGGGAGTTCTCACCTCCCACCTCCCTGCTCTTACACATATAAGGAAGTGTCGGGAGAGCACTGGTATAGAGAGGTAGGCTGATCGATATCGCAATCGATAAATATTATTTATCTAAAAACAGGGAAATATACACTCATATAAAGAGAGAGAGAGAGAGAGGGGGGGGGGGGAGAAAACGAGAAGGGTGTGTGTGGTGAGAGAGAGACAGAGAGGGAGTCGTTTATATCTATACTATACTTTATTTGATATAACCTAACGAGGTGGGGGATAGGGGGGGGGGGGGGGGGGTCTTTACTCAACCTGAGTGTTAAGATTGTTGAACTCGAACAACATACATTATATCGTATAAAACTATTGAAAAGGGAAATATAGGAAAGATCTGGCTTCAGATCACGCCAGATCAACGTACTTTATCTCTGTTTGTCGCCACGTATGTACTCTTTGCTCTTTGTAAACATCATGAAGGCGCAAGTAGGAGTCTATCTTTTCTTTTTTTCTCTCACATGTCTATGCCTACTGTGAATGAAGCTACCAAGGATTCGCTTCACGCATCCTTGCAATAACTACCTCTTATCAAGGATGTTTAAGCACATGGATATCCAGCTGCCGTTTAATTAATGCAGATTCATTGTACTCTCCTTCTAGTCACAAAAGAACGCTTCACAAAGATTTTCTCTTTGATCTCGATGTTCAATGCCACCGATTCTCTGGATGAGTTTTGCTTGCATTTGACGTATAAACAAAATCGGATGCGCAGAAGAATTTTGGGAAATATCCTCACCCCATATGCTTGCGCAGTTGTGACATGTAATACCTACGATGAATCAGTAAAGATTCAATCGAAGAACAGTGTTACAATATGGCAAAAAGGCCTAAACGTGATATCAAGTTGCATTATAAAAGTCTCAATTTCGCAATGTTCCGCTTCATACCTGCTTTAAAAATTGCATGATACGTTATTTTCAGATATTTTCCTTTCAGACAAGCAACGTGAAAGACGTGGCCAGCCGCGCCCAAGCTAGTATTTCCTTCTCAAAAAGTACCAAATTTCGTATTCGCTCGTCCTTTTTAACTACATAACAAGCACTTGGTGACAAAATTAAACGTTCAGCAGCGAAAGCTGAAATGCATGCATGTATAGGAATGCGTATGTCCTATTATGAAATCCAGGTGAACGTGACGCAATCGCGCATGCATCATATTGTTCATGTTGTTGAGAGCAGCTGCTAGTCATGAATATTAAGTGGCGGCATCAAACCTTGTTTAAAGCTATGTATATCCATGTGCTTAAACATCCTTGCTCTTATCTCTGACATACATGATATCACATCCCATTCTCCTGTCTCTATTTTTCTCCCCTCATCCCTCCTGCATCTTTTCGTTCAAGTTGGTCACGGTGATAATGATGAAATCAAGAATATGCGCGGTCTTCTAGAAAGTCCGTGAGTCACCTATCGGCTGTCCTTTTCAATAAGAGAATTGCGTCGCGAATGCTCCTCTGCATGGGCCATCAATAAACGATTGGAGTTTGGTTCATGGGAATATAATCAACTAAAGTAAGCCCTCATCAAACGAGAACTCCATCTTGCCCAGGTTTTTTACGATGGAGACCTGAAAGTAGAAGCCAATTTCACCGCGCCTCCATCTTCGGTGCAGATAAAAGGGAAATATTCAATAAAAGACCGAGTGCGCAGGAGTTCAGAAATCCCTTTTCTCTTCAAAATATCATCAGAAAAGAAAGAACCGCCGATTTGTGACCTATGATGATTTAGATTTGAATATTTTATTCGTTGTTAATTTTGAATGATGCTGCAGCTATACAACGATTTCCATCTGCTTATTAGGCTTTCATTACGAATATACTGTTGGTTGGTCTCGTTGGGTCAAAGAGAGAATCACTCCTTCATACGATGGAGGCTCCAGTGGATGGATCGGGCAAGCTCTTCTCTCGCATCTTTCCCGGAGGCAGTTCACGCAAGACGTTGATCTTGCTTATAATACAAAGCCTGGGATAGATGTCGTTTCTGCTAGATCGATTGAAAGAGGAAGGAACAACACCTTAGCCTCTAAGGACATGAAGGAGGTGCCTTTCCCCGGCACTCCTGATTTATTTATTCGCTTACATATCACGATGAAATACAGTATATTTATATCTTGGAATGTCTAGTCCGTCTCTCACTCTTACTCACACTCCTTAATGGACCCGGTATGATCCTTCATTACTGTAGCATCCTTCACGTATCACCCCCTTCTGGTATTCTCCATCTCTCTATTCTCTCTCTCGTTCATTTTGTGTACTTTTTTGTGATTATTAGATTAATTTTTGCCACACGCTTTCTTTTTTGTTTCCATATGTTCATTCTCATTGTTCAGTTTCACCTTCGTAATTTTGTCTCAATACCCCACGTAACTTCCATTCAATATCTCTGCCGTCATGACAGTAATTCTTCGTTCATATCCCCTGTACTGTTCCTATTTGTATCTTCACTTTACCCTCTTCGTCCCTTTCTTTCCCACACCCTTTCTTTTCTTTGTTTCCCATTTATCCATCTTCATTTTCTCTGCCTTACCGTGCAGATCTTGTTTCCACCTACCGTCGAGTTTCCAAATTGTACGCAATCTCTTCACAGTCAGTATTCATTAATTCAGACAACTCCCCTCTCTTCATACTTTATCCTTGTATGTCTCCAATGTAGCTGTCCCCTCCATCCGCCCCCTATAGATATATCCATCCATCCATTTTGATTAATCTATTTCACTTTGATAATTGTGCCTTAAGACCTTTTAAAGTATTAAAGAAAATCCACACGCAAAGGTTGTCACACTTTTGACGGATACATGAAGATTATGGTGGATAGGGACGCATCATAAGAAACATACTGTACTCCGCATAGCCCTTACAGAGCACGAAATAACAAACTTATCTCATTAAAGTCCATCATTGTTACCAGAAAGTTTCGAAGGATAAACGGAATTAGGCGCCATTCGCTTGCACTAATCACTAATAAGCTAAGAGTGGATTGCGAAGCAGCCAGCGAGGTACCCTGATAAAGTCCTCAGCCATTTCATCCCGTTTCATGAAAGAATAATGAATATTCCACTGGAAGGCCCTGGAAAAGGTCACCATCACTTTCCCTTTGGAGTGAGCCTTAATTCTAGAAAATATTTCCCCAAGATATCTGCGGGGCGTATGCACTTGAGGACACCTCCAAAGTGTTTTCAATCGTTGTCTCGCCTCCAGGTATATATATCTCTCCCTCTCTGGTAGATGTTTGGAGGGGAGTTGAGTTAAAGATTGATCCGATCCTCGGCGCGAGGGAGTCATTTATTCAACATCATGCAATGTAGAGGAGCGTTACCTAGCGGGCAGGGAGAAGGGGAGAGAGGGAGAGAAAGGAGAGGGAAAGGAGCTCGGAGAGGGGAGATAGATAGTGCGAGGGAGGGGATGATGGGAGAGAGAGGGGAAGACCTCGGAAATAGATTGATAGACAGTGCTAGTAGAGTCCATGGAGTGAGGTAGGGAGACAGAGGGGCAGAGATGGAGAGGTAAAGAGAAAGATGGAGAAAGGAGCGGGAAGGAGCTCAGGGAGCTAGGAGATAGAGTGCGACGGAGAGACGAGCAGAGAGGGAAATGGGGAGGGAGGGGGGGCAGGGGCAGGGGGTTGGGGTTCAGGAGCTATGACATGGATTGAAAGAGAGTGCGCGGGAGGGAGGGTGAGGGGAAGCAGTAGATGATATTGGAAGACATAAAGAGAAAATCAGATAAGTTTTGGAGAGAAACAGAAAGAAAAGAGAGAGGGGAGAGGAGAGTGCGTGAGATCGATATATAGTGAGAGACATAAAGAGATAAAAAGAGTTTAGAAGTTGGGGCGCTGGAGAGGGGGGCAGGAAGGGGGGAGAAGGAGGAAGAAAAAGACAGCGATAGGGAGAAAGAGGGCAGAATAGCACAGACTATTGAAACATGACAGAGCGAAGACGTACACAAGAACACTTTGAAACAATTAGGCTTTAGCAAGAACATCCATAGGCCACCCGGATCTTCAGAAAAGGTAGACGTAATCCACTCATTTTATTTGCGAGTAGAGACAACAATACACAATTACTTTCTGCAATTCAAAATGACAATTGGAAAAGAGCACAAGTTTACCTTCTGAGATTAGTTTCTTTGTAGCAATAATATCGACTCGACAAATATTTACCGCTGGCGAGTAAACAACATTTAGCGGCTTGTCATGCTTGTTAGCGACCTTATAATGGTGATGACTGTGCATTGGTGACAGACTGGCGACATACGCACATGACAAAATTTGAAAGAGAGAGAGAGAGAGAGAGAGAGAGAGAGAGAGATGAGGAGGAGGAGGAGGAGGAGGAGGAGGAGGAGGAGGAGAGTGAGGGGAGAGAAAAGATGAGGGACTGGAGGAAGGTGACAAGAAGGAGACGGGGGCTAAACGCAAAGAGACAGTCTGAGAAAGATACACAGAACAAAAACAGAGGGAGAGAGAGTGAGAAATAAAGAGAGCGCCCAGGTAGGAAGAGGGAAGATGTAGATAAACAGAGGGTGGGACAGAAAGGGGGGGGGGGGGGGGGGGAGAGAAAGAGTTGATGGAGAGCGTCCGATGGGACTACCAAAGCTTTAAACGTCACCTAATCGTCAGCAATTATATGAAATTGGTCGACAAATCCCAACAGACCCACACGAATAGATTGCTGTCGATTGTGTTGAATGTATTCAATCTGTAGTCTCAGCAATCAACATAGGTGCTGTAATTACACGAGCTCAGGTATGTGTGTAGAACTAAAAAAAAATATGAGGTGATAAGCACTATGCAGGTAGCCATTGTGATGGTGGAAACAGAAGTAGAGTTAACAGTAGAAGTTGAAGAAGAAGAAGTAGTAGTAGTAGTAGTAGTAGTAGTAGTAGTAGTAGTAGTAGTAGTAGTAGTAGTTAGTAGTAGTCGTAGTAGTAGTAGTAGTAGTAGCAGCAGTAGTAGTAGTAGTAGTAGTAGTAGTAGTAGTAGTAGTAGTAGTAGAAGTAGCAGTAGTAGTAGTGGTGGTGGTAATAGTAGTAGTTGAAGAAGAAGAAGTTGTAGTAGTAGATTTAATAGTAAAATTAGATGCTGTTGTGGCAGTAGTAGTAGTAGTAGTAGCAGTAGGAGAAGTAGTAGTAGTAGTAGTAGAAGAAGAAGAAGAAGAAGAAGAAGAAGAAGAAGAAGTCGTAGAAGTAGATTTAATAGTAGTAAGATTAGACGTTGTAGTAGTAGTAGTAGTAGTACTAGTAGTAGTAGTAGTAGTGGTAGCAGGGGGAGGAGTAGGCCTTGTAGTAGTGGTAATAGTATGATAAATAGTAGTAGAAAGGAGGTATAAATCTTTGATAGCGGTAGTCATGGTAGTGGTAGTATGATTGTTTGCCATTCTTTAAATGTGCTTCAACCGTTCTTCAATGAAATAATATTGCGGGGTTTTTTTTAGTACGGACTGAGGATCTAAATCATACTGCATGGAGAGCCAGCCCACTTCGCCACTCGGGGAAAGTATAGCGTAATATTTTAAATCTAGACATATCTGGGCCACTGAAGTTCACGATGAATGGTCCGCTACATCGTATTTTAACCTCGAGTCAGCCTTGCCCAAGGAGGTTGGAATATCCTTGGCCTCGCCTTGCCTGCGTTTGAGAACCAACGGCCACCAAACGAAGAGCGGTGGAACTTTGGCGCATTATCTCTCTCAGTACCAAACAATTAACGGACCAATGTCAAATGTGTTACCTATGGGACGAAGCGGCTTAACCCCTACTGGGTCAGATACCAGGCTGTTCTATGGGACTTATGTACAATACTGAGGTGGTATTCTTAAAGAAATTTAAGGCAAAAACTGTCTCAGCTAAGTCGGTTGGTATTCAAAAACTGTGTCAATAGACCGATCACAGTTGTGGGATCGAAGGGGGCTTTAAAGGGCATATACTGTACTGGGAAGGCAAAAAAGCGTTCAAACGGTAATTATTAGCAATCTTCTTGCCAATGGTCTTAAATTCATGTATTGTCTATTTTAGAAGCTTGCTGAAAGTTATTTGCCCTCAAATGATCTAAATTTGGAGTAATGAGTGATTAAATCACAAATCCTCAAAATGTTCGGGCCGAACATTTTGAGGATTTAATCATTAATCATTAATTACTCCAAATGTGGATCATTTGAGGGCAAATAACTTTCAGCAAGCCTCTAAAATAGACAATACATGAATTTAAGACCATTGGCAAAAAGATTGCTAACAATTAAATTTTGAAGGCTTTTTTGTCTTCCTAGTACAGTATATGCCCTTTAAGTCGAAACTCTAAGTCAAAACTGAAGTTTATGCTCAGAATACCACTCCTAAAGGCAACGTATAACTGCGGCATAGAAACAGTTTAACAGGAAAGGCATCACGAGGCCGTATCGAGTGGAGTAAAAACTTCGTACGGGGGTAGATGAAGATATGTATACTTGGTAGGAAGAGGCAGAAAATGAAGGAAGGGGTGTATAAAGGGGTTAGGAGGGATGCAGCTAAGCTCAACGCGTCGGGATCAGCCCCTCTCTATTTACATTTCGGCTCGTCCCTCTCTACGCCCGGGGACCGTTCCATTCACGTTCAAGGGGAGTGTTGACGTTGCGCGATTTGCTACATTATTGGGGAGCATCGAATTACAGGGTTTATGGTGGTGGCTCTAGGATGGGAAAATAATACTGCCGGAGTCTCCCCCCCCCCCCCCCCCCTCTCTCTCTCTCTTTCTCTCAGTCTTTTTTTTCTCTCTGTGATGGGGTTATTGTGGAGTGTAAAGGTACGTTAAAAGTAAACGTAGATGCATAACGTCGCTTCGTGCGGAGTTACTACATACCGAGAGCAATGCTTGTAACCAATACGGTTAAACATCGAAAGTGTAGTATAAGGCAGCATTTAATGTTCCGACCTAAATAAGATTCTGAATGAATAATTGAATTTATTACATAGGTACATACATGGCAGAAGCTAGCATAACTTGACGCAATTTTGCACATGTATTGTATGATTGACTTATATATTTATTGAATGCATAATTACCTTTGAAATATTTAAATTCAATGGTATTGAAGCTTCAAGGATAAATTGATGGGTTACAAACCTACAAAAAGGAACACAGTGAATGGAAATACTGGAAATGAAAAAGAATCAACTACTGCCATTTCCTCACGCATGAATATGTGGCATATGGCATGTACAATTTCCATGCAAAATGGATTATGTGATTTTCAGTGCCCAAATTGGCGCCATGGCATTGGGCCATAAATCCGGTCCATCGGTCGTCTGCTGTTCGGAGTGCTACTCGATGAGTTTTTTTCCTTCAAATTAATAATTCATTACTGAACAATAGGCTTATCCATTAGGCAAATAGGAGAAGGGATCACTGGATTAGAATTTGTATACAGATATATTATATGTAGATAGAGAGAGAGGGGGGGATATTTGATGTGTATGCAGTATACAAAATTGATAGAGAGGAGGAAGGGAAATATACACCATGTTTACCTATATAGATGGAGAGAGATAGAGAGAGTGTGTGAGAGAGAGAGAGAGTGTGAGAGAACGGGGGATATATAATGTGTATGCATACCTAGAGAGAGAGAGAGAGAGAGAGAGAGAGTGTGTGTGTGGGGGGGGGGTGAGTGAGAGAGATATAACGAGGAGGAGAGAAAATAGAGAGAGGAAAGAGAGAGATATAGAAGAGAGAACAGAGAGAGAGATAAAGAAAAGAATACCTCTACTCAACTCAAACTAATTACAGTCTTATTTTGTCTATTCTCTCTTTTACATTATATAGAATATTAAAGACGGTCATCTCCTCTTCGGATCTATTGAGAAAACAAAATAGGATTGCTGCCTAAGGGTGCAAAACGTCCTTGGATCCTCCTTACAAGGTATGTGTGTCTCTTTCAGTATTACAATATCACAAAACATTTAAAATCTTTAATGTCTAAAATAAAATGTGCCAATCGAATAATGCGGATTTACTCCAATCCATTTCTTATCGATTATAGGGGAAGCTCTCACGGTATCATTAATTATTAATCAAATTTGGTTTCTGAAGGATGAACTGGCTCTAAAACGGACTTCGGGTTTAAAGTTAGACTCGACTTAGAGCAGAAGTCGGGTTTAAGTTTTATTAAGCCCGACTTCAGAATACCGGTCTTTGTGTGCCACGTGTGGCTATTGCCATAAGTAATACTCTACACACAAATCCAATAGAGCAAACGTTTATCTGGCACACAATAGGTTAAGGAAAAGGTTTACGACATGTTTCACGCATGGTCAATATGTAGACTGTCATATAGAGTTTCTATCATGTAATGTTTGAAGCAAGAACTTGTTAATAGTAGCATCTCATCACTGAGTATACATGCAAACAAATGCCTGCATCGATTCATGAATACGTTTCCTTCCATTCAGTTGACATGTGCATTTCAAATAAAGGACAGAATTCAAGAAAATAATGTGAAAGAACGCGTCAAAATAATGTCTCACAAATGTTCAACTGTGAACATATTGGATACGTGGATAACCTCACTTAGTGCATGGAGTAAAATGTATCAAAGTCGCGGAGGCATTGATCCTCACGTCTACAAAAGATCGCACACGTATGGCAGATTTGGCGCCAAGTGAACCGCGGGATCATTAAAAGGATGGATGCCTCACTTGAGGAATCCTTTAGAGCACTGCGGAGGGATGCTTCTGCCGCGGTCGTGGCGGTGTTTGTGTTTGTGGAGTGCCTGTCGTGGTGCTGACTGCCGTTAAACCTTGACATGATACTGTAGAATTTGTCATCCGTTGCTTAAAGGGATTATCATGGTTACTACCCTCTCTGCGTTGCACACGCCTGTGTTCTCCTCACATGATTTCTTTTACATGTACCTACATTATACAATAGTCAGTACCTGATATGAAAATGTTCACCCTACTGGTGTCGACCGTGTGTCAGTAGTGGGTTTAAGAGTGCCGCGATTGTGAATGTGCCTGACAGCTGCTCCTTAACGATATGAAGCATACGTGATTGCGTCACGTCTACCTGGATGTGACATGAGGACATGCAGATTCTACGTCACAGTCACAGACACAGTCGTGGCAATATTAAACACTCTAATAGTCACACAGGTGTGTGGGTGATATGGGTATATGTATACAGTGCAATTAAAAGAACAGAAACCGTTATTAATTCATGGAGTGTTATTGAATGATAAGGTGAGACGATGTTCATCACTTTCATGGAACTTGTATTATGAGATGACAGACAGACAGACATGATTGAGGAACAGACAATAACATAATGCACTTCCATTTCATAGCTCCATAAGTGTAATCCGAAGACCTTTCATTATACAGTCTATACATATAGGAGATCCTTGTATGATTCACTCTAGGTTAATAGCATAAGCATCATGCTCCACCCAAACCAGCCAAGGCCTCTGTTAATCAAACTGGTATATTTTCCCCGGGATGCGGGGCTCACCATGGGAACCATCCTCGTAAATTGTCCATAGGAAGTGACTCAGTTTAGAGCCCGAGTGACCGTGTGTCTGACTGGTATCATGGCCCCAAATCCGCCATTGTTCGTCATGTTTATTTCAGTGACCCTAGCCAATTTAAGGGATCACCCTCTATGTACCGTCGTTGTGTATAGGGTGGTATCCATCGTCGTGGCGCCGCTTCCGAAGAATGCTCACTGATGTATGTGCCTTAAGGTACACGTAAATATGGAAGCGCTTTGCCGCTAGCGGATACCGTTACCCTTGTGTCAGAAGGAGGAGGGGCAGATGAGCACAGAACATATGGATTACATTACGTAATCATGCGATCATATTAATCCATAAACATGCTTTGTACATTAACGAGTTCCATTGGCAAGAAACTGAGTTGCTAGTGATATGGGGCTGTCACTGCTTGGTACTGAGAGGATTAATGGAAGAATGATCCTGATATGGGTATCACCACATTTTCGTCCACCTTCTTGTGTTGTTCTTTATTGTTCATGTTGGAGTCAGAAAGTTAGCGTAGTAGCATCTCTCTCGTGATGCGTGATTACTAATACTGCAACGAAATAGAAAAGGATATGTGAGGAAGGCGTGGAGTTCCGCTAGTCGGTTACTTATCACTTTAATGACATTTGTCATCCCTAGTCCTTGATTTCCTCTGCACTCGACGTCCGAGATTCTTCGTAGACATTGATAAACACCAGCCAAGCATCCAGCTCGCATCACCAAGCAAACAAGAGAAGATGAGGAGGAGGAAAGAGGAGAGGCGAAACAGGGGGAACAACGCGGTACGGTAATCACCCCTCTATAACCAGAAAGTCAACAGAGCTCTCGAACCGCGCATGCAGCACACTTGAGCGAAAGTCATACATCTCCGACGGGGAGTTTCCGGCAGGCCAGACGGGCAGTGTTTGGTTAGCTCAGTGATCAGGGCGGGCAAATGCCGCTGCTACATGAGTTTTAATAATTGCTGCTATCAATCAATCTGATCAATGGTTGTCCCGCACGAAAAGGAGAGGGGAGATTTTCTTTCTAGTTTGACAAGGACAAGATCAATATATTGACGATGAAACGTACCTCCCTGTGTTTGTTTTGTAATGCGTATGGGGAATATAAATGTGATTCACCTACATATTTGACAATAATAGACTAAAGTTTATTTCATTTGGTCCGGCAAAATGCAGTTTCAATATGCTACATACAGTCTCAGAAAAACCTTTTTCATGGTTTTCTATGCTACTGCTGCATATCGTGAATATGCATGTATCAATTATATAATGTATTTGCTTATGACATTCCGTTTTGAAATTTCCCGTGATAAATGATTTTATTATTTTGCATACAAAAATTGTATGTTCACTGATTGAAGCTCATGAAGATTGATCACTGTGATATGACAGATGTCAAACACAAAGAGGTTGTGAATGGACGCTCTGTTACTGTTGCAAAATTAACGAGATATGACTTTGGTCCCAAGGGCACTACAATACTGCTGTATTTCGAGGCGTAGGCAATAGTGCCTGACGGCATAAGCATAAATTATACTGAGCGGAGAATGGGGTGTACGAGGCTTCATCAGGCGTGACGGGGGTACATGTAGTATTGTCACCACCTGCAGTCTAGCGCTAATATCATATTATCATTTCCACCACTGCTACCACCACCACCACCTCCACCAGCAATTCCAGCATCATCATCACCACCATGAGCCCTACCACTTCTACTAAAACGACCACCACCACCACTGCCACCACTACCACCACTACCCAACTACCATCATTACCGCCACCGCAAAAAGCAGCGCATCATCATTAATATCACTTTTAGTACCAACACTTGTACTAACCACCGTCTTATTACCGCTCTCCCCTCGTTATTACCCCCCACATCCACCACCATTACCACCACTACCACCACCACTGCACCATGACCATGGTCATCGCCAAATGTTCAATTCCAGAAAGCTTCATACGAGTCTAAGACGCCACCCCCCCCCCCCCCCCCTCGACAATACTCTCCAGGACAGTACCCCTTAGGTCGACGATCGTTCTGATGCGTTCACCGACACCATAGTATACACGTAGTTTGAAACAAATCAAATCCAATCAGTATCGATTTTACAATTTTATACCAAGGACCACACTTTGGTAGATTGTATCTAACGTGGTGGAGAAGTTAGTGAACTTTGCACAAAAGACGCTTGTCAGAACCTCATTCAGAACGAAAGACTGCCAGAAATCTCCGGTCATTCACCCTGGTTGAAGAGTGATCCGTCTCCTCTTGATTAAGTCTTCAGCATCTGGTTAGCATTTCCTGTATCTCATATGGATCTGTCTGTAGTTAGCATTGTTCAAGAGACATCAATTTTGTATTTATAAGCCCAGCTTGTTTTGCTTATATACCCCGGATTTTCCTTAACGCAGGTAGGTTCATTGAACTTGCGCTGTGAGATCAACTTTATCTTCCTGACAAGCTACTTACGTCACGTCTAACCCTATCCCTCTACCCCCAACTTTACATGATCCTATCATTTCCGTGGGCGCAGTCACTGTTCTGTAGGTGAATGGTTCATTCACGACTTGGTATTGAGAGGGTAAAGCCTTGCAGAAATTCTCGACTTCAATGAATATCACCTCATCGAAATTGGCGGCGTGTGTAAAGAATGACAAACCCAACATGATAGGCTGATTTGTATCAAAACAGAACATTCGCAAAAGAATGAAAACAGATTAAAACCAGCTCAAAATATAAAAAACAATATATAGTATATACATCTCTTCGGCAAATAGACTTATCCATGAGGAAATACAGGCTACTGACTACGGTTTATTTTGGAGGAAATGTGTTTAAGCTGACCAAACTTTTACCAGTTTGCTCCTTGTTTTTTGTTAATCTGTTTTAATCATTCCAATGGTGTTTTCTGAATTTCCTTGACAAGTTCGTTGCTTCATAAAATGACGCTCCTATGTCCAATTTGTCAGGCTTATTCAGATCCTATCGACCGAGCCGCTCATTGCAGACATCCTGGAAACCTCAGAAAAAAGCCTTTAATCATGATCCGATGAGACCTATCGACGACTGGAAGGAACATAATGAACTGACTTTTAGTTTTTGGCAAACTGGCTGGATCGAGCGGAGGTAGTGAGACTGTGGATGGGAGGGGGTAGATATGGTGAGATAAATCGATCGATGGACCACCGTACGTACCCTGAAGTCACGGGTGAAGAGACTGCTAATGATAATAGTTGGATGGGATCGATGCCTAAAGTGGGTAATGGTCCGTCGTCTAACTATGCCCACAGCAGCAACATTCAACCCCGAGACAGCAAATGAGCATGTCTCGTAGCGTGTTCTGTGGCCACTGTTATCAAACGATCCGCAGTGTTCAGTTGTGTGCGGATGGTATTTACTTCGTAAACGCATCGACAGTCCTAAGGATTCAGGCCCCATGCTCCTATCCCGGGTATCAATCGACATGTTCATGCTCTTGTCCATGTACTCTTTATGTTAAATCTTTCATTACCCTTGTCATGCAACTGTGTACAAAGTGAATGTTTTTTTTATGGCTTGGTTCTGCAAGAGTTAATCTGATACGGCTTCACGTTAGAACTGTACGTGGATCACTGGTTGGACATCAGTTGCACAGTTACGTCCAGTGCAACATTGCGCCACCAGACGCCAGAAAGGGGTATCAAGACGGAAGACTCGGTGGGATTCACCTCAGTGACACTTGATATATGTACATTTAGGTCTGCCTGGATACAGTTTAAACACCAGTAGATCACAGTACTTTTCTTTGAGGAAGTATGAGCATGAACGTACATCATTGACGGGGTACTCACAACTACAATAGTAATGTGCAGGATATGACATCGCTCGTTTTGCTCCGATGGGTAAAAGGTAGGTAGACATACTGCCGTTGTTTATGTCATATATATAGAGTACCAAGAACATACAGTGTGTGGTAGTCACATACAATCCCGTGGGGATGACCTACAAGTGACATACCGCGTCATGTCTCCGCTGTGTTCAAATTTGTTTTCCCCATTTGAATTGAGGAGAAACGCGAAGACAAACGTTTGGCTAGGGTATTAAGCTACTTGTCAAATACGGTTGCAAGAGCTCTCGAGACTATTAGAGGCAAACCATAATAGCGACGTTATCCGGCTATATTCAAGCATGGTGACTGTGCGGAACAACTCTCAAACATTGCATTAATTTACTGAAGTGCTTCTCTTTAGAAATTGTAAAGTTTGACATGTAAGTGAAAAACGTAACGTGTAACATGTTGCTCGTGTTCTTTACATACTTCCATCAACGTCTCCCCAAACTTGATTGAACAAAGATTCGACGGTAACGCGTGGAAACTAAGGACACGAAGAAAGTGAGTAATTGATTGATTTACTGTTTGCCATTGTCATTTTGGCGTGTTTTTAAGCCAGGTGTATTAACTCTCTCGGTCCCTTAGGCGATACGTTTCGTTGTAATTGACATGGGACTATTAATGGATGGTATTGCAATGGCTAACGGCTCTAAAAGAGTCATTTTTTCGACTGCGCGTGATATCTAATAAAAAAAAATACATCAAATGGATAGAACAACACCAGCCATTCACCTATATGTATAGACATATTTTTCAAGTGATTACGCACTGTGTAGGACACTGTTGTGGCGGGGGTGTGATATGTCTGCTAAGTACCTAACGACCCCGCCCACTCGACACCCGGTCGCCCATGTTTAGGGGTGATCAGAAAGCAACTGTGACAGATTTCACACGAGCTCAGTAGGACTCCGTAACCCCTTTGTCACCTCATGTTCACCCGCCAGAGTCCGGCCACTTTGGCAGAGAGTTGTGGCGTATGAATCCCGCTAATATGTGAACACCAGGGGGTCAGCCACACGTCTCCGTGAAAAGTGTCCTAGCAAGTTTATGTGCCCTTGAACCTGCGAGAAATACCACACAAGTTTCGCGACTATGGTATAGTATTAATACATAAAGTAGCTTAACGATGAGTTGCACGGTACACCTATGTCCAGTACCTTAAAATCAAACAACAAATGTCGAATTGATGCATAGGCGTCTTAGTTGGAAAAAAACGAAATTCAAATTGTTAACACGACTTACATTTTCACATTACCTTTATACATACATCTATTCGTGGTCTACAAAGATGGATACTCTTAAGAGTAATGCACTGGCATGTCTGGGATTTTAATTATTCTGACTTGTTTGATGGACTTTGATATAACGCCTTTTTTAAAATCGTTATGACTTTGTTTGTAATTATGCTTTGAAAGCGTTCGTTGTCTTATACGATCAAGCTGAGAAACGTTGATTAATGAAGAAATTAATCAATGTCACAGTTTAAGTACCATAGTTATGGTAATGAATATTTCATAAATTACCAAACTTCCGCGGATCAATACAAAGTTTATTTCAATAGGAAATTGTTCCATCTTTAGTTTGAGCAAATGCATTTTAAAAAGTAGATTAACAACTTTATTTCATGATTTTCGAAATCCTCAAGATTTCTCAAGGTCTTACAAGCAATTATTTTTGCGAGAGCATCAGTCATAAAGGATTTACTCTACGTGCCATTGACGTACAGGGCAGCAGATTGTCTTGCACATAAATGGTGAAGTACTGCTAAATACTCTTTGAACAGAAGGAGGTACATGGCGTACCCTTGTTCAGGACCACTTCTCGTACTTCAGAAGGCCACGGGGGTGTCAATCATCTCAGAAGTTACTGTATTCGTTGAGACACCATCGCGAGTTGAAGAACCACCAAACCGGGGGCCGTCACGCTGGGCTATGTAGGTGTGGACAAATCTTCTGGCAGGCTTTGTCCTCGTGCAAAAAGCCTCAGTCTCATGCTCTCAATGAAAACAGGCTTATCCAAGCTACACGCATCGATCGATATGTTTAGCGGCTTCAACGGACAATGAGGGATAGATTAGTGGAGGGTCGCAGCGGGGTATAGATTTCAGTTGTTGTTACTCTTTGTCGCCAGTGGACGGGGAATGTGGTATTGGTTCGACAAACGGATTGTCAGACTTTGCTCTCTCTCCCCAGTCATGTCAGTATCTCTCTCTGGTAGTACACAGTAGCGTGTGGATGGCATTGTTGTTGGACGTATTTACCGGTCAAGAAAGTTACGGAGAAATCATAAGCAGAACCGAACAGGAGACTTGTGCCTTGGGACGAACCGTGATATGAACGGGGAATGCTGTTTCTGTTCGACAAACATCCCCCTTTGGACTCTACTTTCACTTCACGCATGCCATGGAATACTTCGTAATGGAACGTGACTGTCAAATGCGCTTAACCCATATTGACCACTGAGACAGGTAAGAAATAATAAGGAAAGTAGACCTATAGATATGACAAATCAAATGAATCGCTATATTCACGGATCTGAATCATAATGTAGATTGTAGGCCAGATCTTTGCGTTGATTGCTTCGATGTGAGCAGGATCATTTGGATTATCTGTCAATTATACAAAAAAAATATTAATGTCTCGTGCTGATATAATCATCTGATTTGTACATTTTCTACTTTGGGAAGAAAATGCTATACCCTTTCCAATTGAGAGAGGGACCCGGGACTCGTGGATTACAGCATCTTAGTAACATACTACTGAAACGTCCTTTTAATCACGTTATAACACGAGCATAGACTGTACCTGTATCTGTGACACGACTAAGTTAAGCCTTTCCTAGGCCGTCATGCCCATTACCACCTCAGTGACGGACCACAAAGCTAGGTAATGGACAGTGTCGGGATAAATCGACTTACTTTAGCTAAGAACAAGAAGAGAAACCTTATGAAGAATGCCTCTCTTAACTGCTATATACATGGATAAATACACGCTTATTGTTGAAAACAAATCTTACTGTGTTCATGAGAATAGTCTAATAGAAACATTGTAATGTTCGCGACTTGATCTGTGAGTATGTTAAGTATGCAAATTGTCCCATAGGACTATCTTTCACCAGTGTCTACCTCGTGCAAAATGTACGATGAGTCCTGGAAGATACGTGTGTCAATCTGAAATGATGGTCTGTTCTTGACTGCAAAGAAGAAGTAACAGATGTGCACAAAAACGGAGAAGGCTCACATGCCAGGAGTACATTCATGAGCTGATGATTAATGATTAGACGTATGGTTGAGTATCGGTTCCTTTGATCCTGTATGGAGAAGAAGAAGAATTACGTGGATAAGCATTCCCGAGTGTCTGGTAAGCAAAGCATGGGGCTGTTCATTACCATGACAGGGAGCTGATCTGAAGATCTCAAGACAGAGAGTTGTGGCACTTCATGACCTACATGAACGTCACAGTATAAGTCACTTAGATATATAGATAGATACATACATACATACATACATACATAATGTACATACATACGTATATACATAGATTATAAGCACATGATCTAGACGGGCATATAGGGGTTCAGTTAATCTCAGGCGTACATGCATAGACCTGTATACAGACCATTCTATGTCAGACCTTGCAGACGACACAGCCGAGTAACAGACAGTAACGGATTTTGTGGCTTGTTCTGTCCCGCCATGAGACACATACCCTCATGACAATGTGTAGGCGCACAGATGAAGCCAAGGTGTAGCAAATGAATACATTTGTTTAGCGCTTTAAATGCATGATGTACATAAAATATTTCCGAAAGGACGAGAAAAACAAGGAGAGAGTAGTAGAAAAAGAGGGAACGAGCGAGAGAGAGAGAGAGAGAGAGAGAGAGGGAGGGGGAGGGGGTTGAGGAGAGGGATAAAAAGAAACGAAGACAGACGCAAACTAGCATGAATGGTAGGCATATAAAGACGGTGCAGAGACGGCTTTTCTTGATATATTCTTCCATGGTATGAAAGAGGAAAAACGTACTTCCGAATTGCAGAAAAGGAAGCCTCAAAAACTCGTCGACGGAGTCGGTATTAACAACGTAGGCTTACCTGTACCATGTGTACACTCAGACAGTAATCCTGATGTATGAAGATTCTTTGTACCATCCCTATGGTTAACGTCTCATAAGCTTACGAGATTCACCCTTCACCATTATGATCATTCTAATTATGTAAGGGATCATAGTGAGAACTACTACGGGACCCGTAACGATGGCAGAGGTCGACACGGTTCTGCCATGGAGCTCAGGTTCTATTCTTGTTTAATCTTAGGACTACCGAGGAAGAAATCATCACAATACGTTAAATTCGTTAAAATCAAACGAGATTATACACACATACGTGCACGATACGCTATTGAATCCTGTGACCCAGGGCTTGGACTTTAACACTCTTGTCCAATTAGTCTGCGGACTGCGACAGGCCAACCCTTATAGCATTTTTTTTTTTAACTTTGCTAATTTGTGACCCAGCATTTGTTGTTATCGTGTAAAGCGAATTTGCATCATTCACGCGATTCAGGTAACACGGCAATGCTATTGCAAGACGCTGAACTAAATAAGGGAACTGAATGCTATTTTGCACATTATTTCTTCACTGACTCATGCCGAAACTTTCACTCTCGTTTCGGTTTTTACTTGGCAAATAAAACCCTGAATAGATCGAGAGTACTCGACACTAAAGTGTAACCGCTTTCTGACCGTGTCACGCCTTGGTGCCCTATACTGCCTGTGAATAGAAAACTCTTTAAAAGGTAGAAAACAAATTACTTGAAAGCAGATTGCTGCCCTTATTGTTAGGGAGTGGGGTAATGTAGGCAAGGATAAATAGATAATCCTCCTAACGTCTTCTAACTACCAAGACTCGAGAAAATCGCTTTAAAACGAACAGTCTTCCACAGTAAAATCATTGTCATATATGAAGCTTAATTTACGAAAGGGGATTTAAGACCACACATCAGTCAAATCGTCATTTTGAAGAGTCGCTACTAGAACGCGTCCTGTAAGATATGCTTTATTCTAATGAAGAGACTACACAAGTCAACTCTAACTTTCACTGGTGGATGTTATTCTTTCATATTGGACATAGCGCGAAGACAACAGAAGCACTACCTACTTCTGTATCAAATGACCTAATGTATAAGTACAATTCATTTTGTCAATTAAGCCAGGCTAGTTATTTATTTTCCTTTCTTGTGATTAACAGGCAAGCTACCTTCCTGTTTTTTTTATCTTTCCACTGAAAGACGAAATGCATCCAAAATGATCTAAAGAGAAAAAAAAAACTTTCAAAACTTGAAATCCCGTCTGAACGTCGTTCAATGACCGATTGTGCTTTTGAGCTTCCAATTTCCGATATATCTGCTGGATTCCATTACACGCCAACGGACTCCATTAACCTTCTAAAACTTTGCCATTTTTTAATGATCAAATATGCTTGCTCTTGGCTTCAATCGGATGTAGCCAGTTCTGTAACTCAATGGCGATTGTTTGGCGATTCCTTTCCTCCGTCACCCTTGCCCATGTTCATGATGCAACACGCAGCGGCGATTCTATTCGGACTCCATCACGCAGACGACACCATTTTACGCGCCTAATCAATTAGCAAAAATTAGCATTGTTCTGACTCGCCGGGCTACATGATAACTTCCTGTGTGGCCAGGGAGCACCGAGACAGAAGGCAGTGTGGCTATGGACGTGACACGAAAATAGTGTTTGTCACCAGCTCTTGTCTCCAGCTGTGGCGACACCCTTGATTCTGGTCTCACCTCGGGTGGAAAATTATGGATGTGCTTTGCCCTGTGGCGGGCGGGCGGACGACTGGGGTTGTGGCCTGTTTGTATGGGTATGAATGGCGTAGGAGGTATGATTGCGGGTGGTGTGTTAGTCTGGCTTTCAGGCTGTCACCGATTTCTAAATCAAACTTTTCCACAAATGGGTCTGGCTGTAGAAGACTAATCATTCTTGATTTCCTTCCCCAGCTCCCCCAACTAAGAAAAGAGGAGAATGATACAGTGGGTAGTCTTAGATATAGTAGACTCTATTTGTCAGTTGGAATAAGAAATGTACAAAAGTCTGGAAGTCTTGCTAGTGGTGTGTAGTTTGGTGTGAGGGTTTGGTGTGATCGTTGCATTTCCAATTGACCGTGCGGAAATTAATGTGAGTAGAGAGGTCTTGTAATGATTCTGCGATTGCTTCATTTGTGGTCGATCATGGTTGATATTCAAACATTGCGTTTCTTTGATTCAATCATTGTCGTGTTTACATAGTTTATTAAAGAGGTTCTTCAGAGATTCTGAATACTTGGAATAGGCTTGCGAAGTCCACAGAACATTTGAGGTATTGCCCGTTTTTTGTGCACATTTATTTTCAGAGTTCGCGGACGACTGTGAGCGAATAGAGTTTTATATTTCTGTATTTCAGAAAGGAAGCAGTTATCTCTGTTCCGAATGTTCTCCGTTTTTGAATCAAGTGTGCATTATCTAAGTGATGTGGAATAAAACACTTGAAGTTAAATTCTTGGAAGGGGTAAGTTTTTACTTATACAGACATGATTTATAAGTGAACGACATATCCTCATGGTATATTAAAGTACAATTTGACAGTCATCTTGTCCTCTTCGAGACAACCACATTCATGTACCGCCATTGCTATGCAATCATTTATAGCTGTAGGCTCGCCTCACTTCCAGAATTTGATTGGAGAGCTTTACTTGCATTTCAAGAGCTTTATTTACATTTTAAACATTTTGTATCTAAATTAACTGGTACCTGGACGCTCGTTTCACATTTTCTTAGTTAGAATCATCGTGGCAGTTTGAGATCCCTTGGCTTTGAGGTAGGATATCTCTGACATCTAACTGCCTTTTCTTGAGGGTAATACTCATCTGTCAAATACATGTACACTGTATATAGTTATACCATCATACACGCGACAACGTGATGCATTTTGGGAATACGAGTTTGTTATTCCCCCCATCCGTGATTAATATTTCAACCATGTATATTGCGACCCACATCGACATATCCTATTTAACAGAGGATATTCTCGCGCATCGATATGTATAACCAGTCGTATTGTGGAACGTACCGATTTTCCAACCAATTTCTCGTCAACAATATCTACTGTAGCCCCAGGGCCCGTATGCGCTATTTGTATTAATTCATGTGCGTCGAGGAGAGAGATTAGGCAAGGGGGAGGGCCTAGTCTTTCTTGCTAGACCTAGTTGTTTTCAGACTCAGCTGTGTCCATACAATCCACGGCCTAGAAACTAGGCTTAGTTCAAAATACAACCGAGCTAAAACGGATTAAGCTTTTAAAAATGCAACCAGTCAATTAAAACATTAAATGCCTATACGTCGGGTAATAATTCCAACGGAAATGCATTAGCATAATACATCTGACAGATACAAATGAAGCATAGGTTGAATTTGACATTGTGCGAAGAAATTTCATAGCATTGTTTCATGTAGTAACTGCTGATTGGGAAAAAATCATTGGAACATGGGAGTTAACTCTCGTAATACCATTGTAACGGAGATATGTGGTAAGCCAATAGGGGTTTCAATGCCTGGCACTGTAGGGGTTAACGCCATGGTTCGTGTCGTATTGCTCGTGACGCGGCGTCATGCCAGTGAACTATAGAGGCGCGTACCTGGGAGATGTCCTCTGGAAAGTTTCTATCAAGCTTTTATGATGAGTGGAGCGTTATGGCTAGGTAGCCGAAGGACCGATCTGCGGTAAATATTTCATGAGCGAGGCTTCCGCCTGCAGCTGGATGCAAGCCGCTAATGTGCACCATCCATCATCCATGCACGCTGTGAGGTCTTCATCTCCATAATGGTGATGCTTGCTACCAAGCTTTCCTGTCCTTAGAACGATAGAAAGTAGAATGTCTCGGATTTTTATCCTCCTCTAGTATCATGCGAAGGTGAGGTCAATATACTGTATGGTCGTACATAAATATACAGGTAAAATTCATGTCTGCATACTGTTGATGTGCGTACCAGCCGTGCTTCACTTTCCGAAAGTGTTTTGTTAACATCCTGTCTTTACACGATATACCTGTAATGGAGCATACATGAATCTTGGCAAATGTGATATGCGTGGTATCTCGTAGGTCATGGGGTGTATAATGTATTCATATCTTCATGTATGTGTTTTGTGTGTGTGTGTGTGTGTGTGTGTGTGTGTGTGTGTGTGTGTGTAGTTTTAAAACCCCCACACTCTCAAAAGGCAATGACCGCATTGTCGTCTGGTCTTTCAAGTATTATCTTTGAGATCTTGAAGGATGACAGCGCTAGACCTGTCTCTTCTATCACAAGTCGTAACCTTTTTGAAGCTAGAAATGATTGCTGATATCTTCATGATGATGATGACGTAGAACACGTAGATGGGATTGGTGATATGGGATCTTAGAGGCATAGGGCAGTCATCGGATCATCCAGAAAAAAAAACTATTCTTTATTTTGATATATTCGACATAACCGACCATTGTTGAAGGCAGCGTGTTCCTTAATATTCCGTGCAGAATGTTTGATTTTTACATATTTATATTTTGGGAGACGTGTATGCAACATGTTTATATTAGTCATAGAGTAGATCAATAATTGCCTCTTTTCGATTAGTCATTTTTATTATTTTTTATTACATTAGAATTACATTTTAATTGTAATCGTATTTATTTAGTAAGTTTATGTCCATGAACAGTGGAGTGTTTTCAGAGCCCAAACGCCTTCTTCACAACGGAACCCCGTGTTACACCATGGAGTGTTACACTTAATAGTTCCATGGTGCTGACACGAATGGTAAAATAAAAATGAAAACATAAACTAATGAAATACATCGTGGGTCTTTAGAGGCAATTGAATAATCTACTACGGCTACGTAGTATATTATTATATTGAATTGGATAAAGAAATATGTCGTAATAGTTCCTGTCATTAACATAGTCAAGGGATGCTACCGTAGCAACTATTTTTGTTCATGTTTGGTTATTGGGGGACGATGGGGGGGGGGGGGGATTTACATCTTGCAAGTATAAATAACCTACAATAAAGGAAAGGAATAAGAACATTTATGCATCTTGCACTGACAATGATGAAAAATGATAGATAGTAGAAATATTGTAGAATCCTCAATAAGCAAAGTACGGCCAAGGTGTATGAAGCCTCGTGCATCCTTTTCACTTCCATGCCTGGTCGTACCATGGACCCCGATTGTACTATTGTGCGTTTCCAAGTGTCAAGTTTTATTCCAAGGTGAACTGAATGCTTCATGTAGTATATCTGATGTGCCTTAAACGCATGAAACGATGCCGGATTCGAAATGTTTCCCTTACGCGTTTGCATTCCGAGTTCTGACATGTATTGACTTGGATGGTGATATTTTTTAGAGACCCCACGTGGAGCGATTAAGCGAGAGGGAGAGAAGGGTGGAGAGAGGAGGAGAGAGGTAGAAACAGCAAGAAAGGGAGAGGAGGGAAACGAGAGAGAGAGAGAGAGAGAGAGAGAGAGAGAGAGAGAGGTTGCCAGTTTTCAAGAGTGGATACCTCGATATGTGTAGAGTGCTTGTGGAATGTGTGCTTGGTGGCAAAGTTCGAGTGGCTGCAATGAAACGTGCATAATCTTAACTTAATACCGATGACAATTACCCCTACAAATTTGCGCAAGAGACAGACTTGAACTTAGACCTCCTCCCGTTTTGATTAGTCATGACGTCACATATGAACTGACGGTTATTGATATCGGGTTCAACCGTCGCCAGTGGCTGGTACGTTGTTTAAGCCTGTCAGTACCAAACACTGACAGCTACATATCAATAACAATCCAGATTCTTGCGTATGGGACTGAGTTGATTTTCATTTTCATGTTCTCCATATTCACGTCCTCCCCCTTCCTTTCATCGCATGCTCCCTTTCTTCCCCCTCGTACTCTTAAGCTATCACCTTTTTTTTTCATATTTTCCTTTCTCCACGCTTCCATAACAGGGCCTTTTGTTTGCTAGGCTAGCTTCCAGGCTGTTGGACATTTTTAATCCAAACTACAATATTCAGTAAACGGGTCTGGTTGAAGTAGGCTAATCATTCTTATATCCTTCTACGGCTCTCCAAAACGATTGGGACGAATGAAGAAAAGAGGAGAATAAAAAGAATGAGTACTACACTCTATTTTTGAAAGTTTTTTTGTTCTTATGAGACTCTATTTTTAAAAGTTATTGAATAAAACATGTCTAAAAGCCTGGGAGGCAGGTTACTTTGTTGCCGTCGTCTGTTGGAGGTGGGTAAATAGATCCGAGGAAGATGATCTCTTGACATTCGCCGTGAATGCACGGGAGGCATTTGCGTGACTTCACGTCTCAGACCCATCAAGTTTATAGCACAAATGTTTAGACACTCTCGACACTTTAAAGCTACCATACGCCTCCCGGGTACATTGCCGAGTACTGTACAACTCGCGCAATGAGTGTGCTTCGATAATTTGATCCAAGGCTGCATCATACAGCCGTTGATTTAAGAGTTACCACGTTGACCTTCTTGGTAAATTCAGTTGACACCAATATCTTGTTGTTGTCTTCATCATCTTCATCGTCATCACAATCATTCTCCCCCACCATCATCATCATCTCATCATCATCATCATCTTCTTCTTCATCATCATCATCATTCTCACCACCGTAGTTATGATCACCATACTTTCTTCATCATCGTCACCACCTTTGCTAACAGATAACACTATCATCAGTAGTATGATCACCAGCAGCTTAAGACCAGACTCAGCATTGCGTTTAGGTTATATACGCCAGAATTATCATGACCCAATGTTGGAAGACGCACTGGAGACTTATTGAGATCTTTGATGGGGAAATAAGCTGTTCATAAGTGTATGCTGGTATTCTTCTGAATATTTGCGTCTCTCAACTTTAAATATGCTTTCAGGATCGCCCGTACCAATCTCTAGCCAAACAATTGTTTTACTCCGACGAGTGATTTATGTTGTAATTTGGTCTTTTTAATGTAAGAATGCCGTTCAAATCTTTCAAGACACTCGAGATGTTATGGTCTTAATCGCATTGTTGTGATCACATTTTTGTGTAGATAGCATCGAAGTGTTGAAACTTCATCTTGGGCCACAACGTATAAATCAGATAGAATCGCTCAATGTGTCTCATGGACACATGTAATATTGCACCAACACGTTTATTGAATGCGGCGATGGTTGCATTTTGACAGCTCTATCTGTCTATGTGAGCTACATGTCAAACTTCACTGCTGTTAGTGTTGATATGGTAGACATTAAATTGTAATGATATTTTCCTCTGAACATATTGAATGTCTATCGGCATGATTAGAGGGAACAATGTGTTTGCGATATGAACTGTGTGCCACTTCGAAAAGTGTGGAAAAGTAGATTTTAAACACAAAAAATTATTGTGATTCATTGAAGGGAGATAGAAGGCGGAACGTACTCTAGGGAATTGTGATGGATGTGTAAAATGTGCGTACATATGCGACACTAGTCTGTTGCCATAGTTACCAGTTACCGACGCTTTGATCTTTTTTATATATATAAATAGGAAAACATAAAGAACTCTGGTGACTGGTTCGTAATCCTGCTTAGTCCATGGTAACATCTGACTTTTTCGCTTGAATTTCTGCTTCGCATTTCAAAGGGCACGATAGCACGGAGCATAGCTGATAGAGGACACGCCGAATGATCCAATCACTGGCACACTATTTGGTTCACTTCTAATGACCATCGCCATCTTTGAGAAGTGTCTTTCATACCATCGACCTTGCCTTACTTCCAGACTATAGGCATTTATGATCTCAAATAACACTATATACTCTGGTATAGTTCTACCAATACTAACTGTAATTTTCTAGTCCGTCCATTAACCTTTAACGGGACACTGCTGGATATTTTCACCATCACTGCACACAAATCACATAATGCAACGTTTTATCTGGCGCATAAATGGTTAAACATGAGAAGAAGGCTTACTTTAGACAGAGGGCGAGGCGTTTGATGAAGCTGTATGATAAATGTTCAACAGCCAGGAATTCAGACTACCATTGGTCATACCAAACTCACACTGACTTCACCATTGAACTCCACATATACCAAACAGTGACAGGCATGTCCCTCTGTCCCTTGCTCAAATATCACTCGATGCTATCGAAATTCAAACCCCGTTCCGATTACTTTTCCAATTACAATGGGGCGTAGAAAGGCGTTTTCATTACCCCGAACCATAACGATCCCTTGGAGATGATTTTATTTGAGCGTGATGGGCGAGGAATGGATTTATAAGTTTTGGCATTTTGTTGTTGTGCTGATGTGTTATGTGATTTGTCAAGATATGTTTAAGATCATAAAGATGGCCAGCCAGTTGATCGAGATGGTGGAGCTTTCTAAGCGGGGATTACAGATTAATTTTGGAGCGATTTCAGAAGTTTGATTGTAACGGGACTGAGCGATCATAGCGATATGGATCTTGGGTCTGAAGGGAATGAAAGGGCACTGATCGTGAGTCGGATAGGGGGAGTGACGGTGAGGACTTGTTGATAGAAGCCTGGGAGAATGTATGACGTCTGCATTATTTAACCCTATCATAACCATGTAAATGACATTTCGATATTGATTCCAACACAGATTAATGCATAAATATAGGACTGAACATCTCCTTCTCTGTAAATAATCATGTTGCCGTCTCACACCCATCCTCTTTATCCCGTCCCTCTATCTACTCTTATGTTTATCACCATCAACACCTTTCCAAATCCTCCTCCCCACCCCCTCCTTCAAACCCACCTCCCACCGTATCCACAATCTATTGCACACACATGTGAACTTTAAAAATTAACCCGTTATGCTATTCCGCATTTTCATCATAGAATGCACTGTGAACTTCACGCAAACCACGGCCGATGCAGTCCGACCTGGCCACGAGCTAGCTGATGTCGGTACTCCAGCCCGACGACGTCTAGGGGTATGACCACCCTACCCTTCCCGACCGGCTTACCGACAATGCAGAAACGACCACGATGGGGTGCTTTAGAAATTTATATCTTCATCGTGTCAGCAGGTATTTGAAAATTTTCCTTCTTGTTTTTATTCCCTTCCTCCTTCTTCCTTCTTCTTCTTGTTCGTCTCCATTTACGTCCTTAATTTGTTTTCCTTACTCAGGTTATTTCTCTACTCCTTCTGTGTCGTTCACTCCTCATTCTTCTTTTATTTTTACTTCGACTTCTACATCTTCATCTTGTTTTCTTGTTCTTGTTGTTGCTCTTCTTCCTTTTCTCCTCCTCCTCCTCCTCCTCCTCCTCCTCCTTCTTCTTCTTCTTCTTCTTCTTCTTCTTCTTCTTCTTCTTCTTCTTCTTCTTCTTCTTCTTCTACTTCTTCTTCTTTTCCACATAATTTTCACTCTCCTCTGTTTTCCTCTTTCCCTTCTACTTATTCAGTATTCTTCACCGTGACCTACCATTCTAGTGACCTCTTTACCCATTTTATCGTTTTCATTTGCCTTCTCTTCTGATGCAACGCACTTGACGCCATTCTTTCATGACACAATCCATGAACAAAACCCCGTGATTTAACGAAAATGTCAAATGAATGTATACCCACGACGTCCAGAATAAATGTCGGGAGCACCGTAGAGGTCGGCGAACCTTTATAATGGTTGTTTGCTTTGGTTCACGCAATTTGCACCCAACATCTTGATGTTGATGTGTAAACATTTCTCTAAACCATCGCATGGGATCAATAAATCGTTACAGCGCTGGAATACGGCCACCAACACATTACCCATGTTGCGGCGTGCTGCACACGGCTAAAATGTCTTGTACATTGGCCATGGATAACTGGTTTCGGAACACGTTAGGCTATGCCTGGTACTCTGTGCTCGTGTATGTTTTGTTATTGCTGTCTACAAAGTAAAAAACACAAAACTTAACTCTCTCAGTCCCAAGCCAAGAAAAGCCTAATAACTTATAGTATGTTTCATGCACCTATGGTATCGAGATGATTAACGGAATATCTAAGTTTCATGTTGATAATACATTGCATGTGAGTGATAGTAATGCATTCGTGGTAAATGATAACGTACTCATAATAATGGTTGATTTGAGGGTTTTAACTAACATGAAGTTGGTGAAAATCAAACTAGTCTGGTACTGTCATGGCAACATAATTGTGCTGCCGTGATTACCAGCCCTATAATGATTACCACTATTATTCCTTACAATCACTAACATGAATTAAGTGATTCTAAACATTTTCAAAAAGGCTTTAATATAGAGATAAGTCAGGACGGTTCTTCAAAAACACTCTTCCTGTTTTTTAACCCCTCCTTTGATCAATATAATGATGCTCTATGATATCTATGCTCATTACTGGAGAGTAGGGACAGATTATACACGTAGCACAGAGAGAGCTAATGGTCTGAGAGGTACCAGAGTCACGGGAGACTGTTTTACGTGAATCAGTTAACAGCACAGTAAACCGCATGGTAATCCAGACTAGTATGATAATGATTGTCTTCATCGCTGTGGCTAATATCGTTTAACACATCATCAACCTTGCTATCGCAAAGGTTGATATGACAAACAAATATTTACCAGATGATCTGTAATTTTCTATTATTTTACGACATGATTCATCAGAAAACCTACGTGCTCGCACGCGCGATGTGTTGTGATAAGTAAGACTTAATAATCTAATACGTGAATGATATAACAGTTCTATTGTAGATGATGATAATACGTTTAACGCCATCAGTATCATAGGTCCATGAAATGATAAGTCAAGTGGCCTTTCCTGGCTTGGTATTGGGAATGTTAATTACTAGTAACTCGCCCTGTTTTCAGGATAGTTAGAGGAAACGTAGAGGGCAGCAGATATATACCAGAGGCAGAGCCATCTGTCCTGTATCAGCATAACTCTCAAAAAGAAGTACTCATCGGTCATCCAGTATACATACAGTTATGGTGGAAGTTTAACTCTTTGTTTGTCACATGTGTATTTTCACCAGTGTAGCATCAGTTTCTCTATTAAACACAAAAAGGATTAAGAGCTCGAGCGTAGGACCCAAACCAGGGTGGTCACCAGAAAATCTTTTACGCATGGCTCAAAAAAGCAGAATGTCACTTTTTGTCAGATATCTTCTCATTGCATAATTCCAAGAATGTTTGTACAATGTTAAATATCTGTGCTGGACGCGTGGTACACAACTATGGAACACGTGGCTCAAAGAAAACAAAAACAATAGGAATAATAAGACTGATACTGATTTTATGCATGGTGCAGCAAATTTACACGTGGCTCACAGTCACTTTCTGGACCTGACGCGTGGTGTTTGCACCGCATGTTTTCTACACTGGGGACCACCCTGACCCAAACACAGAATGCTTTCACATCGAATGCACAAACGACCCCGGCTTCGTGGTGTCATTTACATTTCGAGTTAACTGGATACTGAATGTTGTGGAACAATTATTTACTTTGAAACGATGTATGACATCTTGATGATACAGCAAGTTCGTTCTGATAGAAGTAGAGTAATGTGCAATCAATTCGAAATATTAGTATCAGAGTTGTCAGCGAATAAGGCTCTAGAAAATAACTTTGTTTCACCCGTGTGTGTTACAGAGAGAGACTGCGAAGAAGAGAAACTACTACACGTATTCAAATGAAAGTGGAAGGAAGAATACTAAAAGATAAACAGAAACAGATAGACAGAATAACATATATGTAGAGAGAGATTGAGAGAGGCAGAGAGAGAGAGACAGGGAGACAGAGAGAGAGAGAGAGAGAGAGAGAGAGAGAGAGAGAGCGTGCACAACCAGATACAGCCACGCCACATAACGACTCGGTCATAAAATCAATTTTTGATCTGTTTTGACACAGCTATTTATCAAACTGAAGATGTTCCGCTGCTGTCTCCCTCGCAACCAACCCCATCCTAAGGTCTAAACCAACCCTTGCCAACACTTGTGTATGGTTAGGTATTTTAGGTGCCTGGGCGGATTCCTCTCCTTACTAAGAGGGATAGGTGCAATCGGTTAGAGTTGGTCCCCCCTTCTATATTTGTGCGTAAATTTGACTAAAAATTAGTGCGTAAATTTGACTAAAAATTTGTGCATTCATTTTATTTTATTAATATATTTGTACAGAGTACTCACAATGAAATTTATCACTTACTGATATAGCCGCGTTCGAAGTTATTAAAGTCAAATACATGCTTGACGCCTGTTTGTTGCTATGTTAGGCAAACCTTCGATAGGCCGAGGAAAAGCTTCATAGAAAATGTTTTTTTTTTTATACATGATCAACATTTCTTTCTTTTTTTCTCTCTCTCTCTCTCTCCCCCCCCCCCCTCCCTCTCTCTCTCTCTCTCTCTCTCTCTCTCTCTCTCTCTCATACACTTTCAACGTACCCAACCCACCCCTACCCCAGCCCCTTTCCTACTGCCATGACAGTGACGCGAGTAACAATCCCGTCCCAATGTTTAAATCACTGGACCCGCCCATTTTGGCTTGATAGTTTTCATTGGGCAGGTATCTGTGCCTCGTCCCCAGACAGCCATCAGTACAAACATACCCAGCCCTGCTTATCCCGCGTCATTTGTGCTCGCGACAGCTGATGCCGCACGCAGGGCGCGTCCACACTCTGAGATATCCCAATTATCAGCTTTGTTAGACGTGGAGTGAATGGCGATATGTATCAATGTTACTTGAGCATGTTCTGATGTTGTTGCCCCACACGACGTACGTTTGTACTTTACGCGACATCCAATTGTATCCCAGTGTATGTAATGAAAGGCGATATCAATACATTTTGTGTAAATGTACAACAAGCTTGAAACGATCATTAGTTCCACGTTTACATGTCTCTTTGCTACAAGGAACACAAGTTCAAGTTTAGACGTTCGTCCACTTACAATTAATCTACATACTCAACATTTGCAGCGTCTTGAATAATATTGGCGTTTGACGAAATATAATAAAGTCCTTACTCTTGGCAGAAATTTATCATGGGATTGTTTTATTCTTAGAATAAGGAATATGGCTGTCGCCTTTCATCAAGTACGTTGATCATATTAATAAATTGTACAAATTTACTACGTAACTTCCAATTGTATTTGGAAACACACACAAATGTCGACTTTGCAATACTTTCGTTTACTGGAGTTGCGTTATTCTTTATCTGACCGAGTATCTTTTTCATGAGTCTCCAGTCACAGCCAGGGGATTGCATGATATGAGAATGGATATAAATTTTTATTGTCACTGTCAGTGGCGTTTTCCTTGTCGTAGTCGTGGTTGTCGTTGTCGTTTTTGTAAACATGGTCGAAATCCGTCCCATTTGAAACTCACATTTATTTGGAAACAGGGCTGACATCATTCGTGTTTATCCAGTGTCTGTGAAGGGCGTCTGTCCCGGTAGGGCTATGGCACGCGAGCATTCCTCGTGACACCGTCTATCATCAGCTCATACGTCGTAAGACCCCCAGGGACGTGGGGCAAGCACCCTCTCCGAAACTTAAAGGGAACTAAGATCCTCCTTTTTCTTTCTCTTTTTCGTCTGACTACGCCTCCTCCTCCTCCGCCATCGTCGATGCCATTGCCATTGCCATTGCCATCATGAGCATCATTATCGTCATCAACAGCATTTCATTTTTCACCCTCACGATCAATTATAATAAGATTGTCTCTGTCATTATTATCAACATCATCATCTTCATCCTCAACAACATCATCATCAGCAGCATCATCATCATCTATTTCATCATCAACAATATCATCATAATAAACAACATTGTTATCGTTATTATCATCATCATCATCATCATCATCATCATCATTATCATCATCATTATCATTATCATCACCACCATCATCATCATCATCATCATCATCAACAACTACAGCATCTGACTCCGATCACCGGATGCACCATGGTAACTCCTCGGCAAGGGGCAGGATATCAATACCTGTATCGAGCATCCCATACTTCCAAACCTACCCTCTCATGGTGCTCACTCTCTCTCTCCCTCGTGTGTGCCACATCTCATCTATTATCACTGGGTGTCTGCCACCTTGTATTTCCACCGCGTATTCTCTGCTCTCCCCGTGATTACTGAGGTACCTTTCCATCCTCAATTATTAATCATTGATGCTCCCCCTCCTCCTCCTCCTCCTCCTCCTCCTCCTCCTTCTCCTCCTCCTTCTCCTCCTCCCCCCTCCTCCTCTCCACACTCTCTTCCTCACCATCTCTATGTGGTCCCCTATACGTAGGAAGCTTCTACCACAAGAGTCGCTAAAAAGAATAATTCAAGAAAAAGAAGGACGAGAAACAGGAGAAAAAAGGAGAACAAGAACAAGAAGACAGATTGAGAAAGAAGGAGAAACAAGAAACGAAAAAGATAAAGCAAATACAAAAGAAAGAAGGAGGATGAGGAAAGAGTGCCGGTACGATTTTACATTTAATACACAGATACGTTGACATTCCTGGCATGCCTATACGCATGTCCCACAAAACGTTAACTTATATAGTAAAGTACATTTTACATTCCTGATGTAGAGAACCGTATTGCCCGCGAAATGAACTGGCAACTCATTTAAGAGAGAAACGTGAAACTTCGGAGCCAGAAATTCAAGACAACGTGGATTATGATCATCCAAGTTAGAAATTCCACTTTTATCGATTCTCGCCAAGGTACAGGTGTGTTGATTTTCTGAATTTAAGATTTGTACCTTATACCTCTGCCTTACCCCCTCCCTTTCCCCTTGCTATCCTCTCTCTGTGATTTGGTCTCTCTCCTCCTCATTCTCTCTTCTTTCTAGGGTGTCTCTCTGAATCGTACCCCCCCCCCCCCCCCGTTTTTGCTCTCTCTCTCTCTCTCTCTCTCTCTCTCTCTCTCTCCACCACCCACAATCCCATCTCTCGGTAATCCGGTGTTATCCCAAACACGGAGTTTGGCACAGTCATGCAACATTCTCTCCCGCTTTCTCCGTCTCGTATTACTACATTCTATCGCAGTGCAAGCAAGGCAATGGAGATTAAGGGAACAAAACCCCTCGCTCTCTTCATTCACAGATTCACCCTCTTTCCAGAAAAAGAGGACATGGAAGAAAAACGGACCTCCTACCATACTGGCAAAATACCGCAAGAAATTCTTCTACATACATTACCTGCACACTTCACCGTGTTTATTCTGCATGCTGCTCCCTAATATGGGCACTCACTTTGGTATATATCGTAAAAAATGGTCATTGATTCTCCAGCTCCACTTATTCCCCCCTGCGACCCAAGAAGAAAAGTTGCATAACAGATCAAAGCTCAACCATTCCCCTCCCAATCATGTTCATGAAGGTCAGGGACATGTTCAGTAGGTCATGACAATGGAAATATCTAAACATTTACAAGCGAAAATTGTATTTTTATCAGTATCTAAAAACATAAAGCTAAGTAAGCATTCACGACTAATTGTACAGCAAAAAAAATGTGTTGTTGTCATGGAGACGACGCATCAAGCGAAATTGCTATCTCACGTAGATAGTACTTTCGGGCCGCTGATGTATCTTCACTAGGCGGATGTAGGATGCGTTTTGACATAAACTCCGTTGAACACATGACTATGTGTGTAAGGAATTCCTCAATGATATCGACAGCCATGAGAAGGAGTAGATCATAGGAATAATTATGAACTCTTTATTCAGCGTTGATGCATTTTGGTACAAGACATACACACACAACGCATAAAGCATCAGTTCGTCTGCCAAATGGTTAAAAGAACAAAACTATATCGTAAAAAAAGTAAATGTATATAAGGGTCCATGGTGAGATATTTTTTGTATCGGACACAACTCGCGGCTCGGTAATGAATTGCCCAGAAGCGAGTGAAATCCGTGATTGTCAGCAACGTGCCTGGGATTTAGTGCTCAGAGCGAAGTTGGATCGAGTGTCCGTCGGTGGATTAAGGCTGTGCACAGGTTTAGCACGTTTTCCTCAAATTGAGGAATACCACTTACAGGAGGGTATCCAACAAGCACTCAGTATAACCTTTGTTTTGTTGTTACTCTCCGTAGTAATAAGATTGATTAATCTGTTAGATAAAAAAAAAAACACAAAGAAAAGATGACCGTGCGGGACTTGAACCTGCTATTCAAACCAATAATCCATTTTCGTAATGTATTCACAACTTTCCTCCTAACTGCCTGGTGACGCGTTATTTCGTTCACCTATATTTCGTGATGCAGTTTCAATAAATGGAACATGTTAGTTGTTGCTACTCGGATAAACCTCGGACAAACTGTGGGGTCACCATTAGAAACGTATTGTTTGAATGACGTGAACAAATTTTCATTCATAACGAAAATGGTTTATTCTTTGGACAGACACTCATCAGTTCATCGGCTTTCAGTTGTTACATTGACATTTGTTATTCTCATTCTGTTATTCTTATTCTCACCCCTTCTTCTCCAATCGTACCATGAGGGTTTTGACCATGATGAAGGTTGTAAGAAGAGACCCGGCTGGCATGATTTGATGAAGCTTACGTAGGCATAGGCATGTTGATTAAATAGGGGCCGTAGCGAACTTGGGGCCAATATATAAACCACGTGAGGAGTGGAAGCGTTTTATTCAGAATTGTGTCCAGTTATATGTAAAATACTTAACACATGTATATGGTACCTAATATTTGTTACAGTCCAACATAGTTTATTGGACCTAACCATATGATATCAATGATATGTGTCTGCAACCGACTATTAATAACATTGGCGGGTTTTTTTTTGTCTCTTTGTGCAGTCTTACAATTGGTCAGTGGCGAGTACAGCCTTCAGGCCCCAGCCAATCACGTGGCGCTATCTGGAAGCGTGTGGGTCAGTTTCACCATCCCAACCTCCAGCTTGTCCTTCCCACCTGATGTGCAGCTCATCGATCTGAGCAACAGCGCGGTGCGCAGGACAAAGCCGGTGCCGGTTTCAGCCAGCGGAGGCCTGTCCTTCGAGTGTAGTTACTTTGACCACCAGGGAGAGTTTCAATTCTTCTTCCGCTCCACCAGAAACACGAGTGATATTTTAGCGGTGAGCAACGTCGTGAACGTCATCTGGCCCGATGTTGAGATCAGTGTTCCAGTGGACCTCGCTGCGTCTAGCAGAGCCTTTGAAGTGGTCGCTAGCGTCAGGTCCAACCTATGCATGGATATGCGTTATAATCGTTACGTCAACTACCTCCTGCTGGTGTATCATGGGAAAAATCTGACGTCAAACGTTTACAAGACGATTCCAATCGGAGATGGAAATGTAGCGGCGTCGTACCCTGTCGGTGCCTTCTCGGCCGACTCGCTGGATATCTCGGAAACCTTCGGATGTCCCTCCGCGGACCGAGCGGGTTTGTACACCATCATTCTGCAGTCCGATTTCAACCGAAGTACTGTTGGAAGGAGCCAAGTATTCGAGGTGACGCATAACAGCAACTACTCGGTTCGCGTCGGAACCCTCGGTATCTACCCGAACTGCTCCGGACCCGCCCGAGTGAATCCGATTCCCGTGTTTGTTACCCAGCCACCTTGCGCCAACGCAGAGGACCGAGTCAGACTTCTGGGACAGACTGAAGCATTCTCTTACACGCCCGAGGCCTCTTCGTTGGTGCACATAGCGGAGAAACGGATATACGACAGCGGGTCGATCCTGGGTTTCTACTGCAGCGAGTTCAGTGAAGTGTACTCAGGGTTCTGCCTTCGTTATGTCAGTGTAGCGAGGTCAGGAGCTGTCGATGATGAGGCTTTAACTTGTATTCCTCTTGAATACGTAGGTAGGTAGTCGGCTCAAGATTCTTTCATGATTCTGGGGGATACGAGATCTTCCATGCATATTGGTAGTCACTTCATTGCTTCGTGTTTGGATCTCCTAAAGACAGAAATATCGAGACACAAGCGACTAGAGTCCCTAACCTTGCCCCAAGATATCATTCAAACATGGTGAGACTTGTCCCAAAGACATAATCAAAATCATATCCTAAATAGTTTGAAACATATTGCGGTTGACCCATAGAGCTCACAATCAAGGGGAAAATGACCCAACATTCATATGTATGTAAGATACATTCTGGTTCACAAGAATTACACATATTTCAGCATATGTCCAGATGCGGGAACCTGAAACGTAGCGCAGTAGAAGGTGAAACTATCTTCAGGATGGAAGTTAAAAAAGATGAATTATGTTCACACGGAACTTTTCTTTGTTGTCTTTGTTGCAGGCGAGCCGGTGGACGGACAGTGGGGCGAGTGGTCTGAGTGGGGGTCGTGTACGGCGAGCTGTGGAGAGGGCGTGCGGCATCGATCGAGGGCTTGCGTCGACCCTCCACCGGCCAATGGGGGAGCAGAGTGCACGGGCAACATCCTCATGACGGAGTTCTGCCTACTGCCACCTTGCCCAACACGTAAGAACTCTTTATCTTGCTGTGCCATGTGTAGTTTACAACAAATAATTTTCGATACCGCATACTAGTATAAGGACAAGTAGTCCAATGATGGACCACGCAACGACATCAGGATATGTTGTTGTAGTCATGTCCACTTCCGGTCTCATACACTAATACACGAGACCAGAAGCGGGAAATGACTGCAAACAAATCGGGATGTCGCTGAATGGTGCATCATGGGACGACTTTCCCCTGTATAAGGTATGGAAAATTGTAAGACGTAGTGACGGCAAAGGTTTTGACTCGCAAGGAGTGATGAAGAATTGTCTAAGGGGGGGGGGGGATCATTGTAGTGTGAAGTTTGCTCGAAAAATGTGGTATTTGTCTCGCAACCATGTAAAGTTTCTTTGAAATTGTCCAACGAATTTGGGAGGCATCACGGATGGGAATTATACACAGTGCACTGACTCATATATAGTTTAATCTCCTGTAGGCCTAGATGTTTAGATGACCAAAGAAGCTATAGGTAAAATTAGGATGATTATAAAGACAAGATTTATACTTCTGTGTTTTATTTTCTTTCAATATGACTTTGATGAAACAGAAGACGTTTCTTTATTAATTTCATTTCAGCACCCTTGTTACCTATAAGCACGACTCCCATCTCACCCTGCTATTGCGGCTGCGCTCTGACCTCGGCAGAAGGGAACATCTTTGCTGACCCGCAACGCTGCAGTAACGGCTCTGTCTTCAAATGGACCATTACGGCACCCGCGAACCACTACGTGCACCTGGAGTTCGCCTACTTCTACCTCTCGATTCATCGGGAGTATCTGCGCGTGCGCGACGGGAAGGGAGGGGATTCCCCGCTCCTGGCGTATCACACGGGCGTGGCGTTGCCAGGACCAGTGACGTCATCGGGCAACCTAATGTATCTGGAGTACAGGGTCGTGAGAGGGGGAAATCTGGATCGCATGGGCTTCAGTGCGGAGTTCACTTCGCATAGTAAGTATGGGGGGATGGAACGATGTTACATGTTTGCAAAGAGAGTGAGAGTGGCTGAGAGGAAGTGAGGGGGAAAACAAGGGGAGAGGGGAGAGAAAGAGAGAGTAAGAGAAGTGGTGTCTGCAGGCAGAGTTCGGAAACAGGAAAGGGTAAATGCTTAAGTAGATTATGCTTCAAAACAGTAAATAAAGTACAATCTGTGCCTTTAGAAATGAGCTCTCAGTTACTCCACTGGAAATCGAGTATTTCAAATAACCTAAATAACTGAGTTCTGACCTGAAGAAATGTTCAAGTCAAGAAGTTCTTAAACTTCAAAGGGATATCACTTTTTTCCGACTCCATAGTACACCACAGCAGTATAGTCAATTTCAAATCACATTCCACACCATGCATACGTAACCACACAGTTTGGGTTGAAATCTGAATCCAAATGATAACGCTATGTTTCATCACCATGCCAACGATCATAAACGTCACCATAGCAATGGATTGTCTGGGGTTCCCCGCGGTGCGGGCGGGTCGAAACCCCAATTACTACAAATCGCCCGTTCTCATGTTCCAGTTACGTCGCCTCTTTGAACCTTGGCGGAAGATCTATTATTCTGTCCTTGAGTGTGCACTTGAATGTTGAAGAGGGTGAAGGAAAGAGGGATAAATGTTTTGATGACCCGTGGCACTAAATTCATGTCATCGTTTTACATCCTGGGGGATCTTCACATCTTTGCAATGGTTACCCCTATCAATATTCCACTAGGACCTCTTCTGAGGTCTTGTGTAAGCTATGTGTCTTTTTGTTTTCTTTTATATGAAGATTTATTCCTCGTCCTTTACCAACTTGGTATCAATAATATTCCTCATTGAAAAAAACGGACTTAGCCGTATTTCATAACTACTTTTTCATGCTTTACGTGCACGCAAGTAATGTTTTGTCGAAAATTGCCACATGAAAAACTAATTTATACCACTTTCATTTTTTTCCTTGACGAGTTGAAAAATGTAACTAAGTGTTAAATTCGCAACATTTACGACTTGTTAATGATATGAGCACGTGTTTGAAACCTTGCGAGCATCAATCATTGCTTTAACAGCACCCCAATCATTCCAGTCTGCCAAGAGTTAAGTATGATAACTAAACACAACATGGTGATTCCTTCGGGGTTCAATGTTCCACCGCTGGTGTTTGTTAGCTGTCCGACGATATCTCTGAGAAAGCGATCGCCTGATTTCCCCCGGGCTCGGCATCTAATGACGCCCCTCCACCGCGAAGCATAAAACTCGATACACCTCATTATTTCTCAACAGTTCGGCCCGTACGAGAGCGGCTTGTGAAACGAGCCAATCGCTGTTCGGCCCTTTAGAAGCTGGCTATTTCGCTTCACCTCTCCCTTTGATTTATTCTCCATGTATCCCAATGTGATTTTTACTAATGAATTTACAATAGCCTATCATTGCGGAGGTGCCATGTGTCGTCAATGTGTTTGAATGTTTTTTACATTAACATGACAAATTTATGACAATCCTACTTGAGGCGATGCGTAGGTGCATGGGATCGTATTTCTGAGAGAGCATTGAATTGTATCAACATACTTTCAAACTGTATCGTGCAGGAATGTTCGGCAAGGAAATTAATCGATTATATCGGTACATTTCCTACGTTTTATTTGCACTTCTCATTATCATATACCAACCATTAATTCATAATCACACTAACATGACTAAGTAAACAATGAACAAGTTAGCAAGACTAATAGTAGCACGTAATTTTTCATTCATATTTGGTATCAGTCATGTCTTTTTTAAATTTCATTGAAAACACTAAGTTTTCTTTGATTTATCCCTTTATTTGACATTCTTTCCAAAGGCAAAATAGATTTCTATTTAGTCTCCTTTCATCGCCCAAAGCGAAGTTTCTCAATGTTCCTCAATATCCTACGATCCTGAGCATTAGGCCAACAGCTAGCGAATGGCATAACGCTAACCTACGCCTTCCTGATTTATTTGCGTAGCAGGCTATTGCCGAGTGATTACGTGTTGAAATCTTATTAAATATACGTTACGTTCATGTTCGCTTCGCCTCTACGAACCGGTGATTGACAACGGTAATGACGTCGCCTCATAACTCATAGTAACAAACATAAACTGAACGACAGCGCGTTGTAAACAAAGGCAGATGCCCACACATTACCCGCTCATCTTCTCCGTCTCTCGATCACTCTCCTGCTTTACTCAATAATCTCATCGCAGAAGGAGAGAAAAGAAACCAGGCATGATAATACAGAAATTAAATGAAATATCGCCACGAAAGTTTTCCCGTGTGACAGTGTTGTATGATTGATTTTCGCAGCTCCATTTTGTTTGCAATGATGTTTCTGCAGTGATGCTTATACAGGCCTATACTGTTTATAATGACGATATTTTAAGATGCATATGTGGATGTAGTGTTTGATAGTATATAGATTGAAAGATATTTCTACATTGTAGATAGATAGATAGACATACATACAGTATATACGCTGTAAGTAGCAAGTAAACTATGTCAGTAATCATGGAAATGGCGGCGTAAATCGCGTTCTCCCTGCAAAATTCAAATATACGGGGATCGATCTACAGTGCCACAAATACTTGAATATGAGTGGTCAACATTGTTTCAAATGATTGCGTGTAAATTCATCCAGAAGCCGTGTCCTCATAGGACCCTCTCAAAAGAGATGATAAAATATGATAAGAACACAGCGCGCGCCTCATTTTGAAAGTTGCCAACAAAATGGACACGAAATCTACATACCATTATCGCATAGTTGTTATACCGGTTCTTGGTGCCATGACATGTACATTCTGAAACTGTAACGCTGAGAGAAGTAACACATGGTTTATATCATCACGACTAAACTTAACAATACCTGCAATTTCACTTTACGATGCGTTCTACGCATGCGCATTCGAGAGCAAGCATGTGACAAAGATCAATGCGAAATATCTTGATCAAGTAAATCCTTAGAATATGATCTTGTTATCTTTCTACCACTTATTAAATGTGTACTGGAGAGAGAGAGAGTGAGAGAGAGAGGGCGGGGGGGGGGGCAAGTTGACGACAACAAGAGGGGGTGGGGGATGGGGTTGGATGGAGAATAGAAAACACGGGTTAATTCACAATTGTATGTATACATGTATTTCATCATACAGATATATAAAACGAATGGGGAATAGTAGCTTGCTGGTAAGACGAAATGAGGGGGGGGGGGTGATGTGGGACTGAGATATGGGGAGAGAGATAGAAAGGAAGGAACAGGAAGAAAGAAGAAAAGAAGGAGTAATAGAAAAGGGGAGAAATATATTTAGAGAGAGAGAGAGAGAGAGAGAAACCAGAAAGAGGTTTAAGAAAAACGGGGATCTTTGGCGTTTGCAATCCAAATGGTAAATTGTAAAATGTTATTTTATTTCTTTACTCAATCGGTTTATCCTTGAAACAAAAAAACATATACATGTATTCAGAAAATTACTTTTACTTGAATTTAAGGACTTTCATTATGATGCAATATGTTAAACACATACATTACACAGACACAATTGAATCGATGGCTTGATTCTGAAAACCCTTTGTAATTCGTACATTTTGTTTTTCGTGTTCCCCTCCAGTGTTGAATGGAACCCCTGCTCCACCGTTACCCCTGGGCAACGAGGATGATGTTCCGATCGATGTCGGCGAGCTCAATAACACAGCCATCCTGATTGCCGGCATCGTGTTGGGCGTGGTCGTTGTCCTATTCATCATCGTGTTCGCCGTCCACGCCCGCTGCAGCCGCAACTACGACTACAAGCCCGGGATGCCGCACGAAGAGACAGCCGAGACACAGCTCCGCGGCATCGGCATCGGTACCTCTAGCATCGCGTCGTCGTCGACACGTCACAGCCGGCCGTGGGGCGCCGCCCCGATAGGACGCAGCACGACATCACAGTCCGAGCAGTCCCATCAGAGCACGAGCAAGCGCGGCTGGCCGGACGGCGATCGAAGCCAGTTGTACGTGGTCAACGATGAGGGAATGAGTCCATTGCGTGATATGAGCTTCTCCTCCTCGCATCGCTCCACCAAGGAGATCCTACCGTGTATACCGAGTCCGTATCACGAGGAGGAGCTAGAGAAGTGGACGAAGAGACATGGCCATAAAGTCGCTCTGCCGTACCACGTGGGTGACGTAGGACGCGGGTCAGCGGGAGAGTTGTCCAATAGTAAACAGAGTGGTCGGACAGACAGGAACACAACGCATCTTGCTGTGAAAAGTCCGGAGGAGTTCGCCATGAAAGGAATCCACGACAGTAGGACTAGTATGTCTAGCTCAAAGAGAAACCACATGCAGGAGACCTCGCAAATCTCATCTCAACTTCACGCGGTGGCGAACGTCGAGAATACTGATAACACGTCCCCGTATGTGAATAAGGACGGCCAGCTGACGCCGCTGGGTCTGGCAGTGTCCAAGCTGAATGACAATGGGATGGCGTTTAGGATACCCGAAGGGGCTGAGAATCCTGACGACGAGAAAAAGGATTACAAGACTCACAGAACTCACCGGCATAGAGTCCGCTCTGACCGCAAGGCTGGGACCGATGGTGGTGCCCAAGGGGAGAGTAAGAAACGCAAAGGAGCGGTGCAACCTGTGGCATCGCCTCAGGAACCGGAAACGCCCGTGGAGACTGAACGAAAGATTCCGCTGGCGCCCAAAATGGCGTTTTATTCGGACGACGAGCCAGATTTTCGCCAGCCGCCAACGCCGGAAGCTATCGATGAGGAGTTAAAAGCAGAGACGCTACCACGCGAAAAATCACGGGAGAAGTCGGGTCACCACTCTAAAGGCTCGAGGGATCGAAGGAACGATTCACATCATCTACGCAACGGTGCAATGTCCCCTCACAGGACGTCTAGAGAAGAGGGGCTAGCCACGGGACAAAGCTCGACTCTGCGCAGTGATAAGTCCGGGTCGCTAGACCGGCATGGACGGTCTGACCGGAGCAGAAAGCCCCCCGTGCCACCGCGGCATGGACACCGGTCGAAGAAGCACTCCGACGACAAACCCGCCATCCCTCCGCGGCCGAGCTCCCACCGTCACACTAACCACGTGGGTGCTGGTGGCAGCGTGTCGCTGCACGGCTCCAAGCAAGATGTAGCCACTTATAGCTTGCCAAGCGACCACCTCCACTCGGACTACAGCGCGTCCGTCGAACCCTCGCCCGTGAGGCTTCCGCGGCCGCTCAACCGCAAACAGAACCGGCAGCAGCTGACACAGGTGTTCATCAGCGACGAGAGCCTGATCCGGCCACAATCTGGGGCGGAGAGCTCCCGGTCGGGGACGTCCCACCGACAGTTGCCAGAGACCCCGCCCTATGGCTACTCCCCCGCCAGGGGTCAGCGGCCGACCAACCAGAACCAGCGGCATCAGAGCGATCTCTCCCTCTCCATCTCGCAGGACGAGCCGGAGTTTGACTACTACATTCCCAATGTGCCCGGCTCCTTCTTTGACAACCCCTACCCGATGCCGGAGGGGCCCTCCCAGCGGAGGATTAATAAGATGAACAAGGCCAAATCGCCATCCGCATCGCTGGTGTGAACGCACGACACAGTTCTCACTAAGGCCACCCCAGACGACACGACACGGTTTACAGTCGTATGGGCCCACGACTTGAAATATAACGCCACCGTGCACATATCCAGTGACCGGGTCCTACGATTCAGCCAGTCGTAGAGTCCTACTACTAATCAGATCGAGTCGTCTGATGTGGCCTTAATGTAACCTGTGCTACCAGGCGGTGTGGACTTGGGACTAGTGTAGGCAATCGGTGCTCGTGTTACGTGAAGGGAGGGCGTTTAATAGTGAAACGGCACAAAACTTTGTCTTATATCGCTACCACCAGTTAACCTTAGGATCCCTTCATTGTAATCATAATGTACCACAGGTATGGAATGTTATATCATACAGGTGGTGTACCTCTTTCTTTTCCATACTTGTATGCAAAGGTTACCTATCGAATGTGATGCTTATTATGCAATCAATCCATGTCACTTTTCGTGGTAAACGGCAGCGAGGCTGCTTTTTAACTATACACAACGTATGGGAATATCACATGATCAAAATGTACGACCATCGACTATCTCGTTGGTGTATATTTCTCGCCACCTCAATATCCTTAAACTGTTTACATTTAAAATCACTGATTGTAATGTAAGTGTTGTGAATCTTTCAATCTAAGCTCGATTGTGCTGCATACTATCATGTGCTGCATATACGTGCCTAACCTTTCCGAAGACCTACGTCAGCGTAGTTGTAACGTTCCGAATGTTTCACAATCCCCGCCAAGAGACAAGATAGATAGCAGTGCGCCCTCAACGTGTGGCAATTGTTTATGCTGTATTACGAGTGTTCGTTTGGAGTGACGTGGGAAAGAAGGGTGGGGCACATGGGAACTATTATCTACAAAGAACAATTGGCGAAATATATTAATCTGAGGCGGTTTTTTTTATACGTAGGTGATTAGAAACAGGTGACAACGAATAGGCAAATTGATTTATTCTGTTTTGAAGTGAGACTTGATGGTTGGTTGCAAAGACATGTGTTCAAAATGTTGACTGCCATTGTGGGGACATGGTTAAAATAACGCCCCCACTTTTCAACCAATCAAACGGAAGTTGTTTTCAAATGATGCGCTGTAATTAACATGACTACATGGACGTGAGTTGAAGTTCGATTTTGAAAGAGAGTCATCAGAAACGATTGGTCATCGTATAGCCTACACCGTGGTCAGCTCGTATTCATAGAACTCGTCCCACGGTGGACAAAATAGTTCTATGGGATGTTTGTGTATTACTGGAGTGAGAGTGTGACGATGGTACATAGAGAGTGAATAACTGGGACATGAGGTGTGATTTCGTTATATGAGCGCTCCATGGTTTGCTCTGGAGTAGAATGTAGTGTGAGTTTATTGGAAAGCATGGTCCCCAATCGGGACTCTCAGCGCAAGGTATTTAATGATTTGTTCACATATTTGGCCTATGATAATTACGCTGTGCCCAACTCTATTCCATATAATATATATTATTTCTAATAGGCAGGTGATATGCTTGAGATGTACAATGTATCTATTTAGGTTCAAATTTGAATCCAAAACTATATTATGCCGTAATGATAGTTGACCATGTTCTAATTGTATTCCTTCATAAAAACGATTTATTCAAGAATTTTCAAACCAAAGCATATCAGCAATACACTGCATGATTGATGAAGCATTATCAATGATTATCATTTACCAAAATTGGCAGTTTGTTTAACAAACAGATTTTTAGATAATATAATTGTATCGGCGAATGGACTGGATCAACAAAGTGTTTCTGAAATAATACGGTGTTTTTTACTTTTCTAAACTTGAACGAAGTATGTCAAGTTAACTTAGATATATCTAATGTCACACATATCATGTAGTTTGCACAGAGGGCGAGAGAGAGGGGGGGGGGGAGAAAGAGAGAAAGGGGGGAGAGAGAGAGAGAGAGAGAGAGAGAGAGAGAGAGAGAGAGAGAGAGAGATAGAAAGGGGGCGGGAGAGACAGATTCCTGGGGGCATTTCATCAAAGGACTTGTCAGACGTTTTATCCGACAAACTGTTATAAGCTACTGAAATGCTTGCATCGTATTGGCCGAGAGCAAACTTGTCGGATAAAATATCCGACAAGTCCTTTGATGAAATGCCCCCCTGGTGCAGCCATCGTGACATGGAAATCACATTATTTAATAGCGCCCCTTTTAACGGCAATGCCCCAACCAAACAAGTGTCTTCGCGATATCGACTCGAAGTTGCAACTAAGGTGTTGGTCAAATGCAAAAGTTATATTTTGCATAGAATGTAATTTTGTAAAACAAGGTACGACTGAATGTGATAGTGATAAGCTGTCTTCGATGAATATGAAATACACAAAAATTAAATTCGAAAGTTTGCCAGCTTATGTTGTATTCAGGAAGTATTCAATATATCGATATAGTGTTCAATCGTAAATTAAAATAAAATTATGATCTTTCGTAAAATTATATTATTCTTAAATCATATGTGTTGATTGAACGTTTTTGGCATATATTTTATGTACGGAAATGTTTGTTTCCTTATTCAAATGGGGTAATATTGTCTTACACTGAATTTCATGGCGTGTAAATATTAACGTGGAAGGTATTCCGACCTCTATCTATTATGTGTATGTGCTTGTAAACAATGCTGTAACTGTGTGTACAAACTACGTCGCAAAGCGTTCAGAGAAAATGATTATAGCTTACAGAGTGAACGATATACAAATCTAGTCGCCCCAGAAGCTTATTTTGTAAAATAATGTTATCATGAGATGATTGTGAGAAAATTTTATTTGTGGTACAGGTTGTACGAATCATGCTTATATGTCGTTATGAATGCTTGATTGAGAAAGAACAAAAATACAAGAGATTTTCTCAAGCAAATATCGTGTCGTGTTTTGTGATGTATTATGATTCTACTAGTACATGTAGGTGTAAGTATTTCGTGATGTCTCACACATATTTCGTACTAATTATATTTCCTTTCATCTCTCTCATTGTCCCTGTTTAGCCTCGCCTCTCTTTACCTCTGACTCTCTGTCTCTTTCTTACTCCCCCCCCCCCCCAGTCTCTCTTTTCATCTGTCGCCCCTTTCCCTTTCCTTTTCTCTATGGTCAGACTCTCTATCTCTCACTCTCCTGTATCATCTCACACTCCCCCTCTCTCTCTCTCTCCCTCTCTCTCTCTCTCTCTCTCTCTCTTCCCTCTATCTCCCCTTCCTCTTTGTCCTCTTTCTCTTCCTCTTTTTCCCCCATCCCAGCCCCTGTCGTAAGTTTCCATCCTATACCTTCTCATTCTATCAGTTACTCTCTTTCTATCTCTCTCTCTCTCTCTCTCTCTCTCTCTCACACACACACACACACACACACATACACACACACACACACACACACATTTCCATTTTCTTACATCTTCTCTCTGTCATCACACCTCTTTTACCTGACTTCACGAAGATGAACATGGGACAATGAACATATTTACTTATTTATGTGAAGGCTTTAACTTTTAATATCATATTTACCATGATATAAATTTGTAATGAAACAGATCTTTTTGTAACAATCAAGATGATTCTAAGAATCCATTAGGGGCGTGTGATTTTTGCTTCCCATTTAAGGTTATTGAGCATTCTCTTCCAAAATATCTCTTCTTATTTAAAAAAAAAAAAAAAAAAAAAAGACCTTTCTAGCTAGAAGCCTGGAAGAAAATTCCAAAAAAAAAAACTCAAGGAACAGGTGCGTCGAAAAATTTATACAAATCCTGCCACATGATACGACAGTCACATGATTTTGAAGATTCTGACAACATTGGCACGGGACTGACATGGCTCCGTGTGCCTTGCACTGTTTAAAATACCCCACATGTTTGCAATAATTCACAGTATTAGCATTAGATTATATCTATCTATCCATACCGCACATGAGGAAAAATCGTCGCATGGTGCATCACGAAAACACATTCCGATTTTGTTTGCAGTCATGTGGGCTTCCAGTCTGGTGTACGAGTGTATGTCACCGGAAACGGACATGACTGTAAAGAAACCGGATGTCGCTTCGCCGTGCATTATGGGACTAGTTCCCCTTCTTCATAAAATAGAAAACGGGATAGTTTATAGTTTGTGGATTTATTATGGGTCCAAGCGAGAGATCGCTTATTGATTTGATTTGGATTGCTTTTCCTTACGGATGAAAGAAGATTCTTACAATGTTTAGCAGTGGATTAGGACCCTGATTTGAAGTGAGGTTATCATTGCTTTCGAGAAAAAAGGAGCTATAAGTGACCATCATTGACATTGCCCCGCTTAGGAGCAGCGCCCCCACTAGGAGCAGCGCCCCCACTAGGAGCAGCGCCCCCACTAGGAGCAGCGCCCCCACTAGGAGCAGCGCCCCCACTAGGAGCAGCGCCCCCACTAGGAGCAGCGCCCCCACTAGAAGAATCGCCCCCACTAGAAGCATCGCCCTCACTAGAAGCATCGCCCTCACTAGAAGCATCGCCCTCACTAGAAGCATGGCCCCCACTAGAAGCATCTCCCCCACTAGGCGCATCGCCCCCACTAGGCGCATCACCCTCACAAGGCCCATCGCACTCCACTACGCGTGTCCCACAAGGGCCACCCCGTCCACAAGGGCCACCGCATCCACTACACTCTGCTACACGTTCCCCACAAGGGCCACCCCGTCCACAAGGGCCACCGCATCCACTACACTCTGCTACACGTTCCCCACAAGGGCCACCCCGTCCACAAGGGCCACCACATCCACTACACTCTACTACACGTTCCCCACAAGGGCCACCCCGTCCACTACACTCTGCTACACGTTCCCCACAAGGGCCACCCCGTCCACAAGGGCCACCGCATCCACTACACTCTACTACACGTCCCCCACAAGGGCCACCCCGTCCACTACACTCTGCTACACGTTCCCCACAAGGGCCACCCCGTCCACAAGGGCCACCGCATCCACTACACTCTACTACACGTCCCCCACAAGGGCCACCCCGTCCACTACACTCTGCTACACGTTCCCCACAAGGGCCACCCCGTCCACAAGGGCCACCCCGTCCACTACACTCTGCTACACGTTCCCCACAAGGGCCACCCCGTCCACAAGGGCCACCGCATCCACTACACTCTGCTACACGTCCCCCACAAGGAGCATCACGCTCGGTTTCAGTGCATCCAGCTGGGGGAGGTCTGCAACCGTCGTGTTTACCGCCGTCGGGTTTACCGCCGTCAGGTTTAACGCTGTCGGGTTTGCCACCGTCAGGTTTGCCGCCGTCGGGTTTGCCATGTTCTTTAAGGTCGAGGTCTTCTAGTACCAGCATGGGTTTACCGCCGTTGGGTTTACCGCCGTTGGGTTTGCCGCCGTCGAGTTTGCCGCCGTCGGGTTTGCCGCTTCCAGGTTTGGTGACTCGTGGTTTCCCCACGCTGAGCATACATGAGACTTGCACGAGAGCAAGAATCACTAGGCACGGGAAGATGGTCTTCATGTAGCCCATGCTGCCAGTCTTGACAGATCAGCACAATCTACAGAAAAAACAGCATGAGGGAAATACTATTGCTGTTTTTGTTTTCCAATGTACCATAACGTTTCTCTTATCCTTCCGATAACTACTTGTGATGATGATTATTTAAATGAAAGCTTATAGCAAAGCCGGACACTCAATTGTGACAATGCTTAACAAAATTACGTAACCTCCTATCAATTAATGAAAAAAACAGTAAGGATTGAGCACGCTGTCCTTAGTCCTATTGTTCCGGACGCCAGAAATTTAGTTTCAAATTGAAATTGTAAAATCTAGCCGGAAGTGATTTCATTCTTAACTTCGCAAGGCTTATAAGCTGTGAGGAAAGTGGGGATCTTGCGATGTTTTGTTCCCCATCAATTACACATTTTTATACGGAGTGTGTTTTCTTCATGCTAATGTGACTATCTAACAACATAAATTTGTCATTCATACAAATATCAAACAGATGATTTAACTTAAAATACAGTAAATTGTTCCGCTTAAAATCAATCGGGAGGAGAGTGCCTATACACTCTTTTCTTACATCACACTTGGTATTACATTGTATGTACGTGGCATTTACAAGTACATGGTGTGTGCATGTATATGGTATTTTTTTGACCTACAACAAGTGTACATTGTTTTTACGTACTTTTTTTTTACCCTGAAATTAAAATCTTTGAAAAATATGGCAAAAAATCACATTCTTTGCCCCTAATTGTTATAAAGATAACCACAGAGCCTAACAAATGTGATATCCTCTTGTAGAAAATTTTATCTACTTTAATATGATACCTCATATGATGGGGGAAAATGTTCTATTTAAATGTTATCTTAAATAGTGTTCAATACTACATTTTCACGGCGGCCATTTTGAAAAATGGCTGCCATTTCTTTCCAGCAGCATATCGCAAAGGTAGTCCACATAGAAAATGTGCAAACTGGTCTTCCGAGCACATTGCTCCAAACAACCTTTTACAAAAGCCCATGTCGTGTAAACCTGTCTTGCTCCCTGGGTAGTACAAAAAATATCAGCTAATGAGTGTTTAACAGTAATACAACAATAACTGATAATATGCATTCTTGTCATGAAATAAACCATTTACAGTACAAAATACATAAACAAAAACATAATTGAAATCTATGTAGAGAACCAGAGATAAAGATAAACCGTATCTAGCAAACCAATTAAAAATCTTTTCGACATTAGTTAAAAAGATTAACGAAATTTGACCAACATTTTTCAAAAGAAACTTGCCTCATATTTTCACATGAAACAGCTTTCTCGTACAAAAAATAATTTGTTACATCGTTGAGGATTTTCTGTGGCATAAGGCGAATTCCAGCCAATTCAGTTTTATATATCATCAATTTTACCCAAATAATAAGTATATTTAAGGCTCTATTATATTTAATGGAAGTAATTCCAAAAATACAATTTTCCATAGTTGTATTTTAATTACTAATTTGCATCTTTTCAAAGTATTCGCATCCTTTCCTAACTAAGTGGCATTCCAAGAACAGATGTTCAATATAATAGTTTCAACATGGGAGGTACAGAATGTACAAGTATTACTTGATTTTTTCATAAATACAAATTCGTTGGAATAATACAATTAATTAAGCAGTATTGTAACCACCTGAATGTAACATCTTGCATTACTTGAAACGGTATAGAAACAAAACAACGCCATTTCTGTAGGAAAACTTGTTTTCGAATTTTCTCTTCCCAATTTCTTTCTTTTTTTAAAGTTATTTGATACCTTTTCTTTCATCAATGGAACATAAATATTATACACCCTTTTATGGCATCATCAAAATACTAATGACATGTGGTCTGAGTGGAGTGGTTAACTTCACAAAATCGTTATCATGTCGTGAACAACTGTCCAACTTTTCACTAATCTCTTGTTTTACAATGAAATATGTTAGGTAATCAATGGAAATATTGTACACGTCAATTACTCTTTGTCTACTTAAAATCTGACCATCTGTCCCCATTATTTTCAAGTCGTTGACAAACCTTGAACCCTTTTGACTCAAGTGTCTAAAGTTAACAAGATTTATGCTTATAACTATGTCTTCATTGTGAAAAAAGGAGTTCAGAAAGGAACTCTCTTTTACTAAAACATATATTTGCTTTCCGAAAAATACACCATGAGTGGATTACATCTTTCCAAAAAGGATTCGTTATTTGATCAACAAACTTTTCTAAAAAGCAATGACTATAAAGTAAAAAAATAGAGTCTGAGAATGGGATGGCGACTCATTTGAACCATCTCAGAAAAGGGTTGTATCATTATGCGTACTGAGTAATTTTCCGAATATTTCCTTCAAAATCTTTTCCTTTAATGCAATTATTTTGACGAAGAATAACTGGCAAAGTTTCGGTTACAGTTCGATATTCCGAAGGTTCATAATCCCGAAACAGGTAAATTGCCTATACCTCGATGCTCGTTAGTCCGAAAACGAAAAAGGAATCGTTAATCCGAGCATTTGTGGCGTTATTCCGAAGGCTCGTTATTCCGAAGGTTCGTTAATTCGAAAATAAAAAGACTTTGTATAAAAACATGCGAAACTGAATCGAAAGCATTCTCGAAGTCAAGTAACAACAATATCCCTGGAATATTTCATTCTTCGGTTTCATAGAGAGTATCATAAATCATACGAATATTCTCTCCAATCTATTCTCTATAAACCCTTTTTGGTCTTCATGGATAATTTCGTGCAATATATTTTTAATTCTATTGGCTTATGTAAATACTGTCTAAGTTTCTCTCCTTTGGGTATCAAAGAAATAATTCCCAAACTCTGCGAATTTGAGCGCTTCTTTGACTTATAAGAATAATTAATTGATAAACTATTTTGTTTTTGTTGGAAATTTCAATTTTATCAAAAGGATGTATCCCACTTTAACGGTGCATTTAATACGTCATTAAAATTCTGTTTTTACTGACACACACACACACATCTCTATGAAAAATATTTATTCTTTCATGAAATAAAGAAGAAATACTGCACTTAATGGAATCATATAGCACGTAACATATTGGAGAGAATCTCGCGAGTGACGTCACAATATTAAGACTTTAGATTTGTCATACTTTTTGTTTATTCTTTGACGGATTTTCACCAAAGCTAATTTGTTAATTTTTCTACTGTAATCAAAACCAATTAAACTGCAGGGTTGACTTTCCCTCTAATAATTACTCTCACCATTGTCGACCAGAAAAGGCCAACGGGCTAATAACCGTACAGTTTACTCGTAGATATCTCTTTTGAGCGAATAACCCAAACACCAAACCCAGACAAACACCAAGCCCCAAGAGCTTGAAATCACTCAATGCGATATATCGCGTTTGTCTCTTTGAGCTGGTGACACATGATATCATGAACATTGATTGAGCAGTATGACATAATTAAGGAAAATTACGAATATCATCGCAAACTTAGTCGATATAATATTACTGTATATGTACAAATGTAAACTGACAAGACCAAACAAAGAAGCAAAATACATAGCTTCGCTGCACCAAGTATTACAGAAAGAGGAAAGGGGCAACATAATATGTTTGCAGCTAGTATTGAATAATTTGAAATTCTGGGATATAAAAAAAATATTCACTTACAAAACTTCAAAATGGACATTGAAGCAAATGTCAGTAATTGAGATAGAATTTGAAAATGGTACGTAAAATACAATGAAGATAAAAAGGAAATTCCACGACAGTCAGACTCTGTCAGAGGGATTAGGGCGTAGTCTGTATTACCAGACATAGTTGTTAACAGACTAGGTTGTGTCCATGCACTCCGCAGCCTAGTAATTAAGCTAGACTAGAAATTAACAATCGTTACAAAGATAACCAGTAAAAACACGAACACAGAGACAAAAGAAGGAAAATGATGAAAAAGAAGAAGAAAATGATGTTTGATTAATTCATGACACCCAACAAAATAGGCAAAGTCAAACTTTCTTAATAATCCAATAATCGTGATTTCCTTGAAGAAATAGTGTCTAAGATGATAGTCATGATAGTTGAAGACAGTGATTAATCATAATGAACGTGAAACGAAAATCTAGACATGAGGACATGAAAATGAAGAAGAAGCAGTACGGATGCCATTAATACAAGTACGTGTGTAATGTAAAATAACAGCAAATGGCATCTACTTTTCAAACTACATCTATAGAGAATGATATTCTCCTTTACCTGGTAGATGAAGAGATGCACGGTCTCTCTGCAAGCGATAAAGTCGGAATCGTCAACTTAGCGCTAGCTCAGCAACGAATCATCTGGTCTTGTCAAATCAGCTTCACCCGTATTCATATAGACGAGCGCGAGCAGGTCAGTGACATGGAACAGAGCGGCATTCAAAGGTTTCGTAAAAACACGTTGATCATCATTAGTTGTTTTTTGCCACATGATCGATATTTGACGTTTTATAAATCTGCTTACTAACATATGGGAGATAATTGCATTAATTTCTACTCATTCTTTTTCTGTATAACTTTTTTATGACTAGCTCAAAACTCCAATCACAACCCTCTCCTTCGATCTCCATTACACCTCATTTGTTCATTTTAATTACTTATCAAATGTATTTACTTATCAAGTGCTATCAAATGTAAATCGATCACTCCCCTTGTCTGGTGCCCCGCAAACAAAGTAAACTTTACCGTTTCAGACAAGCCATCATAACGTGGGCAAGTATTGGAATATAATGAACGGTCGGCGTCATTTTGATATCTAATTTTATACTGGACAAAAATCAATTACTTCCTATTTACAGTGTTGTTTTTACGAGCCGCAAAGTAGATCGATTTCTTTAATAGCAATACAAGTATTGTAATATTCTGTAAACAATAATTATTGAGCAAATTAGACAAGCACATATAAAATATGGGTTCACCGACATCTAAAGCTAAAACAATTTTGTGTAAATGTCAAATCGATTTGTCTGCACCGCAAACAAAGAAAACAAAACAGTTTCAGACAAGCCATCATCACGTGGGCAGGGATTGGCAGATAATAATCTGATCTCACAAAAGGAAGCAACTAACAAATTAGACTTTTCTTGTAAATGAACAAAATGTGTCTGCCACTTGCATTGACATCAGTGCAACCACATCATGTTAAATTGAATGTCTCGCAGCAGGTTGAATATTTCTTGTCCAAATTTTTCCATGCCGCTTGTGGGGAAGGCGTAGTGGTCAGGAGAGTAATTAAGGCAATGCCGCTTGTGGGAAAGGCGTAGTGGTCAGGAGTGTAGTGGAGGCAATGCCGCTTGTGGGAAAGGCGTAGTGGAGTGTAATGGAGGTAATACAGCTTCAAGGAAAATCTAAAAACAATTAAAATTTTATACCTACACATGTACGTATGTCTCTACCGTTGATATCGTGTCCTTTTGGGTCCTTTGCCCGTCTGCTCCACAACGATGGTTGAAAGACAGGATGTCCCATTTGTCATGAAACACGGCAGGAATCGGCCGTATACCCGAACAATAACGTGCATGAAATCTCATAGCCATAGCTTCAAGAATATTTTCAGGAAAAGTGGAAAACTGTCCTTGAGTACGTTTATAACGCGTCGACCATTGTCTACATTCATAATCGTATTGTCCCTGTCAGCGCGCGATGCGGGCATTGCTCATTGCTCCCATTAAATGCATGCACTGTGAGGCAGACCGGGTGTGGACAATAGCGCACAGCGGTCTCCGGTCTTTGGGCTATAGGTTTCGGACGACCCGCTAAAAAAAACCTAGTCAAAATCTAGCAATCCCTATCATTTCGCTTAAAGTCAGTTTCTAGTACTATCATCGGAAGGGAAGTTCTGATACAGTTTTCAAGGTTAAAAAAAATGACCTGCGAAAGGGATGTCCTGTCTTTCGTATCATGCACCCGTTGTCAGCTCTCTCTCTCTCTCTCTCTCTCTCTCTCTCTCTCACTCTCTCTCTCGCTCTCTCTCTCTCACTCTCTCTCTCTCTTTCTCTCTCTCTCTCTCTCTCTCTCTCTCTCTCTTTGTCTCACACACACACACACACACACACACACACATACATATTGGTAGATTATTTTCCCCTTAAAGCCAATCCTTCCTCTCTGTTATTCAGACACGTTATCACGATGATGCAGTAGGCACAAACACTTGTCAAGAGCATGCAAACAATCGCAGAAAAATAAATAACACTGCCATTCATCCGACCTGCCACAAAAGAGGAGAACAAAAACCAAAAATAAACATAATATTTATGATAACTGATTATTTGTTCATGCTGCTAGGAGCAATATGCTTCATGATGTTGACTTGAAGCTACTTCAATTGACGCTCTGCTGCCATTTTTGTGCAAGTCTCAATAATATAATGATTTTTTATAGCAGTGACGGCCAGTGCATTTTATTCTGATAAATGAAGCTTAGACAAAGCTTCATTGATGAGGTGCCCCAACATGACATCGACGACGCTGCTTGACCATGAATTGCTGACAAATTTGTCCATGTCTGTACTGCTGGCAAGGTATCCGTAGTCATCATCGCTGTCAAATACGATATCGTCAGTATCGCTAAGCGGGTATACGCTAGATTCGTCATCGGTAAGGTCATCGGTGACTTCGGTAACCTTGGTGAAGCCGTCATCAATGTTTTTTCGACATCGGAGATATCACGAAACAATGAGAAGCTCCAGCGACTGCTGACAGTTGAGAACGATTCGTTGTCGTAGCCTACGTCGCTATCGTCATCGTCGAACGATGTTGACAACGAAGTGAGGCTGCTAACCGTTATGAACATGTCCTCATCCTCATTGCTGGTGTCGAGAGATGATGAATAGCTTGATACTGCACTGTCGCTTGAAAATGAATCGACATCGTAGCCGAAATCATCCTCGCCATCGCCAAGGGGTGGCCAGAAGTCAATGAGACTGCTGACGGGTGTAAAAGCATCCTTATCCTGTTCGCTGTCAAGAAACAAAGAATAGCTCGACACTGTGCTGCCTGTTGAGAATGAATGGCCGTGGTAGACAACGTCATCCTCGACATCGTCAAAAGATGGTGGAAAGTCGCCGAAGCTGCTGACGGTCGTGATCGAATCATCATCGTCATCTACGTCACCGTCGTTAACATTGTCCTCTTCAATGATGTCCGACAATCCCGAAAGAGAATCTGTTGAGTCTGACATTGATTTTTCATCATCAACACGGCTTGCGTTTTCGTGAATTAGAGGAAAGTCTGGAACTATCAGCACACTGATTTCGCTCCCACGGTCGACATGGTTGTCGAAGGTTCGGTCGATGTCCGTGGAGAGATCAGAAACTGAGCTCCAAACCGATGTACAATTACTGATGATATCGGATCGTCCTTGTCTACTGGCACGATGGAACTGTAAAAGCCCAAATAGAAAATAAACATTTGAGTTAAAATGTTGGACGAAGCACTTGATGAACTAAACCAGATATCAAGATTACCGATTTCATTTCATTTCATTTCATTTCGAAGTATCATTTTTTTTTTAATTCAGATAAGTTGCACTGCGTGCGTGTGCCTTTGTGAAAGCGTGTGTATGATTAAATACGACACATGGAATTCATAAGTTATGTGCAATATATTTGATATAATTGTCTAAAGAACCCAGTCATAGACAGGTTTTGCCTCCATGACCATGCTGAGGCTTTGCTGTGATGTGTTGTGTTACTTGTGTATCTACTTTGTATTGTAATATGGTTTCAAATTGATAGACCGGTTTACTAATGTAGTCAAATTTATGGATGTCTCTTCCCTGGGGGCCTAGTAACGAGTTATTCCATTAACCTATACCTAACAGTGGTATTTCAGTACTTGGAATCCACTTTGCATACATTAGTTGTTGCTATGTCGGGAAAACCTCGGGCAAGCTTTCCGGTTGTCAGGGGCAACCTTTCTTAAACTATTATGCATACAATTTGAATATGTTAGTAAACTGGTCTATTGAAGCTTAGGTGCAGTTGTGGTAATTCAACTGACTTGCAATTATTTGGCTTCGGCTGTTTTAACTAAGTGCATTATCCGACGTGACTTGGTTACAAGACTTATCGAATCGGAGCTCTTTGTATGCAAGGCAGAATGGTTAAATAATCTACCAGTGGCAGGTTAAGGGTTAAGGCAACTATTACAGACATATCGCTATATCCATTCCTTATGGTGTACAAGCATCTGACTCACCACTCGGGCATCATCTGTGGTGAGTCCAGTTGGATTGACTCCCTCGTTCCCAGATCCTACAAAACGAACATGAAAACCAACAGATGTACTCTTTGACAAGTCAAGTCATGATTAAAAAGATACAGTGCTTCACATCATTTTACAAGCCTGCATGTTATTACACATGAGTGCATTTTTCACACACATTACAATATGATTAATGTTTCTCTATGATTCATATCATTGACATGGAATTACTCTCCGAAATAGGCTTAATGGATATTGTCGAATGAACTTGGGAAAATTCTCGAAAAGAAAGGTTAGGCGAAATTACTATTTTTAAGAGACAAGCATAAAATTCATCTGAAAGTAACTGCCAAAAGTATTGCACGGGTGAGCCTGTATCTAAGCTTCAAATGATATCTATTAGGCTGACATATGTGTGTCTGTATAATTACAGATGTTTTAAGTAAAAAAAGAAATATCAAAATTCTCACCGTTAGACAAGCAACAGAGCCAGTGGAGACTTTTCGTCAAACTCGCTCGAAGTCTGCCGAAGAAACGACGATTTTGCCGCCCGGGAGTCATATCGAACAATGTTGAATAGGGAATTCAATATGAATGAAGCATTGTATCATATTACGGGATTAATCAGCAAGCACAGGTTGCCTTAGAGCTATGACGTCACGAACTTTGACCCCGTTTAGCAATCGGAGCAACCCGATTGGTTGAAAGTTCTCAGTAAATGCGCGAACATTCAGATACGCATTCGACTACTGTTTACGTCATAATCACTTGAAGCTCAAAAGCTCTATTTGAATGCCCCCCTTTTGCGGGCGAAAGAAAGTCATTACTAAGCAGATATTTTATCAAAAAACCAAATACATACAAAATAGAGCAGCTTTTTAATTCTTCCAATTGTAAAGTGCGTCTAAATCTTGTAAAATTTTGTAAAAAGATAAAGCCAGTTTATGTGGATCAATAACAATTTTTGACTATACCTGTATGTTCTTGTTGATATTATTGTTTTCGTTTTGTTTAAGTTAACTCATATTCAAAAATTTCTTTTAAAGTTGCAAATAACTTTACTTGTACCGATATTTTTACTTTTTATATATTTTTTTTCTTCATTTTTTTTCTTTTCTTCTCTTCTCTTTTTCTTACATTTGTTTTCTGCCTTTGAAAAGTTAGTTTGTTACTTTATGCTCGTTATGATTCTACATTACGCTTTATGCGATGAGCTTACAATCACTTTCTTGTTTATCACTCTCTGCAAGCGCATACCTGAATGGATGATCATGATTTATTTTCTGTATATATCTTCTGTAAATGTTGTAAATAATACTGATCAATATCATTGTAAAACGGACATAATTATCCCCAATACCTAACAAGGTGACATGGGATCAATAAATTGTCATTGTCATTGTCAATAAATTGTCATTGTCATTGTCAAATAAATTGTCATTGTCGAGTTGGCTTTGTATTCTTGGGATCTTTAGCGTACATGTTGTAAATGTTATTTACGTCACAATTCTTAAATAATGTCGGCGCCTAATTTTTTATAAAGAAGGGAGAAAGGGCCAAAAAAATCAACCATTTTTTTTTATTGCTCAATATGACCGTTCGATGGTCTTATTCCTTAAAGGGCCCCTGTCATCTAAATGTATGTTGACTTCTTTTGATGCAACTTAATACGTATATAACAAAATCACTACCTGTTCTATTGAAATATGTGTCCTATATTTTTAAATAATTTTTGTATATTTTTTCTCAGCACTGATAAGCCCCGCCTCCAAAATATCCTTCAACTCAAGATTCCCCCTGTGACATCATCAAAGGTAGAAATTAGCAAGATAATGGACATAATTTATGCACAAACTAAACATTGCAATGACTACCTGCAAGTGCTTAAAATAGCATTGCATAGCTAGCACATTTCTGACATACGGAAACAATTATTCCCACATGAAAGGTTGTTATATGGTATTGTGCGAAGACATGTGATGCTCATGTGGGCAGGTGGAAAAAGCCATTGCTTTGTCTAATTTGTGCAGAAATTTGCTTATTATCTTGCTAATTTCTACCTTTGATGATGTCACAGGGGGAATCTTGAGTTGGACGATATTTTGGAGGCGGGGCTTATCAGTGCTGAGAAAAAATAAAGAAAAATTATTTAAAAATATAGGACACTTATTTCCATTGAACAGTTATTGATTTTGTTATGTACATATCGTTTTGCATCAATATAAGTCGACATACATTTTGATGACAGGGGACCTTTAAGTGACGCTTATATGTAGGTTATACTGAAAACAATTTACTGACTGATAATGAGATACCCAGCCGAATAAAATTTCCGTTTACCTCCCTCCTTTCAATAATGACACTGAGTTTCTCTCCAACACAGAGATGCGTACTGGCAAACATGATTTGCTGCGACATTGTCACACTGACATAAATGTGATGGGACATTATATTATATTACAATGCCGGTGCACGTCAGATATCCAGAAATAAAAGCTCTCAGGTCTCTTTTGAGTGGAAAATGGCAAAATAATATATATCATCTGAATCATCTACAAGGAGAACGCACTATGATAGTCACTGCTTTAATTATGATATTCCAAACGCTTACGTTAAAACGTGTTCATTGTACGATTTCCGCACTCTATCTCTCCTTAATTCGCTGGCAAACACAGCGATCTTATTGAGGTTTCATGCAGTATTGCAATAATGCCAATTTGAGCTCGGGGTATTAAGCATCGCCCTATGTTTGACTATCGGTGACCATTGTGGTCGGTGCATTATCCAGTCCTCAATGCGAGTGACATGTGAAACGTTAGCTAGCTGAACTGTCTCGAAGGCTTCACATCCTTTTCTTTAGTTTACGCCGAGATTTGATACCCGATGGGAACTGATGAAGTTAACCGTTTAGCCCACGACAGCGAACATCCACCCACTCATACAATCCGAGTTTTCTGATTTCTTAAAGTGTACAAGAAGGGAACGATCATGCTCACTCTGCTTAATACTTACCTTTGTTCGAAGACCATGTGATGTCATGTTTGTTAGAAATTAAAAGAGCAAGTTACCGTTGAAATGCCACACGTATGGCAGGAGAAGAACGATTATCACTTCTGCTCTTTCTAGATGGTTCAAACACTTCAAATACTTTAATATCCTTCTATTTCAATCAGTAACGACGTTAAGTCGACAGAGGACCAACAGTTCTGAATTTCGATTATGAGGATAATCAATGCCGCTTCTGTTGCGAGTATGGAGCCATAACTACGGTAACCAGTGTTTTAAGTTGTCGGCTACGAATTGCTGATCGGACGGGCTGGAATGATTTGCCACCTAATTCCGACGTCCTCATCACTCTCCAGAGGGCAGACGCCAGGCGATAGTTTACCTCTGACGTCATCTGCGACGGGCTGATGGTGCAATGGATATGAGAGACGCAAAAAATGGATATGAACTGCAACGGTACTTTCGTGTCTGACCAACATTCCCTCTATCTTATCGGATTTTACACATTTTCTTTAATCCTCACCGTTTCTTTTAATTCTCTTGTCCTATTCATTTTAAACCGGCAGAGGGAACTCCACGATTCCATGCGACTTCTCTACCAGCTACTCACTTGGTTGGATGTGGCATTTGGCATAATCTGGAGCCTGTATTCCTCCTTGTGGTTCAAGAAGATCCGCTGTGATATCATTGTCAAAGTCTTTAGTTTTCCCTACCATTTACTTCGTATATGCCTGTTTACTTGTCACTGTGCGATCTGCCTGAATCTGTACCTGCTCATTAACCGGCCGCTAGACTACCATACAATCGTCACACAGAGGACAACGCGGATTGCATTGATATCAACTGTGACAGTAATCTCTGTCTGTAGCTTATTTTACATCCCCTTCCCCTCTTCGTTTGTAATAGATAAAACAATCCAACTTTGTGTAGGGTGTCCCATCAGAAATTATTTGTTCTATTTCGATCTATTTTTCAGGGCAGCGCCAACTCTCTTCACCCTGTTTTTCACAACATCCATTTACCTCCTTCTGTTCCGCACGTCCTGGAAGCAAAGAAGAGCAATCGGCCTAGATGATACCACCGTAACCGCTCACCAAGTTGACGTCACTCCTAACTCCAACACTGAACAAATCAACCCCGACGACCCAACCAACCCTGCGTATAAGACCGTGCCGGAAGTTGTTAAGAAAGACACTCCTGGATTCCTGAGGAGAAACAAGGGTTTGATAACCATTTTCCTTCTGACCACGTCCGTTCTGTGTGCATGGATTCCATATTTAATCGGCCAGATGACCGAATTTAGCCCTGTCATCGATACATTAGCTATCAACTGCACGTGGGTGCAACCAGTAGTTTACTTGTTGACCAATGCAGAAGCTAGAATGATTTGTCGCGCGCTTGTCGCTCGCTGCATCTCAATTCGACAACGGCCGCTCGGACGAGTTCTTGTTCCTCTAAACCTGTAAAAAAAAAAGACGTTCGGATTGAAGGTTTGTCGTAATCATAGAGTGCTTCAAGACCAGGTGTCAATCTTAAGTGCAGGATGATCCTTGTATTAAAACCAACTTGACTTCACGGTGGACTACCTCTTTACCTCCCTGTCTGCCACATATGACTTTTTCACTGGTATTCTCAATGAGCGGAAGTTTAATTGGCACACAAAGGGTTAGCCCTTTGCACACCTGCTGTTTCCTCTCGTTCTTGATTAATTCGTATTTGTGTTTTAAACAAAAATAATGTGAGTAATGATATTTGGGCTTATGTAACTTTATGCATACCTGGATTGTTTCTACGTGTTCCGTGCCCTCCAGCGATTTCAGAAATATAGGTTAATGACATTTGGAAATGGGATGTAGTGCTAAACATTGATCCCCCTATTTATGTTGCTAAGCAAAATGGCCATTGTGGTTCTCGACACCCCTCTCCCACCCCTTACACCCCTCCCCTCCGCCACCCTAATACAAGATACGATATGTTTTATTCATTCCAAAATTATGGAAATTTGCTTTCCACCAGCACAATAACATGACAATAGCAATACTATAGACACATATAAACAATGAGTTGGAAAGACAGCTCTATACCTGGGCCATGTTGCATATAGGTTTTCAATTATTGTAATTGACCTTCATGGTAACTACCATGGTAACAGCCAATGAACGCTCATTATTGGACGAATAGCCTTGGTAGTTACCATTGATGGTAAGTTACAATAATTGAAAACCCATATGCAACATGGCTCTGGTTGTAATTCATCTGTGTAATTGTAGATTATGTACTATATTTGATATAATAATTAAAGACTGAAAAATCATTAGCTGCAGAATTGAGTTCATATTATTAGTTTCTTTCTCATTCTACTTCCGATGTAATAAGATATATTATATTTGCTTTGTTCATTCGTCAATTTTAATACATTATCATATAAGATAGATACAATCAAAATTGCATCAACATTGCAATGCAATACAAATATATCCATTTTTTTATATTTCATCCCCAACCCCCAACATTTCCTCCACCTGTATATCCGACAGCAGTCCAATGGTCGTGACATTTTCCTGGTGAGTTTCCTTTACGTTTTGAGGAAAGCCGGATGAAGCACTTCAGTGTATCGATTTGCACATCCTCAAGAGTTCAAGTACTACCTAGGGTTCATGATTAGTTTTACACACATAATAAGCCATTTTGTAATAGTATTGTGCGCATGACCACATAAATGCTGGTGGGGAATGATACCACGTCAGGTTGTACAGCTCAAAATGTGGCCGTTCATGTTATTGTTACTTCACTTCTAAAACTGGGGCTATAACTCCACGATAAAGCAGTGAAGTCACGTCTGTCATCTAGCCATCTATAGCTCAGCTTCAGGAATAAAACACAGCCTGTACTTTCATCGCTTTACTTCAGGCGATTCGGAGTAAACGTGAAGTGATCTTATTCAGGCGCGGGTCGTGTTTCTAGATTGCTGACTTTATCGTGTTGACGGAAGCTAAGTGAGTTATGGTTTTATAGGCTATTTGTTATTTTGATACAGATTTCGTCATGTGATTTCTCAGTATCAATGTATCAATATCACTTTATTTTTCCAAGTACCAACTTGCACGAGTATTGGTATTGTCACAGTTATGTTACTAGCCTTTTGGAAACGGAGTCTACAATACGACCTTGCGTTTCATTTTATCAGTCCGTTTGACAGCTCGCGTAGGCCTTTTGTGTGGAGAGAAAGTAACTGCTTATTGGCCGGTTAATTTTTACGCATACTGGACATAACTGTGTCCGTGGTGGACCGAGCAAGGATTCCCGTAACGACGATGGGATTTGATCAGAACGTCAGCGGAGACGGAGTGGTGGAGGACCTGACCAACTACGGTGGTCGAATTGCCATTTCCGTATACCTCATCCTCGTATGCATCGTGGGTTTGATCGGCAACACCATGGTCATTACGGCCGTGGTCAATTTCCCGAGGATGCGGACGATCACCAACCTGTTTATCGGGAGTTTAGCGGTCAGCGACCTAGCCATCTGCCTCACCATCCCGTGGCTCGTCGTCGGGCTGCTGTCGACGACAGGGTGGCCGATGCCGGCTTGGGTGTGTAAGGTGGTTGCCTTCGCCTGGACAATGACCTTTGGGAGTAGCGTGTGGCATCTGGTGATCATCGGGCTGAACCGCATGGTGATCATCACCATGTCGCCCTATGTCTATAACAAGATCTACCAGCCTCGGTACATCGCAGTCATGATCGCGGGCACGTGGCTCCTTCCTGTCATCGTGCTCGCCATTCCATTCGCATGCGGCGCGATCGTTCTCGGCTTCGACACCGGCACGAACTTGTGTAGCGATCTCGAGGACGAGCTCGCCGAAGGTGCTCCCAACGTGATGGCGATCGTTTCCGGTTTCTTCCTGTCGTGTCTGCCGCTTTGCATCGTCATCATATGCTACATTCGGATCTTTCTGTATGTGAAACTTCACCTTAGCAGACGACGGAAGTCCCTTCGAGACGGAGCGGTTACGGTTCACGAGTGCACCATTAGCATGGAGTCCGTGGGCGAGGCCAACGTCATGGTAAGCCATCTCGCAGTTTCCTTATTAATTTCCTTCCCATCATTTATGTGCGATGAGGAATCCTATATGTAGAATATAGCACACTATATAACCTGACAAGATACAGATGCAAACATTATAGGACTGTCGGAAATATGCGGGTACAAAATAGTCACATATCATGGTCATAAGTATCAGTGTCAAAAACAACTGAAATAATGGAGGGAAATTTGGCTATTTTCAGAGAAGTAACTTCATCACGACCATGGCATCCGCAAAAAACAATTTTGTTCTTATAGTTTTCAGAACAGGGATCTAGACTGGCCAATTTGGCGCACGAAAATAAAGCAAAGTGAGCCTATCATGTATGAAAAAAATCCGGTTAACTGGGATCTAATATTGCATTAAAAATTCTGCATACCGGTACGTGTGTGGGTTTTTTTTGTACGAGCTGTGTTTAGTTGATTTCGTGAAATGGTTAATTTTCCTCTTTTTTCGAGGAAACAGATTATGTGGTTTATAAAAAATTTTAGGCATACACCCAGTAGTAAGGATAGCGTGCTCCATCCTGTAAATGAATGAAAAACAAGTCAGTTGTATGCCTAAAATATCTTTGTAAATTCAAATTACCCCAGAAAGCCCTTTCACTAAAATCTAGCCGAATGGTCCTTACGGCGGACTACTCATAAATATTGATAAGTCAGATTAAATGAGACTCCATGTCGTCGTGTCTTGATCAGTGAAATAGAAATATCTTGCGCAGTAAATCCGCTGCCCGGAAAGCAGTAGATTGCAGGTTCAAATCCCGTCTGGTTCCAAGATTTTTTTCTGACTTGTTTTTAATTCATTTACAGGATGGAGCACGCTATCCTTACTAAAGGGTGCATGCCTAAAATTTCTTTGTAAATTGAAATTACCCCAGAAAGCCCTTTCACTAAAATGTAGCCAGATTATGTGGTGTTTTAACTTTTATCAGCTATAAAGAAAAACGGTTAAGACGTAAGCTTACATCTAACATGTCCCTGGAAAATTCACAATTGATAATAGTCCCGCACAATTCTATGAACAAAAAAATTGAGCCTTGATATCTAGGTTATCACCTCCCCCCCCCCCCCCCCCTTCCACCGCCTCGCATCCCCAACCTCTTTCCCCACTCCCACCGTCTTCCTTTTCCCCTTTCGAGTACTTAAGATGACGGAAAACGTTTGACTATTGCGGTCGACCTACTAAAGGCCGCCAAGAATAGCCAAGAGCAGCAAAGAAACACGCCCACGAGCAGCAGAAGACACATGGTAGACCTCTTCAAGACTCCTTAAATGGGTTTCTTGGCGGCATCTTGGCGGTGATACCAAGCGATAGCTGTAAGAATCGCGAGCTCTCTGCTCTATTTGATTTGATTTTTCCGTAATAATCTTCAAAATGATATCCAATTGAATACAAGGAATTAACAAGGTATAAACAAATATATATCAGGACAGTTCATCTTGAACTAGCAAACAAAATGAATTCTACAAATAATTATGGAGGGAAACCTAAAAAAAAGCATAGCTTGTAAGGTATAGGTTACCCATAGGTGACGTAAAGGCCAAAGGTACGGACAATTAACATGATAATTTCAGTAAAAAATTTCATCTTCCCTCTTAAAAGCAACCACATGACTGTGATTACATACTAAAAAAATAAACCATGTGGTCTGAGATTTCTACGTGAGTGCACTATAAATTACACTGAGTAAACACCCACATGCAATGTAGATAAATAAGCAGTTATTTGGCATCCTCTTGGCTACATTTTGGCGGCCACTTGGCTGCTCTCACGGTAGTTCATATTCTGTATTTCGATATGCCCGTGTCATCTTTCCGAGGCTCTTGTAGCTCCTTGATTACGTTGATGCTATGACGTTATGTTGCCTACTGCATTTCGCTTGGGATGTTTAATGCGGGTACTAGAATATCAAATAGTTCTGTCAGCAGAGTTTGACATGTTTATACCAACTTGTGCCACTTAGTCCTTATATCACATTCCCTGCCGATTGAACCATCACCACACTACTGTGATTGGTCTACTTGCGTGGTTTTTGTTTGTTTGTTTGTTTATTTATTTTTTTTTACTGAAATCAGTTTTTAGAATACAAACTGGCTTGGCTAAGATAATTTTCGACCTACGGTTCTATCAATACACCACCCTTGATTTCAGGATGATATGGCTGTAATACATTTCTAACCCAAACTTCACAATATTTCTCTTCACCCCCCCCCCCCATCCTCTCCCTCTCTCTCTCTCTCTCTCTCTCTCTCTCTCTCTCTCTCTCATTCTCTCTCTCTCTCCGTCTCTCTCTCTCTCTCTCTCTGTCTCTCTCCCTCTCTTTCTGTCTCTCCTCTCTCTCGTCATATCAATCTCTCTCTCTTTCCTCATACCAATCAATCTCTCTCTCCTCTCTCTCTCTCTCTCTCTCTCTACCTCTCTCTCTCCCATAGGGCATAAGTAAGATCACGAAGAATAGGAGGAAGTCTTCTTCTGCCAGTCGTCGTAACGACCAGCTGGAGGTCCGCATCACCCAGAACTGCTTTTTCGTCGTGCTAGGGTTTCTCATCTGCATCGTCCCGTATGGGGTGTGCGTCTTGGCTCAGCTGGGGTTCAAAGGGGTGCCGCTTGCAGTGGCCTTTCTCGTCTCAGCCACCTGCATCAACCCAGTCATCTACGGCACCAAGCATCCACACTTCAAAACCGCCATGTGGAGACTGATCCAGTTCCGCTTCACCCGGGATTCGAACGTCGGCGCTACTTCGACGCACGGCCAACCAATCAACAGCAAGGAGGGCGTGGTCGACCGATCCGGAACATCTTCTCAAGACGTCATCTGAGGTCTGGACATCAGCAAGCGTTCAGCCAATCAACGGCCGACATTCGAACGTCGGCGCCAATATGTCGCGTGCCAGCCAATCAGTAGCAAGGAGGGTCGACTGTGTTCTTTTACACGAGGACTTTCACAAAAAACAAACAAAAAGAAAACTTTTTAATCACTTTAAATATGAAATTGCAATGAGAATAATGTTTAATTAATTTAGGAAAGAATATTATCTCTACATATCAAGAAATGTTTTTTTGCTGAGCAATGGTAATTCTTGGTGTCAAGAGATAGGATTAAATGTTAAAACGGCTTGCCATATTCCAGCTATAGTCTAATTTTTTTTATTGCAGCCTGCGGCCAGCGGCACACCGTGACATGGTGTTAGCGTTGCACGCACCGTGGACAATCACTGCCCTCTGTGCGCACACTGCGGAGCGGAGAACCGCGATATGTGCTGATTGTGATCTCGGTTTCTATATAGGCTACAGGGACCGCGGAGTAGGTTTAGGACGGATCGTCCAAAAAATCTATTGATCAATCTGATTCCGCTCGAATCAGTTACCAGTTCTAACATTGGAAGGGAAGTTCTTCTACAGTATTCTGCGAAAGGGCTAACCTGTCTTTAAAGGGGTAATTGAGGGACAGTCCCCGACAAACCACAAGGACGACCACTATCAAATCTCAGCTCGTCAACAAATCCTCTGCCAGATACAATGCTGCTCATGTCTGCACTACTGATAATATACGCACATATTACACATACTAGGTGTTCAAAAAAAAACTTTTGACACTTTTGAAAAAAAATATAAAAATCAATTTAAACTCACATCAAAAACTGCTTTTCAATTATATTTCAAAAGTGCTATAAGCTTTTTTTAACACCTAGAAAAAAAGATGTACTGCAAGCTCCAAGCTTTCCGTATATAATGCTTATTGTCCCATGATTTATCAAAGACATGTCTAAAATTAAATCTATCCTTAATCTTTCAACTCGGAATATTTGTTTATTGAAGCCGAAAACTTACTCCCATCCAAATGATTTGTATTATTATCGTGATTGCGGAGCTGCTTATGAATGTTACAAATCACTACATGATATGCGTTCCGTTACCTCTGAAACGTACCTCAAACCCATTTTGAAAATATTCACAATTTGCCTCTTTGGCCGTGTTTATCAACTTTTCAGAAATTTAAACGCGTTTCCAAAGGCCTTAACGAACGCGTTTCCAAACGCGTTTCCAAACGCGTTTAAAAAACGGTGCGTTTATCAACTCGATCGCCCAAGTCGAAAACCGGCCTTGTCACCGACAACACGTGGTTTAAACGCGTTTCAAAACAGCTTTGCGTTTATCTCGCTTCTTTAAACGCGTTTAAAATTTAAACGCGTTTAGGATCGTACAAATTTTGCGTGTTTCAAAACAGCTTTCCAAACCCCCAAATCAAAGCACCTTTGCGTTTATCAACTCGTTTAAACGCGTTTAAAAAAAATTACACGCGTTTGGAAACCTTAATTCTACCCAAAAAGAGTTGATAAACACGCCCCATGTGTCTTAGTAATTTACTGTAGAAATTGATTATTATTGGCATAATACTACCGCGAAATCGTATGTTATTGTGGTTGTTCACCTTGTAGTTTAGGTTTTTTTTAAACAAAACAAAAAAGAAACATGAGAAAAACATAATTAGTGAAGGTTTGAGGAACATCATCAAAGGATAAGAAAGTTATGATGTTTTATTTGTTTTATTCTGTAACGTCACGTGCGAGATGCTCTCCCATATGTTTTGTTTTGTATGATCCTATAAATTGATCTTCTGTTTTTGATGAAGGAACATTTTTTTTCATATAGAGATATGTGTGTAAACATATGTTTTTAATGATGTATCAAATGTACAGGTACATTGATGCATATTCTTTGAGAAAATCTAAATTTTTAACAGAAAGAAAGGTTACACGACATATGAGAGCGCATCTTGCACGCATCACAAAATTAAAACTTCATACAATAGTAACTTTTACCCTTTGACGGATTTTTAACAAACCTTCACTAATATATTTCTTTCATGTCTCTACTTCTATCAAAACCAACTTTATTTCAGAGTGGATTATACCTATAATGTGGCTGCGGTATATATTCTTCCAATCATACAATGAATTATATGACTTTATCCTGTATATTTATTGAATATTTTTGTATATTTTCATATTGATTGTATGTACGGAAATAAAAACCATATGAAACTAAAAAGCGGATCTTAATCTCCTGGATGAATTGCTGGGAATCAGACAGGAAACCCTCACGGTCCAGGTTTCCTCATTGTATGACAAGGTCACTCCAATAGCACAATCTATTTTATCAGTGATATTTGTGTTTATGTCACTGATATACACACAAAGTCATATGACGAAGATCATGTTCAGTTAGCAGACGATATTAGAACTAGATAAAACATGTTATACGATACGAGGCTTATATAGTTACGATAGTGTTTGATTTGTTCGCCGAGTGAAATACACGAATTCGTTATGGTAATAAGATTATACTTTTGTGAAAAGTATGCATGTACATATATCTAAAATAAATAATGAATGAAAATTCCTTCTTACATGGTGACATAACATAATTTGATTCTCTAAAATCCTTTCATAGATATTGAGTTGAGTCATCTTGCGAGTGTGTGTATGTGTGTGTGTATGTGTGAGCGTACGTGAGTGTATGTGTGTGTACATGTGTGTGTGTATGTGTGTGTGTGTGTCTGCGTGTATGTGTGTTTCTGCGTGAGTGCGTGTGTGTCTGTGTGTACTTGATAAGACCAATATTATGGGATACCACACATTATTATCCGTATCAGACATCTGAGCAGTGGTTTTACAAAACCATATTTCCCTCGTTTCCAGTGCCGAGGGGCAAAAATGATAATATTGACAATATTACCATCTTTTAAAGATGGTAATATTAACAATACTTGTATTACCATCTTTCACAACAAAAGCTTATGGACTTGACGTATAATAAAACAGGAAATATCGTCTTGTATTGTCCCTTGTCTAACATCTGGGAGTTTTTCAATCAGGCGAGTATTACATTCTTGGCCGGCGAAGCTCCGCAATAAGCGCGCGAACGAGTGCCATTTCCCATAGGTTTACACGTAACCGATCGCCTCTGAATTGTGTGTTGTGTGTGCGCCCAGTTTCGTGGGGGTACACGACCGAAAATAGTGGGGGGGGGGGGGGACATTTGATATTATGTCCCCCCCCCCCCCTTCGAAATGGTGAGGGGGACGCGTCATGTACTCTTTTTCTCGAAGGTAGTCATTGTGCACATACGCACTACATTATAAAACATTATTCACAAATAAGTGTTTAGTGAATGAAATTTTGAAATAAACTCACATTCCACACGCTGTTTATAATTATTTTAGTATTTTTTTTCTTCTTTTTTATGATAACACGGATGTCCTCTCAAATGCATCCTGTGCATGTCCTGTGAATCAATCTGTGGAATCCATCCAGGATAGCGCCATCTATCGGTATAATCCGTGTCACCCAACCCCAAACAAGACTTTGCGAAAATGGCTCAAGATGTTGACCCTCATCGGCTGAATTTAGCCTACCAGGATATGACAGAGCTGCCCAAGAACATCATTCAGCATTATTCGAAGACGACATTTGTACTGGACCTGAGTCACAACAAAGTCACGTATCCTTTACCTGTATACAAGTGTGGCTTTCCCATACGTATGTCGTCCTGGGCGCTGGGGACTTTGTGTTTTGACCCAGTTGATCTAGTCAAACTACGCCGCTACTGTCCCGGCGTCTCACGGCCACCAACCGTGGTCGATCAGCTCGGGCACTGTGAGTGCAGTGGCACACTCACATGAATACACGGCGATGCCAGACCAAACAAAATGTCAGACCGATTGCATCTTGCCTTTTAGTAATCAAATACGAAGCGCCGCAACATAGCAATACCAGACAGATGAATGATACAGTGTCACACTATTCTTGTTTTCTTCATGTGTTATTGTATTACAAACATAAGAGAACAGTTAAGTCGAACTTGAGGTGTCCAAATTTCTCTTCCCAATGACGTTGTCGGAAATTGCAGCAGACATCAGAGGCCGAAGTTAGTGGCAAGAAGAGAAAATGTAAAGAATGTTATAGATTAAAACAAAAACATTCTAAAGGGATTTATCCGAGAAGAGTAGTAGATAAGGGTTGAGAGAAGTCAAAGGTGATCAAGAATGTCATGTGAATTTCTGAACTTGGCTCTGAAGTACAGGAAAGAATTCAACAAAATTGTGTTATGTGCTTGCACAAATTCAAAATCATTATACCTGTTAAGTCAAGACATCAGAGGAGCCAGATGTAATCCCAGCCAATCCAACGACAAAACAGACTGATTTTTTCGTCTTGTAAATGCCGGTAATGCCAAAACCAAAATCATGTTTCACCTTTCCTTAACTAACTCCTGTTGATCCTTTGACTAGGGAGCTACGGACATTGGAAACCTTTGAGAACATGCACACTCTGATTTTGGACAACAATGGCATCTCTTCTCACACCAAGTTCCCTACGTTGCCTTGCTTGCACACTCTATGGGTGAACAGAAATAACATTGCCAATCTCACCACGTTCGTGGAGAACATGGCCACCAATTTCCCGCAACTGAAATACCTGAGTATGATGAACAATCCCGCTGCTCCCAGCTACTTCAATGGAGGCTCGTTCCAACAGTTCCAGGACTACAGGTATGATAACATCTTCTTATTGTCTTTCTACTTCTCTTTCTCCTCCTCCTCCTCCTCCTCCTCCTCCTCCTCCTCCCACTCCTCCTCCTCATTCTCCTAAATATATGTAGCATCAGTATCATTTTCTAATTACATTGTAGTTTTATTATTTTCTTATCATTATTTTTTATTTATCTTTTATTTATTTATTATTTATTTACTCCATTTTTTTTTTTTTGGGGGGGGCATGACAAATTCTAAGTGATTTTGTAGAACAACAAGCAACCCAGCAAATTCACTTTACTACATAAGCTCCATCATGTTCAGATGAAAAGGTACTCTATGGGATTGGTGTAAAATTTCTGGGCCCTGTCTTACAAATATTGTGATTGATCGCAACTTAACTTGCAATTGATATCAATCATAACTGTGTACACCAGAGATAGGGAATTGGACTTGCAATCGTTTCAGGTCAATAGATCATTTTCGTTGTGTATGGAAATTTTAGTAACGTCTTTCTAACTATATGTTACTAATGATAACCCTAAAGCTTGTCTGAAGTTTGTCCGAGTAACAACAACTTCTACTTTCTGAGTGCCTTCCACCCATTGAAACTGAGCTACAAAATACAGATGAATGTAATAATGCCATGCTACGCAGTAAGAGATAAGTTGTGCATACATTACGAAAATGGCTAATTGCAACTCTTTACGAGATGGGGCCCAGGTGAAGTAAATGCAAAAATTCAACATAAAGAGTTCACCTGTGTCCCTGTATCCTGCAGGCAGTATGTGATCAGCCAGTTGCCAGTATTGGAGATGCTAGATGACAAGCCGGTGGATTGGGAGGAGAGGCAAGAGGCAGAACGCATATATAAACCCATGTTCACCACCAAGCAGCGTACCAAGAAGGTAGGCCAGGGGGGGGGGGGGGGGGGTGGGCTGGTGTTCCCCTGGATGATACCCCCTAGAATGCTATCCCCACGACAACTACCCCCTAGGACTCCTTTTTGCAGCAGCTGAAAATTTTACATGTACATCTCTAAGCATCTTACATCTCTAAGCGCTTACATTCTTTGTGATTAGCGCTATATAAATGCTGTTAATCATTATTATTATTATTATTATTATTATTATTATGGGGGCTTATGGGCAATTTGACTTCTGAAAAGCAAAGTTGAAAGACTTTTTTTTTAAGCACTAGGAGTCTTTTCATATTTCTCTTCTGATAAAAGCAACCATATCTAATCATTTACAGTGACAAACATTACTCAGGGCTGAAGGTGATTCAGCCCTCAAAACAAAACGAGAGTCCCTGTAGATTACTGAAAAGCCCTTGTCGACATTTTCTCATTCCTAGGGTATTATCCCTAGTATGGTTCAGTTTCTTTGTGTCAATCCATCACATCCTTCTTGTTACCCCATCTGGCCTATCTGGAAGTCACTCACAAATACTAAATTGAACAGCATTTCATGATTCAGTTATATGACAACATGTGGCATGGTCCATATTGGACTAAAAAATAAGAAACAAAATTTGAACTAAAACTACTGTATTGCAGACAAAACCATTATAAGATATGGCAATACAAGTAGCCAATTGAGGCAAGAAGGAATTCCTAAAATATAAGTCTTTTCTCTCATTTGCTAATTTGATAACATGGTTCAGGTTCTTTATTGGTCTGTAAATTAGGAAACATTTTTTTTTTAATGAAAAGTGCTGTATGCAGACTTGAAATCATTGTAAAGTATGGCAATAAATGTAGCTATTTGGGGCAAGAATGAATTCTCAATACTTTTCTCCATTTTGCTATCGCCAGAAATCCAGCAAGAAGGCCAAGACGCGGCGGAATTCTTCCAGCAGAGACAGCTCTGGGTCTGTGGATGAGACTACTGGTGGTATCGATGCACTCCCTGACCTTCCTGACCTCACAGGAGATACATGATAGATTAGGGAGGGGTGCAGGTATAGTCCTAGGAGTGGGGGCATGGTGGGGGGGGGGGGGGGTGGGTGGGGAGGGAGGGTGGTGGTTGCAGATATGGCCCTTGTCATTCAAAACCTGACTGAGCAAACTTTTTTTTTCCTTCTATTTACAACTCATATTGTTTACTTAATTTCCCATCTCCTTCTCTTACATGAATAAGAGTGATCTCGTCTTTCAACACCCACCTGAGCAAAATCTTTTTTTTTTTTCTTTTCTCACTTTGTGGGGCTCCTTTTGTTACTACCCTCACATGATTTTTCCCTTTCCTACAGACTCTTTTTCTTGCATAAAAAAGTGGAAATGCAGCTTGGGTACATTTACAAGCAAGCCCCCCTCTCCACCACTGCTGTCATCACCACCACGACAACATGATGAAACAGAGGGGAACAAATTCAATTATTTGTATTGTTCTTGTGCATCTGGGACCATATCAATGAAACCTTACTAGCCTAGTTACTTACTAAATATGCCTGTAGCTGAATGCAGTTAAGCTTCTAACTAGGCTTAGTAGAAAGGCCCCTGGTAGATGGGTGGTATTCCAAAATGCTCACTTAAAAGAAATGTTATCCTAACTCTAGATTTTCTCCTGAGTGGTATACCAGAATCTCTTCTAACTTTCGTCCAGAATTTTCTTGTAACTTTATTGAAATTTATGCAAGCTGGTAAGTTGAGAAAATTGGTATTCCAGAATGTGTGCATGAGAGGGTTCAGGAGAACCACCCCTGTCTTAGCCATTCATAACACACACACACAAAAAAGCAACAATCATATGCATACCGTAGACCTGTGTATATGGTAGAAAGAAACAAGAATGAGATTGTAATTGGCTCTTCATTAGGAAGTGCGTACTGGGCGTGGTCGAACCCTCCCTTAGTTGCATTAACTGCATCTTAGGAGGACATTCTGGAATACTAAATTTGGCCTCTCCTAGGCACCTCCTATCTCAGAGAATTATGAGAAAATTTTAAAGGAATGTCAGAATAGGTACCCAGCTTAGGATACACCTGGCTCTGCCTAGAATGAAATGAAAGGAGTTAACATTGTTTTTGTGAATATTATATAGTATACGATTTATATTACTACTGTACGATTTATATTACTACTGTACTACCACTATTGCTACTACTACTACTACTACTACTACTACTACTACTACTACTACTACTACTGCCACTCCTACTACTACTACTTCTTCCACTGCTACTACTTCTACTACTTCTTCTCTATTTTACTTCTTCTACTTCTACCTTTACTACTTTTACTGCAACTACCACTACTACTACTTCTATTGCACTACTTCTACTACTCTTTCTACTTCTACTCCAACTTCTTCTACTATTGCTACTACTTGTTCTGACACTTCATGACTCAGTATCATTGTTGCATTTATTTTCAAAAGTGTTGATGAAGTTTTTGATCAAATTGAAAAAAAAATACACATTACAATGTTATATTTGATAATGTATTTACTTCTGAAAATCTAGCACATAGTAGATAAATTAATAGTCTATCATACTTCCATACATCCATGCCTCAGTATTTCCAAGTCGTGAAGAGAACTGAAGGAGTTATGTCTTGCCAATCTGGATGGTGTTTGTCAAACAAATATATGAATATCTATGAAAATTGTGCAACCTAAATTTTTGCTGAATATAGTTATGCATGTAACTATAATTGATAGAGTACATCACAAACTGAGATTTAAATGTTGATGTCATTAGGCTCTGAATTGCCAACATTGCTATTTCTCTGGGTTATATTAGCATCTCACACTGATCTGTACCACGTTGTATTACTCATGAATTATTTGAAAATTATAGAATCATCAGTGTAACAATTATATTGTATTTTTATGATAAAAATATCACCATCAGATTTTTTTCAGGTAAAGAACCCTCTTTTTGCTATATTCTTATGGAGCACCCATAAAGATTAAGGTTAAAGATTTTCAGCTCAACAAGATTCCATTGACTTACCAGGTTCTCTGTTGCTTATGCATTTCGCACAAAGTCAGTGAAACAGCCACATATTACTGGAAACAGCGCCTCCTTTGTGTAATTCAGTATACAGTATTTATGCTATGAACAGTGTGCTTTATAAAAAGTATACTATTGATTTAGCAGATTTTTTTTCTCTCATAGTCACAAGATTGAGCAAATATGATCTTTATCACTGGGTGCTAGCCAACATTTCTTGACTCATTCAAATTTCCTCAGAGAGCCTCTTTACTAAATAATCTAGTCTTATGGGTGTTTCTTAAATCTTGTAAAAAAAAAAAACTGGTGTGGTTGTATGTTTCTTCTGTTTTTGAAACTGTGATTTCATTGACAGCATGTGCTTAGGGTATAATCTAAATTGGTATTTTCTCTATTGTCCTAAAAATTATATGAATATATTATATTATATTGTATTACTTACGTATCTGTCACAGGTCATGTTTCTATTTTTATAAAAAGAGAAAACATTAAAAAAAATCACATAAATGCCCAAATGTTTTACATATTCCTACACATATTACATGATCTTTCTATCTGTTGTGTCTTTCCCATTACTTTTCCCTAAGTTAGAAAACAGGCAAGTTGACGCTCTGAAGAATTACATATATACCGGACATAATATCTTGGTAATTTGTAAGGCATGCTTTGTACAATGGTTACTATTCCAAAGAAGATGTACGTAAATTGAGTATTTCAATAAGCAGTGACATACAAGTATGATACAAACTCATGACGTGCTCTATTTCCATGCAATATCTTAATATATACATACATCAAGAACATGATGTAAATGTGCTCGTGTTAAACTACCTGCATTTAATGTATTTGTATCAATCATTTTGATGACATTATTAGTATCAAGGGAGAAAGAGAGATGGATCGAAGAGTGAATATACTTTTGTGTGTGGTGTGTGAGAGAGAGAGACAGAGAAGGGAAGAGAGAGGGAGGGATAAATACGAGGGTGAGAAAAGGAAGAAATGTGAGGTAGAGAAAAAGAAGAAATGGGAGGGAGAGAATAAGAGGAAGGCTGCCTCTGTGAACGAGAGTTAAAGAGGAAGAGGGAAAACATGAAAAGTGCGTGTATGAGAGAGAGAGTTGGTTGGATGGATGAAACCTGGAAGTGATGGGACAGGAGAGAGGGTGATGCTACGAGGAGAATGAGGTTGATGTTGGGAGAGTGCATGGTATCATGGTAGAGCGCAAGTTTGACTACATTTTTTTTTTCAACGATATTTGTTTTATTCATTGTTTTTTCAAACAATCTCAAAATAACTAATAAAAAACAAAATCAGTACATGAAATAATCTGCACATAATTATATTCGTGTTTTCCTTTACGATGATATTTATATTGTCTACTGATATTTACAAGCAATAAAGAAATCAGTCCTTTAAGTATTCTACATAATTATAAAGGACATGGTTTTACATTTACATCTAAATATTACAACAGAAAATGTAGACCAATTGTACATTGCCATCGCTAGCTGGCGTGCTTGCTGTTCAAGTTACCGATTGTTCATTGATTGTTTACATAATCTGCTGTAACGTGCCACAATGGATATGTCTGTGGTAACTTGGATTTGGACGGTATTTATCGCGGCAATTTTGTTCATCAAACTGTCACACGTCGAATCTATCAAAAACGCATTACCTACAATAATCAAAGATGCGCTTGTTTATGGAAAACTCATGGATAAGCGGAAACGCTCGTTTCTGGAACGGTATCTGCTTGTGCCGAAGTGGTAAGTTCAGTCCGACGTGTACATTTTGTCGTCAGCATGGTTATGGCCTACCTAGGTCGATCAGCTGTCGCGAAGACATCGCCCCCGCCCCACCCCTTTTTTGAGCTGAGACAAAGCCGGGGATCCCTCGAATATAAAGAATGCGTGTTGCAGGCGAGGTGGGAGGGGCTAAACAAGTATGTCCCCCATATCGTAGGTCTAAATGTAATAGTTCTCCCAAGTCTAGCCCCGGGACTGCTCCCGCCCGCTCACTGCGTGAGCGGGCTGGTCGCAGTAATCCCAAGTCGAACTTCATTATTGACCATTGGCAAAAAAAGAAATGGCATTGTCGTGACATTGACAACGACATTGAGCCTCTTTGAGAGTCGTTGTCATTGATGACCCTTTAATCAAGGTCACAGCTTTTAAAAATATTTTGAACTGTTATATATTCATATTTTCTTCCTGTGAATGAATCTTGTTTCTAGGATTTCACATGTCAATTGGTTTGTTTGTACTTAGACTAATGATTCTTCTCTCCTTCTTATATTTTCACTTGTTCTTTAAGAGTTTCATTAAACATTTGTGTGCAAGACAAGTGTTGTTCTATGGGATTCATGTGTATTAATGGTGAATGATCCGCAAGTGGTACGTTATGGGTTAAAACATGAAAGCGATGCGTTTCACTTTCTGACCCTGCAGGTGGTTTCTGCACTTCTACATCCTGTCTTTCCTGTGGAATGGGATGACCTTCCTGTTTGTCCTCCGCTTCGCCACCCAGGGTACCGCTGTGCCGCCCTGGTTCGTCTCTCTGCTGGGGACCGTCACCAACTACCCAATCACCACCCCATCAGGTGGGTCGGAAGAACAGCTCGCATAGTGTTATCAGATAGGCCTTTGAAAATCCCTTATCATCCCCTTAATATTTTGTTCCTTTGTTCCTTTCCATATTTGTTTAATTCTCATTCCACAATAAACATTCAATGTCTCTGAAATCTTAGTAGTACCAAGCTAGAAATATTAAGATTGCATTTGATCTTTAAATAAGCTTGACTGATGTGTCAAATTGTATTTTTTTACACACATTTGATTTACACTAAAATTAAAATTGAATGATAATCTAAATCTTTTTAGAACAAAAGTGTTGCCAATTTGAAAAGCCAAAATAATGCTAAAATTCCTGTTCATCCATCTGTAAGTCCTCTCGTTGGTTCTCACCCTCCACAAATAATGTAAGCGAACAAAAGTGTTGCCAATCTGATAGCCAAAATCATTAAAATCCCAGGTCATGCATCTAATGAAGTCCTCTCCTTGGTTCTTACCCTTCACAGTGGACCTGGTGACCATGCTCATTGTTCTGGTTGTCATGGTGATGCATGCAGCCAGGAGGGTTTACGAGTGTGTGGCTGTGAGCGTCTACTCCTCCTCCAACATGCACCTTGCTCACTACCTCCTCGGCGTTAGCTTCTACTCCCTGTTAGGTGTCAGCATCCTCGCTGAGGGCCCACAACTCACTCAAGCAGGTACATCTACTTCACTCCTCACACTACCCTGGCTGCGATCCTTTTGGACATGGTTTATTCAAATAAGAGTCTAGTACTCACAAGACTAGTTATTCTGTCATTCTCCCATCTTCTCCCTCCGTGTAAGCTGGAGGAGGAATTGAGAATGATTAGTCTCCTGTAGCCAAACCTGTTTATTTAATATTGTAGTTTAGATTGACAATATCCAACAGCGTGGAAGCTAATCCATTTCCAAACCAGTGTGAAGTTGTGTCATCAAGAAATATGTTCCATCATGGACACACTCTGGTTTAAAAAGTTGGACTGTCTATAGCAGCACATATCTTTTCTTCTATTTAATAATTTATAGGGAACATCTCATCTCCATACTGTGTGCTTTGAATGATGTTAAAGCTGGGAACGATACCAGATTCACTTCCTCCTTGTATTTGAACTCCCAAATTAAAAAATGTCAGATGTCAAGTACTTAAGTGTAACCAAAACTATAACGATGGCTTTCCTTGCAGAGGAAATCTACGACTTTTGGCAACTTCTGTCAGGCGTTAGAGGGCGCCATATAGTCGGCCTCGTCATGATGGGCTGGGCAACGTGGCATCATCACAAGGCTCACCAGATCTTCGCTGGGCTGAGGACGGGCAAGAGAGGTATGTAACCCTTGGATACGGGCCATTGTCACTTGATCTACCCCAAATTAATCCAGCAAAAGTTGAGATTTAGGGTTAACCCTCTCACTACGTTTGTAACACATGCCTATACACAGTGAATAGCCTTCTTATGGTTGGGTACTGAAAAGGTGTAGTAGGGAATTGAATAGAAGTGGTAATGTTTTACTGGACCTTTAAGCATGGCAGGACTCTTCAGCCCTCAGGACAGGTCCTGCTTTCTAGGACTATTGTTTTGAAATATGAATGAATATGGTCCGCGCAGAAAGGTACAGTCACAATTAAACTACTCATACTGTTACTCTTTAATCTTTAAAATGGAGTGTTAGTAGTAAGGTGGTGGTTTAGGATTTGGGTGACTGTTATTTTCTCTAGTAAAATAAATGCACATATAATCTACTGTGACAACCTGATCGGTGAAGTCTGGATGCGTTGTGATTGTGTGATCTAGAAGCTTATTTTTTTATTTCGCCCATCAATACAGATGTCAATCGACACCTAATCCCGCGGGGTGACTGGTTCGAATACGTGTCTTGCCCCCATTATCTGGCGGAGTGCCTCATCTACATTGCTCTGGGCATCATGCTCGGCCCAACCCACATCACCTGGTGGTTTGCCCTCGGGTTCGTGGTCTCCAACCAGTTGACTGCTGCCATCATGGTCCACATGTGGTACAGGGAGAAGTTTGAAGACTACCCCAAGGATAGGAAAGCAATTATTCCTTTTCTTATATAGCGCTTGATGCGTTGTGACGGTGCTGTAATTGATTCTGCAATATTTGGTAGTTTGACATCTTCAATTTTTTTAAATGTAATTACGAGTTGAGGGAAAAGTTTGAAGACTACCAAAGGACAAGAATGTAATTATGCCTTTCTTTATTTAGCACTTGTGTTACCATGTGACAGTGGCATGATTGATTTCTTCAATATTTGATAGTTTGATATCTTCAATTTATTAAGTAATTATGAGGACAGGGAAAGGTTTGAATATTTCCCCAAAAGCCAGAAAATGAATTATTCATTTCATTGTCGAGCATTTGTTACCATGTGACAGTGGGGTGTTTGCTTCTGAAATAATCAAAGCTTGTGATCTGCAATTTTAGAAGATTTAATTCATGGTTTAGAGAAAGGTTTGAAGACTATCCAAATGATAGTAAATAATTCTACAATTATTTCTATAGCACTTGCTTTCATTTTGTGCTTTAAAATATGCTGCGGTAATTCAACGTCTCAATCTGGTGATTATACTAAAATCTACGTAGCTTCTACGACCGAACAATTTTGTTGTAACAAATTATTATTATCTTTTTTTTACAGTATGATTATTTTCTCAAATATACTGTTGTATTTTAGTGCCAAATTTGGTCTAAAAAGAGAAAGAAAAAGGTTTGAAGACGATCCAAATGATAATAAAACCATTCTACAGCTTATTTCTATAGCTTTTGCTTTCATGTTGTGCTTTAAAATATGCTGCAGTAATTTATTGATTTTATATAACATTGTCGCAAATACATGTGCAAAGTCTCAAACTGGTGATTATGCTAAAAATCTACATAGCTTCTATGACCGAACAATTTTGTTGTAACAAATTATTTTGATTGTGTTTTTTTTACAGTATGATTATTATCTCAAATACATGTATACTGTTTTATTTTAGTGCCAAATTTTATTCTAAAACCAGTAAACATTACATTACTAGGACGTTATATACCTTGAAGGTTGTGTTCATGCAGAAAACATTTGTTTTCTTCTGCATTTATGACTTCAATGCATTCCATTGTTTTTTCTTAATCTATGCAAAATATATTATTATTTGTAGAACCCACAGTAAACGAGGAAGGATATGTGTTTATGTGTGATGATAAGACTAGCATGTACATTGTCTGACAGGTAACTACCATAGCTGCTCTTTTGAAGAATGATTCTTAAAATCAGCAAAAAATAACATTGTTTGTTTGATTTTTCATATTATCCTAATGAGTTTTGGTTAGATTGATAGAGCGATGGATGAATAGAGTTGTTGAAAGTGATAGTATGGTAGAAAAGATGAGGGGGAGACAGAGATAGAGTAGATGAGAATGAGAGTGATAGAGAGATAGAGTTGATTAGACGGATACAGACATGAAGTCTTGATTGATTAGAATGAAAGAGAAATAAAATCAGTGAAGCTATTTGATACAGTTATAGGGCTGATATCAGTGGTCGAGAAATCTGTGGATATAGATTATATATATATAGATTATTACTGAGTGCGATAGATATATATAGTTGATGTGATGAGTAGAGAAATAGAGTCGGGGGAATTAAAACGCTTGCTTCGATTCTTTGTCTCTCCTTTCTTTAATGGTTCACATAATTACTAGCTCGCTTAGCTAATTAGTAATGAGACCCCCCCCCCCCCTCCCCCGCTCTCTCACACACACACACTTTCTCTCTCTCTCTCTCTCTCTCTCTCTCTCTCTCTCTCTTCCTTTCTCCTTCCAATCTCTCCGTATCTCTTTCTCTGTATCAAAATGTATCCCATCGTACTTATAGCCTTGATAACAAGGGGGGGGGGGGGGGGGTGCTTGACTCCGAAACTTTGAAACCTGGGAGGCGTTTCATTGAAAGTTGTCAGCGCTGACTAAGGAGTCAGTGCCAACAATTTAAATGAAATCCTCGGTTTTGATTGGGTGAGAGCACAAGCCTCTGACTGTTACGATGGTAACTGTCGGAGAAAGACAACTTGTCAGTGCTGACAACTTTCATGGAACGGTCCCCTGATCCTATCCCAAACCAAATTTCCCGTGAGACACCTTGTCCACATAAACTGCATAAATGATGTACTTAAGTTCTGAAAACATACCCTGTGCCAATCGCAAGGCATGATAATGTCCTGTCCAGCGTCACGTCCCCAGTCCCTTCACCAATGACAATACCTTTTGGATGAATGTCATGCCTTGAAATTTGATGAATTGAAGTGTTTTCAATTCAATTGTGTGTGATTTATGTGGCTACTGATGAAAATGCTAATTAACGCTATTAGGAATATATTCATTTTAATTTGTATTATCTAATTCATTGCATTATGCAAGTTTTTTTTATATGTATCTTAATCTGTGAAGTAAACTGGACCATCATTGTAAAAATTGGAAGAGGAGAAATAAATTAATTGAATTGAATTGAATTGAATCGACATTTGACCTCGTATCCGCGCCTATTGAACAGTCATGAAAAATTCAGCGCATGCGCATAACTTATATCTTTGAAAGTGCGCGCTCTTTATCACTCTCGCGCATAATATTTTCCATGGCGCATGCGGATGCAGGGGACGTGAAGAAAACCTAAGAGAACTTGCGAAGGAGTAAAACTAAAGCGAAACTATCATAAGCACAGGGGGAATCAAAGATGTCTTCGCACGAAAATAACAAGGGCCTTTCAAAGAGTCAGCTCCATAATCAAATCTCGGCTCTGCAGCTTGAGAACCAGACGCTTCACCATAAGATGGAACTCCAAGAACAGAACGCCTCTCTGAAACAAACCGAACTTTTCAAAAAGCTCTCCACATGGCTGGAAGAGAGAGGACTCTGCGTTCCTAATGAAGATTTGTTGGAAGAGCCATACTCGACAAGAAGCACAGGGTCTCAATCTCAACCCCGACTACCCATGAGGCAGGGCATCGTACAGAACCTGTACAAGCTGAAGATCGCTAGATGTTCAGATCAGACTGATCCTGGAGCTCCTTTGGAATCCACAATAGCTCGGCCAGAGGAGGCAGCAGCCAATAAGGGCCGCGACACGGTATCTGATTGCTGGGAGAATGAAACAGAACTTGCCGGGAGTCCTGGCAGGAGAATGAGGATGGGTTCTCAGAGTCCGTATCATCAGGACAGATGTACCCCTGTCACGTCCACACCTGTCAAGAAAGACTGTGTCACTGCAAGCATACTTCCGAATACCATACACGACAACGAGCTTGTCCACGGGAATCGCACATTGTCGATTGAAGACGTCAAGAGAGACCTCGAGACCTCTTCACGGGGAACCAATTTGGAAGAAAAACAGCAGGTATCATCAGGCAATCAAACGCCTATGCTCAACACCTCCAAACACAGCGGGTACCACTTCTGTAAAAGTCCAGATCGAAAGATACACAGAAGCGATGGCGGGTCACTCTGCATTCACCTTAATCATGATACTGTCGTGGCGTCCAGTCCAGACATAAGCCACATTCAGGGTGGCAAAGCAGCTAGATCAACAAACGATATTTATAACGGGCATCCACTGAGCTCTACCCCAATAAAATCTCAGAATACGCCTTCACATATTAAGAAGAAGGTCGTCTTCCAAGATGATGTAGATAGTTTCCCCGCAGTTCAGATGGGGTTGTCCAATCGACACCCTCGCCACAGTGACGACCCGCTCAGGATTCCAACTCCCGACAGAAGTTTCGCCGTTGAACCGGGGTTCGAAGTAAAACGTCGCAGAGGCTCATCCAACGAAAGGGAAGAAACCAGTAGTGAGAATGATGGCAACAGGCGCCCTGGATCTACTAGTCAAGTCCATAGAGAGGACAGCACTGGCCACACTGCGTACTACGATGGACGAGTGTCAGAGCATGTGTCGTCACCACCTGGCCCTCTTTGTGATCCCAATCGAGACATAGATGTACATCATGATATTGACTACGGCACGCCAAAATATAATCAGGGATATTCCCCTATGAACATTCACTCTCTCCGTGATCGTGAATCACAAGAGGGGAAGTGCACTAGACCAGTAGATAACCATGGCAACGTAGAGGTCAAGTCAATTGTAACCTCACTGGAGGATGCTCTCCGGAATATCTTCAAGCAGAACCTGGCGGACGAGATTCGCATCACCGAAATCCGGCGAAATGCCATGAAGCGGTTCTTCACCTGGAAGAATGTTGTCGAAGGAGTGTTGGCGAAACTAGGCGAGAAAGAGAGGGAGAAGTTGTCGGCTGATGTCCGCCTACTCGGGCAGAGTATCCCTGCGTGTCTGAGGGAGGACTGGTCGTCGGGGTTTGACGACTTGTCGACAGGGGCTTTGGACATCTCGGACATGTCCGTGGATCAGCCGAATCAGCCTCGTGAAGAATCAGCATTGAGACTTGAAGATTTAGATGGGATTCAATTCAGACCCAGCAACCCAGTGGCATCATATTTGAGGCACAATGATCCACAACCAACGTCCTATCTTGCACATGACACATTGAAAGGTAAACCGTTTTCCCATAATCTCCCAAATGGATTTTGGAATATAAAGAGGGTTCAAAATATTATATTTTCCCTAAAATTTTGCTTGGTCAACCGCAAACAGCATGGAGAGTGTCAGGATAGATGGAGGGGTCAAACAATGTACTATCAAACAAGAACAGCACTTAAGGTGATACCAGGAACAGAACGCGCCAAAACCTTGTTTCATAGATCCACCCCCTCCCATAATGCCTCTTGTGAATATTGAAAAGTGATAATTCTGCCTTTTATAATGCATGCACTCACTCATGTATGATTGCATGAATCAATAGGTGTAGAAACAATTCTAACGAGTAATTCTGCTAAAATCTGTTTCGATAAAAAAAAAAATATATGCTATTTTGATAAGGAGGGACTTCCTTTTGTCTAGTCTATAATTTATAATTATATGGTTCATTTTATAACACAAGAGTTGTGCACGTGCATTATATTTTTTTTTCCAAAACGGAAATAACATCTCTACCAAGGGAAAAGTGCAATAGTTTGGAATCACGTTGGAGCGTCGTGGAGAGTTTTCACGCCTAGAGAAACAATATTGAGGATAGTCGGAACATAGGTTAGATCAAGAAGAAGGCTATGTAAAAAAAGAAGAAAAGGGAAGAAGAACAGGGAAGAAGAAAAAGAGGAGGAAGAAGAAGAAGAAGAAAAAGAAAAAAAATAAGAAGAAGAAGAAGAAAAAGAGGGAGAAGGAGATGAAAGGGGTAGCTTAAATATTTCTTGTTATCGTACATAGCACTATTAAGAAATAAGGAAACCTAAATGTTGTAACTTCTTTTCTTTTTGGTCATTCTTAGAATCACGACGGTCATCCAAGAGGAAACGACCCCCAGAACCACCGTCGGCATCTCCTCCATCCTCGTCCGAGAAGTCTCCAGATACCACCATATTTGGAGAAGTTGCTTTCCAGCTAGAGAGGATTATTCTGAGCAGGATATTTCACGGTGGATCCAAACAGTTAACAGGTATCAACTTCTACACGTTTCCATTGAATACCATTACAGAACGAATTTTTTTACAGTATTTAAAGGTATAGTTTCCTATGTGAGATACCTACCCTTTAAAATAATCCCACAAGCAAAGACAAAATGATTGTAGAGCCTACTCATGTAAAATTTCATTAAAATATGACAATTAATCGCAATTATTTATAACACGGTGCTCTCATCCTCTCTAAGCATATCGCACACATACACACAAACACATGCACGCAAACACACACACACTACGTTTGTGGGACACATTACTCCAACTTCGTGGGTTTTCGTTGTTTGCTCTGGTTCAAAATAATTAACATTAGTATAAGCTTACACTGTAGCTGCTAGCCTCTTACCAGGTAGATAATGTTGTTTTACGCTCCCATATGTGCAAGCAGGAACATGGATCGAAGTGCATCTACGAGATGGTATTCTGAAAACTAACATTTTTTTTTTTCATTTAAATCCCCTACGCTCCAAACTTATGATTGGCCTATTGCCACAGTTGTTGACTTCAGTCAATTTGCAGTATACCAACTGGTTTAACTACGGCAGTTCTTGACTTAACTTTCTTTCAGAATACCACCCTAATACATGGCACCCTTGAGTTCCATGGAGCGATTTGATTCCGCAAAATTCACATTCACTTTGCGACACCTTCTCTTTATATGCATACTCTCCTTTTGTACTTTCTGCTGCCAATATTTAGGTTATAACCTGTCCAACGTGGAGAGGATGGTTCAGAGTCACTATGACTACCAGGATCGTCCGATGATCACCAAACAGCTGCAGGAGGTCAAAGCTCAATTAGCTCTGTACGGCTGGGACCACGACTATCATCCCAAACTTGTATCGCACTTGATCAAGACATACGGGACCTTTCCCACCAATGCCAGGGCGGGGGCCGCTGCCAGAAAACGCGGTAAGACACAGTACATAGATGTAGTCAACATTGTCAGTCAATGTCGCCCGTTTGAATCATTCCAAAGGTTTGTTTGTTCGATGGCTCCTTATCTTAAAATTAGATAGGACTGGGTAATCTGAAAATCAAATAGCATAGGTAATCAGAAAATAAGAAAAGACTCGTTTGTCAGAAAATGAAATAGGGTTCGTAAAACCGAGAATAGTAACAGTTTGTTAATCCGAAAATACAATATAAATTATGATTCCTTGCATCTTTGTGTACCACATAAAACTGCTCTATACGATGTATGTGTAATATTGTGCAAAAAATGCCTCAATGGCGTATAAATATGGAGTTAATCCGGAAATAATTGAGTAAGAAGGAAATAAGGTTAGTACGTCTAATCAATTTCGGATTGATTAACCCTATTTCATTTTTTGGAGTAACGAACCATATTTCATTTTCAGACAATCAGACCTTTGGAATAACGGAGCGTAGGCATAGAAGGAATATCGAACCTTTGGGGAAATGGGCTGTAATGTTATCAATATTCCCTTCACCATGTTCACACTGCCACGGTGCACGGGCCTCGTTCTAGTCTGAACAGCTTGTGATGCGTTCATACTCACGATTAGATCGACTGATCGATCCGCACCCGTGCACTGTTGTCTGTGTGAACAGGGTGCTATACATTTCGCTTGTCTGCGTTGAGGGCAGCAGACGTAGAAAAGAAGTATCTAATATTTTAAAGGTTACGTTTAGCAACACTGGTGCAGGAATGCACTATTGGCAGTAAAACGATAAAAGTGGTCATTTTCCGGGCTTTCGGACGTGGACCATGCTTGGATACTCTTCTTTAGGATGGGTTGATATTGTGGTTGTGGTAGTAGGGGTGGTGGTGGTGGTCGTGGTGGTGGTACTGGTGGTGGTAGTGGTGGTGGTGGTGGTGGTGGTGGTGGTGGTGGTAGTAGGGGTGGTGGTGCTGGTGATGGTGGTGGTGGTAGTGGTGGTGGTGGTGATGGTGATAGTAGAGGAGGTGGTGATGGTGGTGGTCGTAGTAGTGGTGGTGGCGGTATTGGTCGTGGTCGAAGAGGTTGAGTGCGCGATGTGTATGAGTTAATTTCACATTGCACAGTGTTGGGGATATGGTTGTTGATTGTATAGAGTGTATATTGATCATATGGTGCTAGCATTTGTTTATATATCACCACTTCCGAAACTTCCGGAATATGGAATTCAAATGGAAGCAATTTCACTCGCAGCGATTCAAAGCGAGAGCATTGTAATGCACAATTGATAAAACTGTGCATATGTACATGTACATACTTTAAATCTATTTTTGAAACGTGTTTTCATACATGTACATTTCAAAAACTTTATATAACAGGAAGGTTTCGTTTAGGAAAATTCTGAATATAATTTACACGATTTATAACTACCATGGCAATACATACAATGACGACTGACTGTTTATATATTGTATTCACTATTTTTGCCAAATTTCACGAAGCTATAGATGTAACTTTAGCTTATTGCCGTTGTCAGACTATAGTTCCGCTGCTGTTCTTAAAATATATTATCTTTTTACTTTTCTAAAGATGGAGCTTCGGGTAGGTATACTATGTTGCACGCGAGCAGCAAAGAGATGTTATATCATGAGGAGATGCCCTTACTATCAAACTTGTGTCTGGCAAGCTTACAATATCATTTCATATTATTAACATTAACAGTTTGTTAATGGTAGCATTGACTTCATTACCAGATACAGCCCTTTATCAGCGTTACAGTCCCTACCTGTAACTGCTTGTCAGCGTAGGGCAAAATAGAAGAAATTTCCATTGCCAGAGCCATATTGCATATAGGTTTTCAATTATTGTAACTTACCATCAATGGCAACTACCGTGGCACCTGCCAATTAGTTCTCACTATTACACCTGTTGACATAGTAGTTACCGTTGACTGTAAGTTACAATAAATGAAAACCTATATACATGGTCCAGGAGTGGTTTCCTTAATGTTCAGTATGCGTACACGTGTATCAGGCAGTTTGATAGTAAGGGCATCTCCTCACGATATAACATCTCTTTGCATGTTCCAAGTGTATCCACACGTGTCAAACGCTAAAATATAATTCTACTCCAGCGGCAGAGCTCGATATATTGACCCAATTGTTCACATTTGTCTGGGAGCACCAAATTTGACAAGCGTGTAAACGACCGCCATTCAAAAGAAGTATTGACAAAATTGTATAGACAACATTTGAATGGTGTACTTCCACACATCATATAGGGTGTCATATTTAAGAGGATTAAATTTAATACACGATAGTATTAAACTTAGGGAGCTTTCGGGTGATTTTCATAAGACATTTGGGAAACAAAGATGATTGTTTACAATTTTTCACCAAATATTTTATTTCATTTCATAAATTGCACGTTTCCTTAGACATGTACAGTGTTTTAAAAATTCGCCTTTACTCGGCAGACGACCGATATCCCCAATATCAAACGATATTGATCTTATAATGGTTTGAATATCTCACGAGATTCTCTATATAGCTAGAGCTGTGAAAACATAAGTTCATGCTGGCAGTTGATGGACATTATGCTACCACTTAGCATCCGAGATATAATGGCAACATCAAGACTATCATAGTTAACCAGAAGTATACTTATTGAAAAGTGCAACAACTGAGATACCGTTTTGAGGTTAGGTGTTTTCTGACCCACTTATAACATTGTGTGATTGTACAGAAGTCCATATCTAACCTAGATTTGAAACAAAACTTCTTAGCTTTGTACTAGTTTCATATTCAAAACTTCCTTATTTTTATTATGTAAGACCACCTCGATTTTGAAGTCTGAAATATTATAAAGGTGAGAAATAACATGCTAATAATGACGAAAAGACTCCCGAATTTATTGTGTTAATTAAGGCAAGCACAAGGAAATGCAGCATAAATTCAATGTATTTCACGCAAGTTCTTCTAATTGTCATTATTTAACATAATACATGGCAATTTAGGATTGATTTCACTTAAACTTTAAATAGACTATATCAAAAAAATTGTATTTTAAGCGGTTACAATTCATACATTCTTTACCGTTCATCCGGTATAAAAGTTTATGGGTGCAAATACTTGCTATAAGTACCGGACGTATGGCTTAACAACTTTGTTCTAAGGTATGTTGTTTTGTCCATTCTATACATTGTGCATTTTCTTTTTATTTGTTCACTAGACATGTGTCCACATGGTAACTTTAGGATGGTCATGCAAATACATTCTGCTGCGCCTCGTGTGTTGTGCCTTGCTAAGCAGATCTCGTGCACATAATTTGCACCGACCAACTTAGACATGCGCATGAATTGCGAAACCGCACTGGTGAAACGACACACGTGCCTGCAAACCTTCTTCGGCTATTCGTCTCCGGACGCCAAGATTAAGAGCATCCAACAACATGTCCAATGCCGATATTAGATTTTCCTTCGCTGCCAGGTTTAGAACCGGATGGACTTTGCGTCGGGCAACGTGGTTTCAGCCGATCACTGGAGATGATCAAGCCGGATAGTACGTGCTATGTTTGACTCCTAGTCCCAGAGGGTCCACGAACTGAGGTTTAATGAATTATAATCAAAGTTGAGAGTGCGGTCATTGGGTCGTTCTCGGCAGCCGTTGTACCACGGGGAATCAGCGATATACTTGAAATCCCCCCACTCCCTCTCGTGGAGGTGAGGCAACACTTCGCAGATCTTCTGGAGGGTAGGCGGGAAGATCGTGGACACCATGCCTATCTTACGCCATTCGTGGTAGCTCCTGAACAGAGCTTCGTCCTTATCGACTTTGAGCAGGTAGTCGGCCAGGTCCTTCAAGCTTTCGAAATCCGCGACGTGGATGTACGACTTCGGCGGGGCGACCTTCTCGTAGTCTTCCTTCTTCGTGCCGTAGACGACCGGGATGATACCTTGCTTTAAGGCAATCAACCAGAACTTCTCGGTGATGTACTCGTGGCATTCAGTATTAGGGATAGTAAGGTAGAACTTGTACGAGGCGAACAGCGCGTTGCACTGGGCTGACCTCCGCGGTAAACAGGTAAGATTCCCGCATGCTCCGTAGGTATCCAAGGGAAGGAGTTTCTGGAGCTCTTTCACAAAGGGCATTCGTGGCCAGAAGACCTCTTCGCAATTTGTGGCCACCCATGATATTAGACCTTTCCTGTTGTAGAAACTCTCCGCAATGGCTGGGCGAACTTCACTGGACTCAAATGGACGAAACACCCCGAATGGGAGGTGGATTTCTGCATCAGAGCGGTAGCTCATGAAGACGTGGTATTTGAGACGCGCGATGTCAAAGTTGTTATTCCACTTGATGATACGATGCGGTGACTCGGTGCTATAGAATACCCATGTCTGGTTCGGGGCTGGTGTGGTGGTGTCCAGTGTCTTCAGAAAGCTTGTTCCCTTCCATATCGACCCGACCATGTTAAAGATGACGGCATCTTTGCCTGGAATCATCTTCATGGCGGTTCCTATGGTCATCTGAACGTTGCACCGATAGCCAAGTGATGCACAGTCCACGTGCGACAAAAACGCCCTCTTCTTATCGCCCTTTTCCAAAACATTCCTGAAGCTATTCATTTCAGGAATATAACTCATCTGTGTCATATCACCAAAGATGTGGATCCTCTGGATGCACGGTTTACGAGGGGGCTTCCTCACTGTGGATATGGTTAAATGGGTTAAATGGTCAGACCGACCAGGGATGGGTTGATCCTGTTTGCCCCTATCGTGTCCGTTCCCATTCTGCGGAACAGACACTCTTGCTGCAGCGCGTCCACCAGGTAGGGAGTCCTTTATCTGTGTATTGCGGTCTTCAATGCCGCTCACCTCAGGAGCTGGAGCGCATCGTTTGCCGGTACACGGCCGGGGCAACTCCATCTTGCCGTCAGTTAAGGCGTACTTGGAGAATGACACAACGTGAACGTTGCCATAGTGCCGCAACATATAATAGGTCAACAGCGTCATCAAGATGGTTCCTATACAGAACCCATGGAAAAAGTGGATGTTGAGCTGAAAGAGAACAAGAAAAAAAAAACATTGAGAAGGGTTAGTTGGGTATGCATGCTAACTGTATATAAATCCATGACATGAAATTGTTCCTTTTCAATTACAGCACTAGAAGTAGGCCAACTCCTTCGTCAGAGATCCGAGGAAGCTAACAGTTATACTTCCCTGTTATGTATAAAGAGCATTTTCACATTCTCATTTTCCCATTCTTTAGTGATTTGTATAATGTTACCCGACCCTGCTTACAATAATGGGAACCTAGTTCAGGTTTAGGTTTGGGCGGCTGTCGTAAACGTACATGTAGTTCATGTTAAGTAACTGCGCTGTTGGATATTATTTGACTTTGCTCCAGTGCTAGAAGAAAGAAAAGCATTGCTCAAAATATTCAAGAATATGTCCATCTCTTTATTTATGTATTACAGTACATTCTATGTTGCTTTTGTTTTTTCTCAAATAAATGACAATCATTCCGATAACATGGAAAACACGCCGCAACCCCCCCTCCCCCCACCCCCATATCTTACATTGACCACTGGATCATATCAATGAAAATAAATGCAAAACGATTTTCTTCCGTGTTTGACAATAAGCAAAATCGCTTATCAGTGATCGGCACAAAGATTGCATTCCCACTCCAGTTTAACCCCTCTCAATAGTGTCACGACTGTTGGCATGCAGGTGTGCAGAAAGTAAGTGCATTTGTATTGCTTGGTACTGAGAGGATAACATAATTATATACGCGTACATTTTCGCATATGGAAAGTGCGACATAAGTACAATGCGTTGGTTTATGCAGATCAAAGCATTGTTGGATTAATATATCAGATATCATATCTTTTTAGATTTGGTCGTGGATACTTCGTTTTAACAGCATTTTGAATATATTTTTCAATCTTTTTTCCAACATAAAAAAATGGTACAAATCACAGAAATGCGGGCTATGCTCGTCTCAACCTTGTTATCGTGACATTTTATTTTATATCGCTACGTGTGATTTCACACGTGATATTTGGTTGAATCCCGCTATGTTCCTAACACGTCAGCCCAATAAAAACAGCTATAGAAGCCCGCTCCAAAAGAACTTGTGACGACATAGAATGTCCCATAACATGTATTCATCCCGAGAATGTACATGTATTATGTGAATTGTGAAATGTGAAAGGAGGAAGTACCCATTTGTTGGTACGCATACCATATGGCCTATTTCAATTTCCAGGTTTGTTGTATTTCGATTATTTTCTCATTCGTCATACGGGCTTTTGTTACCAATCGTTTAATTTGACGCGTCGGCGTCTATAGAATTAGCTGTAAAAATAAACTGTTGACACTTTTGATAAATATTGCTTTCTTTCACAAAACTGTAAAAAGTATTATTTTTGTTTTAACACTATCAAGCGTTTCAAGGGCGTAACTTGTAACCGTTTCTCCCCCGCCAGGCCGCCACAATGAAATTGCGCTATAACTTAGAATGATGACATCAAAATGAATCGTGTACAAATTTGCTGAGCGAAGTCTCTGCGTAAAAAGTTGCGTCATTTCTTCGCGTGAAATCATGAAATTTAGCAAATTATGCACTACACTTTCGATTGTGTCAAATACAAAAACGAGAATCACCAACTCTTCGACTAAAACATACCACGATTGTCAATGGGAATTGTTGTGTAAAGTTGGTATTCATTACGCAATATCGATGTATGAGACCGAGTGTTTGCACCTTGCTTATGGTAATTTGACACAATGTTGAGTAAATCATGGTAAATCACATAAGTCACATACATGGAACAGTTCGCGTAGCTAGCTCAACGTTGGACAAGTAATGTCGGCGCTAAAGATAATAGGACGTCAAAGCATTGTGATAACTGTGGAATGCTTTTGACATTCATTAGGACGCTGAAGAATCCAAACAGAGCTTTTGATATGTCATACTCGAGTTTAATATCCTTCCTGTTGCATATATGCAACAGATATGATTTCAATTTTTGTAATTTACCATTAATGGTAACTACCATGGTAGTAACCAACAGGCTTTCAGCATAGATACAGTTGCTATGGCAGTTACCACCAATGATAAGTTACGATAGTTGATAACATAATGTAACATGACCCTGATGTGTATAAATAGATACACGAAATCCATGGCAAGCGTCTTGGTAATTAAAATGTATATTTTACTCTGAATGTGGATCTAATAAACTGTATCTATGACAAGTTGTGAAAAAGCACCCTTCATACATATTTCAGTTGGAATTCACACATTTTAATGCTACAATATAGACAAAAAATAGGTGAATATACATGTTTAAAGATCACACACAGCCCGAACTGTCATCTGGGTTGTGAAAATAATCGGCAGGAAAAAGTTCGCAAATGCGTCTGCACAAACCGGTTTGTGTTGTCACGTTTGACGTAATGTTGCATTTAAAACTTCTTGTAGTTGAATATGTCTTTACATAGTACACTGTAAGAAAAATAACTGTAAATTACCGAAAATGGCCGTTTCGCTATTATTACGGTATTTTTCTTGTAAAATGGTAGGGAAATCGTTATTTTCTAGGAAGTCGGCTTGAATTGACAGTTACCAGCACTTACTGTTAATAAACAGGAATCGCGTATTCATACAGGCTATCATGTTTATTTTCGAATTGTTCCCATTGTTCCATTTCCGTAACAAAAACGTGTTATAGTAAAAATAGAACAAGTTCCTTCATAAGACAATACAAGATAAATATCACTGTTGATAAACATGTTTCTCATATACTAACGGGCTTCTTTCCTCTGTTAAACAAGGGCAGAAAAAATATAACTGCGAGAAAACGAGTTTCTTGTATTACATCCTGTTAATTTAGAAAGTTTAAGTTACGTATTAATTAAAGAAAATTTTCCTGTCAAAAAGATGGCAATATTTTGTATTTAACAAATCCAAATATTTATAAAGGTTTTCTGCTCGTTCTAACAACGCCCACAATATACTTGGAACGTTTTCAAAAGGGTTTTGTAAGGTCCTGTGCGTCTTCGTCCTAAATGAACGTTTTTAAAACGTTAATATAACGTTAAGGTGTGGACTTCGAAGTTTAGGTTTTTGAGAACGCTTAAAAAACGTTTTTGGACGTTACAAAATCCAACGTTTGCTATAGGACGTTTACAGAACGTTTGATATAGGACGTTTACAAAACGTTTTTTGTTAGGTCCTGTACGTCTTCCTGTACGTTGTTGCATGACAATAATATGACGTAATATATTCACGTAAATATGACGTCTTTAAAAGACCAACTTATCCTAATCCCATCCCATCTCAGTATAATCCCAAGCCTAACCTGAATTTATACCGGTAGTTGACTACTTTCACATCAAACAAGTACTGTTCACCCAACAGACCGTTTTCGTAATGTATTCACAACTTTCCCCCTAACTGCGTAGTAACGCGATATTACATGCACCTGTATCCAGTCATTCAGATTTAATGGATGGAATGCACTTTGAATCTATTAGTTGTTGCTACTCGGACAAACCTCGGACAAGCTTTGGATTCCCATTAAAAAGTTTGCATAGAAAATGGCCTACTGGCACAGTATGTTATCTACTTGAAATGCATATTGATAACTGAGATGCTCATGAATCATTCATGCATGCATTAGGCCTATTGACCATATTTTTGTACATTTGAATAGATAACCGGAATATTCAAGCATACATTCCAATAAACGTTTTGAAATTTAGACATTTAAACAATAAATGCCATTTAATTGAGTGCAGACAACAATAATTACACCAAAATATTAATATTTAGTTGTATTAACCCACACATGCGGGGCATATTACCGTAGTACTATATATATGAGTGTGAGTGTACTGCAAAGACGATAGAAAGGATAGGATAAGATAGGAGTAGGATAGGATAAGATAGGAGTAGATAAGATAAGATAAGATAAGATAGGAGTAGGATAGGATAAGAAAGGAGTAGGATAGGATCCGGGTTATGTGTGCGTATGTACCCATGTATGATTAGTCATGTGAGACAATGTCACTCTATATTAATTTTTTTTTATCATACTGGTTATTAACATAACGTCCAACACATAGTCATAAGGTTTTAAAACCGTTCCAAACGTTTTTGAAGGTTTTCTGCACGTTCTAACAACGTCCACAATATATTTAGAACGTTTTTTTTTCAAAAGGTTATACTAGAAAAGTCAATTTAAAGTGAGTTTAACAGGAAACTTCAGTATGAAAACGATTTTTTTTTTAATGACGGAATGAAAAATACAAGAATAACATTTTTACAGGAAAGTCAATGTGACAGAGCAGGAATTAAATTACTTCTACAATGTTTTAAAACATGATGAATACAGGAATGGAGCACATATTAAAAGGAACCTGTATTTTAATGAGAGTGTATGAAAAGGGGAAAGCAGAATTGTTAAATAACAAGGTGGTAAGTAACAGGAACCTGTAAACTTACATTAGACTGCAAAATAACTATGATGGTGTGTAAAAACGGGGGTTCCTGGCATCCCGACTGCCAGGAAAGTTCCCGTAAAAAACCAGCATTTTTCTTACAGTGTACACACAGAAATGAAGAAAACCGAACATGAAAATAAACCAATGATTTGGCCACATGTCGCGGCTGACGATTTTATACAATAATCCTAATATAAAAGCTGTAATCCAGTAAATTTAGTGGCAGTTATTCAAATCATATGTCATTCTCTATTTTAAGAGGTGATTGTGTAGACGGCATGCACCACGCGCACCACGCGCAGGTTACCATATACAGTAGGCTATACTCAAAACAACATGGCAGTGGATATGTGTGTGAGTAACTCATTGTTGGTGTGCATTTTACTGCTAAGGTAGTTTGGGGTTTCGGGGACATGTTTAGTGTTGAAGGATTATACCGATCAACATAAATTGTTTACAGGTATCATAATTTCTCAGAGCGACATTTACAACTCTGTTTTTTCCTCTATTATTTTGAGTGGCAGGACAAATTACGATGAAGAATGTGGAGTGACCAATCCACTTCGCAGCCAATTGAACTAATAATGTGTATAATGTAGTATAGCTAGTACCTCACAAAATGAATGATGAATAATGTGCTCCACCACTTTAGGTATATCCCCGCGGCGTTATTATCGGGTGTACTTTTCCCCAAGAAAGTAGTTACCATTATGATGTATATACAAACCCATTTCCTCAGCTCCACAGACCCCAGCTGGGTTTGAAAAGATTTTCATTGTTTTGAAATATAGAAATATATTGTAGCACATCATTTTTCTATTTCTTAATCGAATACATTTCATACTAAACTACTTGTGTTCTGAAATACAAAATAAAAAAAAGTTCGTTTCAGAAATCGACGAGTTACATGTATTTAGGTATACAGTTCATTTCAAACAGAGTTTGTTGTTAAGAAAAGGCAAAAAAGACCGCATCGGCACAACTATGAGTGCCGGTAATATATTGTAATTTGGTCGGTCTTTTTCAAAGATGAATCAAATATAAACGATTATTTTATTATAGACCTACCTTTCCTATCATACGTAGCATTGTGTAAAATCCAAGATAGTAAATCACTTTGAGAAATAGTGCTTTTGTTTCCTTAATCCTGCCTAGCATTTGTAGCGAAGTTTAGTACGATCCACCGTTTAATGGAAGCAGTTGGCCATCCGGTTAACAAACGAATCGCTCAGAGCCACATGTTCTTCAAAGTGAAGGAATTGATTACCTGGATGGGGCGCACGCACGTTTTATCATTGATCTTTGATTGGTTTGTTGTGAGGAAGTGTGCCCTTACGTAAATACGCATTGCATCAGATATTAATTGGACAATAGGCCATGGTAGCATGCATATTGTGTATGTGAGTATGTTTGCGTGTGTATGTGTGAAATATTGTCAATCAATAACTGTTGCGTGCGTGTTAAAGCATACTTTTTATTCTTCTAAAATTAAAGGTGCACTTCCCTCTGAAAAAGTGAGACAATCATTTTGGATTGTGAGGAAGGAAAAAACTAAACTTGCAAAAATAGGAATTCCATAAAGTATATTTAATATGACTGATTGTATTTTGTGGAGTTCATTATCGGTAATTTGTATTAATTATTTGTAATTAATTAATTGTAATATTATCCCCTTTATGTTTGCAAGTCAAATACAGTTGATTAGAGACCGAGATAAAGATAGAAAGGGAGATGGTGGAAGGGAGGGGGAGAAGGAGAAAGAACAGATGAGACATATAGAATAAGAATAGAAAGAGGAAAAGAGTCAAGTTCCAAGTTTCAAGTTTATTTATTTTACTCACTAGATAAAAATACAACAGGAACAACAAATACACATACATGTATATGAATAAATGAAAAATGAGTGGGTAACAGCCAGGAAGGACGCAGCCTTATAAATATCTGACCCTAACGCATGAATGTTAAGATCGACGCAAGTACAATACTAGAACAACAACATACAACGATGATCACATGATCACATTTACTGTCATTTAATTAAAGTATAACTCGGTGTCAGATATATGTCATCTGCTATTTATATTTAGCAGGTATACATGAAATGGTATCAACTTTTATTAAGACTTGATGTTAATAGTCCTTTCGAAAGAAGATTTCTATTTATACTTTTTGTATATCATCCTACATATTAGCGAGGCATAAATATTAGTATCAATCACATAATTTTTAGTCAGAAAATGTACATGGTTTCGCTTGTGACATGCATGTGGAAGCATCGGTTCGCCTTCTTCTTTTTGTTATGTTCCTTACTAGATGACCTATGCTGCTTTTTGGTTTACAGCATTTGTTTGTGTAATCTATGTGTCTATTTGTTTATCTATTCATGTTACTCTATATTATTGTGTTATTTGTACACAGGGCCCCCAGGGAGAACAGTGCCAAGCTCACTGATGGGGCTACCCTGTTTAAAAAAGACTTAATTAATAAATAAATAAATAAACGATAACTAAAAAAGAAAATTGAGAGGGAATAGAAGTAAACATGCTAAGCTAACTGCATGTTAAGGTAACCGATGAAAATAATGTGCATCTCAAATTCAGTGTGTCATATATATATATATATATATATATATTATACACATACAACTCTTAAACTCTTAAACTGACATTACGTCATGTCTGCACACACACACACACACACACACACACACACACACACACACACACACATATTCTCTCTCTCTCTCTCTCTGTCTCCCTTTCCATATCTTTTAGTGTATGTTTCTCTCCCTCTGCCCTTCCTTCATTTTCTTTCTCGTTCTTCCCATCCCCCCCTCTCTCTCTCTCTCTCTGCCTCTCTGTCTCTCTGTGTCTCTCTCTGTTTTCCTCTTTCTTTCCGTTATGCTGTTCGATGGTATTCTCGACGCTGTTCGTTGTGCGCAATGCCGTTTCCGAACTGTTTTATACTATTCATCATCTAATTAAAACAATTATGAGGGACACGTGCTGCCCGTGCTTCTAAACAGCGTGAAACCTCAATTGCAACAGCTGGAATGATGAAGGTCTTTGACGATCGATTTAGATGAGAATTTCGAAAAAGAAAATGTACTAGGGGTTAAAAAAAACTTATCGCTTGTGCAAAATAAGTTTTAAAAATACGTTAAAACTCGAATCAAGCTAAAAGCGACACATCATGAAGTTAAATGATGTTCATTTGTTTAGAAGCAGGTTTTGTGACAGTTCACCAATTATCATTCTTGTAATAATCCTTGGACTATTTAATGAGATTTTCACTTTTGGACTAATTTGTACCTCAAAATGTGATCTAAAACACACAAATATTTAGAACCAAATTTGTCCTTAAGTCAAAATCTCATTAAACATTTACATGATTATGACAAGAAAAGTACGGAATATGTCACAAAACAAACCTGCCTCTAAAAAAATTGACATCCTTTGACTTTATAATGTGTAAATTTTAGCTCAAGTTGAACTACATTGTCTTACTTACTATTTTGTTTTCTCAAAAGTTTGTTTTAAAACCTAGTATAAAATATATTTTTCTTTATCCCCTCCCTCCCTCTATCTCTATTTTTATGTCTATTTCTCTCGGCCTCCAAACTTTCTTTTTCTTCTTCCTCTCTCACTCTCTCCATTTCTCTGCCCCCCCCCCCTTTCTCTCTCTCTCCCTCTCTCTCTCTCTCTCTCTCTCTCTCTCTCTCTCTCTCTCTTCCTAACCCACCTGGATCCACAGGTTGGACAGACCCAAGAATCCTGAAGGAGGCTGTGCTATGGAAGATCCCCAAGGAATACATTCGTGACATGATCGTCCTCTTGGATTGCCTCATCTTCCTTAGCAACAGACACAACATCCCACTCTTCGCATGGTGATTCCATAGCAACACTCTCAACAACTCCTCTGAAGTTGCCTGCTGCCTTCTCATCAACAGGCAACATTAATATCTCCGCTTAGGGGTTCCTTGTCGCTAAAAAACAACATCCTCTTTGCTTGAGGATTCCCGTTATTCTTCCATGCAGCTTAACAGTTTTGTATTGCCTCCACATGAAAAACAATACAGGCCCGCCACAATGATTGTTGATATCGGCGCTACTGCGGGATCACTGATGTTGTGCCCCAAGGCGTGAAAAGGGAACATTCTTAGCTTTCGGGCACTACCACTGCTGCAGTGTGTACAAATCAATCAGATAATGCACATCTCGCGCGAATGTGCCTTCATATCCTACATTTTTCAAATATGATAGTATTACTTGAGCCTAAGTCTAACTCTAATCCTAGATATAACACTGACCCTAACACTTACCATAGGCCTAATGTGCGCAGTTCGTTTCTTCCAAATCATTATTTCTAGGGCACTTTTAAATCGGCGTCGCAGCATTCGCTGGTGCGTGCGTGAGTGGTGCAGTGGTGTTTCCAACACAAGATTCCGATTCCACCTCAAGATTCTACCACAGTGGTGTCGATATACACTTCCTTTGAATAATATATGATTATATAGACAAATGTTTGTTTGTTTTTCGTTCGACCCCACCTCTCATCATGTTGATTTGCATTTTTTTTAAAAGAGAAGTTGAGCAAGATGAGGAAAGAGCGATGTGCAAATTTGTGTTTGGGAAGTGTATATCGAGTGGTGCCGATATCAACAGTCTCTACTTCAGTCCTGCAAAGAGATACTACTGTACCATGAAGGCATCATTGTGTTCGAAGCGAGAGGCAAATATGGTGGTACATGTACTGTAAAGCACTCATCTCCACAACGCCAATATACGATCGCCATCCGATTGTTACGACTCTAATTGCAGTTTTAGTTCTATTCTCAAGTACATATTACAGCTATGAAACACTTTTGCCTCAGATACCCACAATAAAAGGTACTAACTGCTTGTAAAACTTCTTGTTGAGTCAATGGAAACAAGTGTGTTATTTTACCTTTTTGTCTTCATCTGTATTGTGGTCATGCAAGGATGGGGGTTCAATGCTACAAAAAAGGGTGTGTGTGCGTGGGGGGGGGGGGTTGCAGTTGAGAGAGAGAGAGAGAGAGAGAGAGAGAGAGAGAGAGAGAGAGAGAGAGAGAAAGAGAGAGAGAGGGAGAGAGAGAGAGAGGGAGAGAGAGAGAGAGAGAGCACCATCTTATCATGAAACTTGGGAAAACACTGAGAGCCAGTAGGGGGTTAATCTCATTAGAAAGGTAAGTCCAGCAGACCCAAAGGGAAATGTGCATACTGCAAAGATACCCAAATTATCACAAACTGCATTGCTATGGAAGGTGTGCGCCCAAAAGGCCTCTAAATAACACAAAAGTGATATTTGAATGGAAACTCCAGTCCACAAAAAAAAACTTTCTCTAAAAAGTAGAATATCTGAGAAGCAGAGCAACAAAACATTTAAAGGAAAATGGGACAAATATAGGGAGATGTATGAATGCTTAGTCAAAGATTTCCATTTTGAGGAGGAAAATTTAACAATTAGATACGAACTGATGTGTAATAAAGCAAAGTCATAATACCGATAGACTTAAATCTACATATACACATATATCTATTTATTCATACTTTCTGCTCTTGACACAAGTTATGTAAAACACATAGCGCCCCCATCATTATTTACATTCAATGTAGCTATGTGTATATGGAGTATAATCTTAAAACAAACTTTGACAGACATAATGATTACACATGGTTTCTTTATCTATTTGTTCCACAATACACATCACATGATTAAGCATAAATTGAATATGAATTCATAATAAAAAGGGGCTGAACACACTTATGAACATACAGATGTTGGGATCAAAAGATGTAAACAAATCAAGAGAAGCAGATTAGTGTCAATTTGAGCAAAATCGAACAATTTGGAAGCACAAACAACTTCTTTATGATATACAGTTGAGGCTAAAAGTTTACATACACCCATTGAATTCATTGAAATTTGTTTGCTTCCCAAACATTGTAAAAATGTACTATATCTTCAGAAATATAAATACTACCATGACGAATTTGGTATCAAATGATAGAGTATTAAGCTTTTTCACATGATTGGGATGCCGTTGGGATTGAATTATATTTCAGGTGGAATTTTCTTTGAAGAAAAAAAAGTACTATTTATGCCAAATGTATTATATTGTTATTATATTTTCAAATATCATTTCATAGAAATATATAAATGTAAAAGCTATGATCTATATTACATTTTCTATCATGATATAGGCACCACTGAACAAAAAAGTATAATCTGAAATGTTTGTGTAGAGAAGTAACTAGCACAAATCTGAAATGTTGTGAAGTTTTGATTTTTAATTTGTCTAAAACGTGAAGATTTTTTTGGGGGGAAATGACACCTAAATGTTTTTCAGCTCCTGATGACAAAGCAATGTGATGAAGGGGCATGACATACTCATTTGTTTGATATCAAATTCATCATGATAGCACAAACATGTTATAAGATTAAATTTTATGTTGGACATGTGTCAACTTTTCTTTGCATTTCTTGGGTGTATGTACACTTCTGGCCTCACCTGTATCTGATTTTCCACAAAGTTTTGCTAAATGTTTCCCTGATTTTATTCAGTCCAACTTATTATCAGGATTTCATTCCCCTTTATGAATGTGTCCATACAAGAGCTTCAATAAGTCGATATAGTGCAATTTTAAGTTAAAATTCAACATTGTTTAGATAACTGTTAAATACTAATGAGTTGCTATACTGTATGCTGGCTCTTCAATTGGGCAATGGTCAATAAGTAAACATTCAACATTCGACATTCAACATTCAACTTCCCAAACAATGTTAAATAACCATTTCCTGATGCATGTGTGCAAATGATAAGCAATAACCAAGCCTTCTCTCTTCTCAATGTGAAAAATATTTTGTTACTATTTTTTTTACAACATGATCGGGCATTAAAAAAAATGGAGCTTCTTAAAGGGAATATACTGAACTGGAAAGACAAAAAAGCCTTCAACAGGTGATCGTGAGCAATCTTCTTGCCAATGGTCTTAAATTCATGTATTGTCCATTTTAGAAACTTGCTGAAAGTTATTCGCCCTCAAAATTTGTAGTAATTAGTTATTAAATCCCAAATTCTCAAAATGTTTGGGCCAGACAATTTCAGGATTTGGGATTTAATCACTAATTACTCAAACTGTGAATCATTTGAGACCAAATAACTTTCAGCAAGTTTCTAAAATGGACAATACATGAATTTAAGACCATTGGCAAGAAGATTACTACGATCACCTTTTGAAGGTTCTTTTTGTCTTCCCAGTACAGCATATTTCCTTTAATCACAGAAGTCCTATTACAACATGTAACAGCTGCCTATGAAGGATAAACAGCAGTAGTGCTCAAGACTACTAGACCCATACAGTCAATGGAGTAGCATTTTCCCTTTTTGACAAGTGGCTGGAAAGGACTCATAGGAGTTCACTCAATATTGGAAATGTCTTGAAGATGTCTGGTTATCTCATAGCTTATCAGCTTCTCTGGTATGCTCATGGCAGCAGTTTCAATTGTAGAAATCACAGGGATGGGTCAAGGAGTTGTCCAATAGGTCAGCCCTGGCTGTCCTCTTGAGGTTCCTGGCAATGTCTAGTAATTGTACGCCCAACTCGCAAGAATCACAGCTCACCCCAGCATGACATAATAAAGAGTGAGAACTGAACTGCACGAGATAACCCTCTCAGTACCACGCCAAGAAAAGCCCATTGACTTATTACACATTTCATGAACCTATGGTACTGGGAAGGTTAACCCTCTTGGTACCACGCCAAGAAAAGTCCATTGACTTATTACACATTTTGTGCTCCAATGGTGCTCAGAGGGTTAAGGAGCTGGCTCGGCCCATCTAGGCTGTCTTCAAACCTGTTGAAGATGACCACTCGTCTCATAGTTGCTCAGCCCCGTCTGCCTCAGACATGCTCAGTGACCTAACAATATGTGCAGAGTCTTCACCATGAATGAGATAATGACCTGTCCAGGGAGAAGTTCAGGCTGATCTGTGAGCTTTCGGGCAATATTCTCCATAGCTCTGTGTATCCCAGAATGCAATCAGCTGGTGAGAAACTTCTTAGCAAGCTGTTGTATCCTCTTCTCAAAGGCTGGAGAGCGGATGGGTGAGCTTGACTCGTAGAAGGGGTTCATGGCAAGCTAGGGGGAGGCAAACAGAATTTTAATACTTCACTTTTTGTTGCTTATTTTATCTTAGTTTGTGTTCCTCATCTGCACTATATGGATCTTTAAAATTATTTTATTCATTCAATATATTTATTTGTCATCATATTCCTTTAACTGTGTGTTACATTGGAAAATTTATTATTTGTTCCATTGTATTAAGCCAACTATGTTTTATATTTCAGTTACAATAAATACATAAATGAATCTGAATCTGATATGGACGATATCTCAGATGCATGCTGGGATTGGGAAGCTCACCTTGATGAAGACCTCATAGACCTCCGAGAAGAAGTTCTTGATGCCGTCTTCATTTTTCATGTCATGGAGGACCAGGAATCTCATCTGTGAAGACGGTGGTTAAGGAGCCTTAACCCATCAAGAACTGGATGACATTAACAACTATGATACTATATGCTGTGCATGGGCAGGAAGAATATAACCAGTTCTCCATACCCCATATAGGGGAATATCATGCCAAAATGCACTGCGCAGCAACATCAGCATTTTCTTTTTGCAGTCATCTCCACTTCTGGTTTACAGAAGGGTACAGAAGGGACTAGTGTACGAGACTGGAAAAGACATGACTGCAAAAAATATTTATGGATGTTGCTGCGTGGTGCATTTTTAGATAACTCTCTTCTATATAGTGAGAGAATGGCTTGGGCTAGTTTGTTTTGAAGCAAACCTATGTTTTGCAATATATATGTTTTCAATATATATCTTTGTTGGAGTTCTGTTTGCATTGCAGGATTTAACTCTCTCATTGTCATTGGCATGAAAATATGTAGAAGGGCAATATGGTTTTCAAGGCCTGGTACTGTTAGGGTTAAAGGATATTGCCTGCTGTGACAAAGGCCGACACGAACCACTCGTTGAACTTGTCCACCGTCTTCAGGTACCTGTAGAGTAGACATAAAACAAGAGTGGTACTAGAGACATGGGGAGAGAGATCCAAAGTAACTGCTGCCCGGATTGCATTGTGATTGTCACAAAACTTTTGATTACCGGTATCTAATCTCCAAAACAGGATTTACATCTTCCGCAAAGACCCCATCTGGTGTTATAAAACCTCAACTTTCAGCCCCCACGGATTTTGTCTCAAATTTGTTTGCTGTGGACAAAAGTGAACTGGTAAATACCCTTTAATTCAACGCTTCTGCTGAGAATTTGTGTTATCACATATATGTAGGCCTACATGTACAAATGTTTCTTATCCATGTGAAGTATCTGAGGTGTAATATTTGAGTGCTCCCAACATCATGTAATGAATTATAACATGGGCCAATACCAATACTTCATATCACTAATAAATATAAAATGTCACATTCTTAAGTCTCAACTCCTATTTTGTACATGCAGGTAAAGTAATTTCATTTGATTTGAAATTCCATTTAAACCCCGGTTTCGAGCCAGAATCCTGAGAGCAGAAACAAAATTAATTTATCAGGTAAATATTTGGGACTTACATATTTGACGTTGACCACATGTGTTCATCGACCATGTCCAGCGCTGCATGAGCAATAAACTGATTCAAGTGCCTGTGGTCATCTTTCTGCAGGACACACATACAAAGAAGAGGAAACTTTGCTCAGTAGAGGAAGTATTTCTTCAGTAACAGAGTTGTTGATTTGTGGAATAGTCTTCCTGATTATGTTGTCTCAGCAACAATCTACGATCGATGAACAGGCAAAGTCCTACAATCATCTACAGTCTTACAATTACATATGATGTCACTACAGTACGTAACTTGTTGCTTATTTGTATCTGGCAACCCCAACTCAAGCTCTGCTTTTCGGGTTTTCGCCTCCTTCAAATTTGTGTCGAGATATATACTGTATTCGTTACTATGTCAAATATTATTTTGTATCTGTTTGAAGGAAATAAATGCATTTTTCAATCAATCAATCAATCGTTGGATTGAAGTAAAGTAAAGTAAAGTAGAGTCAGTACAAAATCTGACATGACTAATACAGATAATCGTATTCCAGCTATATACATGTATGCATTAATAAATAATTGTTGATGCTGGTGCAAATTGAGAAACTTTCCAGCTGCATGTATGAATTTGAATGACCTCGACCATGTTGGCATATGTAGCTTCCCACATATTGTAAATTTTTAGTTTTTACAAAAATTAACCAACGTACAAAAATCTAGTAAAAGTTCACCAAAATGTACTTGTTCATTAATGCAATGTTCATATCTTGCGGCTCATTTCACATAATATTCAATTATAGAATATAGTCTTCTTTTCTAACATTTCTCTTTGTTTTTAAGGCCGGTTTGGAGAGAAGATTGGATAAGGTGGGAGTTTCCAGACTTCATCTGCGAACAAGTGCTGGAAAGAAGAATGAAAAACCAACCTTTGCTTCGGCTGCCTTTGACTGACTGCTGTGGTCAAGCTCAAATACTGGGTTGTCATGGTGACCAACAATCACAAAATAGTAGTTCCCAGACATTGCTGTTGATGTTTGTTCCTTGTATCCTGTGAAGAACAACATCAAGAATTGGAGATTATGCAAGAAATGTCAATACCATGTATAGTAAGCTACTAGACCGAAAAATCAGTCTCTATAGGACGTTGGATCCGCTGAGATTGCATCTGGCTCCTCTGGACGCCCTATTCGGGGGGTATGTCCAAAAATGTAATTTTGATTAAAGAATGCCCCCGAATGAGACAGTTATTCCTGTCTAGTAACCTACATGCTGTAGTTACTGATTTGATATTCCGATCCAAACGTCTCCAACACAGAAAAGTCCTAATAATAGCAATTTGTATGGTGAGAGTCTGTGTATAAAGCTGCAGATAGACAGGCTCAAAAGAAAATAAAGCTACTCAGTCTCTGAATGGCTAAAAATATGAAATACATGAATTACATACGATACCGTGCGCTTGACTGTACCCTCCCTAGCCCTGCAATGTCGGGGCCCCGGCCCGCTCCCGTCGACCGACCAGACCGACCGACCTGGGCTGGCGATTCACCATGTTAAACTGTTTTTGACTCTACGTTTAGCTTCTAGTTTTCAACATTCAAATTCACAATTTTTATAACTGAATTTGTTACAGATTTAATATATTGCTATTTATATATAAACGGGATTTAAACATGCATAAGATAGCATTTTGTTTACCTGCAATAACACTCCCTAAGTTCTGGATCGAAGAAGATGAGCGCGGCTACATTATTTTTGCCAACGCAAGAGGTCAGAGGTTGGTAATACATGAAAACCAAAACAAGAAGCACACAAAACAACATTGGCTTCGAGGCACTTTTTTGGTGAGTTTTTGACGGCTGTTTTTTCTGATAAAAAGATGGAAATGTGGTTATATCTCGATTCATTGATTTCAGCTCTCTTAAATGGTATTATATCACGATAAGGGCATGTGTTTCCTAATTTCCACACACATAACTTCGTGGGGTCGGTCCCGATAGTGGAAATTCATGTTATTGACAGTACAACATTTCAGGAGGATCACACTGTATGATTATGAATAACATAATTAAAACACATTTGGCAGTTGCCGATCCCTCAAAATCAGAATACATACACCTTATAACAAATATGAAAATAAAAGTTTCTTTCTGTCTCTTTTCCATTTTTTAAAATTTACTTTATGTTAAAATGGATTTACGGCAATTTAATTTTCCAAATAGAAAATAGAAAACTTTTGGTAAAGCTATTTGTAATTTGATCTTTGTCACTCGTCTTAGGTCGACGGACTGAGCCTGATTCAGGTTAACTTTTGATAAATTTGTTAACTCCTAACTTGCCAGGGGTAAAACCCCTCTGTGCTGGGGGTAGTTTGGTCGCAAATTTGCGACAGTGCATGTTACCCCTCACTCGCAAAAATGCAACAGCGGCAGGTTGAGAGTTAAAGTTAGACTTAAGACTTAAAGTAAGACTTAATTCACTTTAGAGTCTAATAAAAGATATGGATGGAATCAATTTGTTTTTCTCTCGTGACAGGGAGAGTCTGTGAGATGGAGGGCAGCAATCAGTCTTCCACCGTTGATGTCACCACAAGTCCAACGATGACCACGCACCCTTTAACATCTGCTGTAGTCAGTGGCGGTATCAATGTCGCAGGAGGAGCTTCTATCGCTAGCAGCTATCCAAACATCCCTGGGACCAACGCCGTGTCCTCACAACCTCTGCCTCTTAATGCAGGAACTGTCACTATCGTGGGAAAACAAGGGGTAAATTTTTTTTATGTGATGTGCTTTGTGACGTTTTCCATATCATCCATGTCATATTATTATCCTGAATAGACCCTACTGCGTAGTGTGGTCTTTTACATGGTCCTGTATGTTGCAGTAGCTAAAGGATTATGTGAATCGTCGTGCATCTCCCTTTTCTCAGTACTCCTATCTTTTTTGTTTTATCCTCTTTATCAGCATTCTGTTTTCTTCCCTACTTCCTTCATCTCTCCTAGTCCTTTTCTTCCAGGATTTTAGTCTGGTGGTTTTCTTATTCTCCTCCCTTGTCTCTTTTCCTTCTCCATTTTGTTCTTCTTCTTTCTTTTCCTCTTCTTCATACCTTTATCATCAGATCAACTCTTCTTCTCTTACAAATATGTACAGAGTATCTCAAGTAGCTTATGTCAGATTATACTGTAAAACTTGTTAAGTTGATTGTTCGAACTGAACATGTTAATTCGTTTTTCACTGAGCTTGCATGTAGACAGGCTGGCTTTTTCCCACCCAGATACTAATCAGCACGATTTTCAATGTGCTCTTCAGACAAGAGAGCACAGGCTAACAAGAAACTTGAAATACCATATGGGACACAATTAAAAAAGACTCTCCTTTGATTACTGCAGTTCCATAACAAATGTTGACATCCCAACTGGACCAGGGTGCACAAAGCCAAACAATCTAACCGTGAGCAACAGGTTAATGTTGGTCTTAACCCATCCTCTCCTACTGTAATCTCTGGATACATTCACAGGACCTGACTCCAACAGCTGCCTTGGTGGTACCAGGGGGGCTGCGTGCCCCCTCCCCCGCCCCCTCCGAGGCCAGCACTGCATCCAGCAACCAGTCTTTGGACCTCATGCGCTGCAAGAAGTGCAGTGTGGACAGGTAAGTCGGAAGAGCAATAACCCTGCAGACATAAAACACATTCCTTGTTATGTAAGCTGGGACTATCAGCCTTTTTATGGAAATAAACCTCCATATAAAAAGTTGACATGAATAAAAACAGAAATTTAGAGGAAAAAATTGGCAACAGTTTTGAGGACAATCAGAGATACTGTATTATATAAAAAAAAAATCACTATCCCTGTAAGATTGCTATCTAAATGTAAGGAAGGCAAGTGGTACACTTGTCCTATTTATAGGAGATGGTGGTGAAAGTGAAAAAAGGGCTCCCAACATCATGTCACACACAAAAGTGATGTATTTTTAGTTGTTTTCAGATTTTAATTGATTTTCAATTGTTGCTTAGGAACCTGACCTGTAAATTTTACCCAGAATCATGTTTATTTCTGGCTTTGCATCTGATCAAACAGCTGTCAGGAGATGGTGGTGGTGGCAGGCAAGCGCAGAAAGGGTCCCGTCATGTGCAACTATCACCGCAACAAGACATACAAGGCCAAGAAGAAGCAGAGAGATCAGCTTGCCTCCGACATGCAGTTCATCAAGAAAAAGGTATAAATGACTTATCTGTACTTGTTGTTAGTTCACCAGATGGTTGTTGAATTGTATGCTCTGTATTTAACCCACACAAAGATCTGGTGAAATGAAAGCTTCAAGATTAGTTAGTGATTACTTTTTGGGGGTGTACCTATTAACCCTTATTGTGCCAGATAAGCTGCTGCCCTATAAGATTTGGGTGTATTGCCTGTGCTAAAAGTCACAAGTGACACACAAAGAGTCAAAGGCAGTGGAGCTTTTTACAAATGTCTCGATAGTTGGTATATGTGAGCAGTATATTCTAATGATAACATGTATGCAATCTCACAGTGGTAGCTTCACAATCATTTTTAGGAAAAGTGACAAACGATCCTTGATTAAGTTTGAAACACCCTGTTTCAAAGCGACCACAGTCTATGTCCATATACTGTATTGCCCCAGCGATGCATTGATCGTCTCAATGCATCACTGTGGTGCGGAAAGCCGAGGTTTGTGCTTTCGTAGTCTTGGGTCTCTAGGCTACAGGAACCGCTGAGTTTTGGATGGCCCGTCCTGTGGGGTATTTCACCAAGCTCTTTGTAAGTTATGAACGACTTTACGAAGGACTGGTGATCCCTTCGTATGCTGAATCAGATTCTCAATGAACAGAGTGTGGTATCGCATTTAGCACAAGAGGGGATCACCAATCGTTCGTAAAGTCGTTCGTAACTTACGAACAGCTTGGTGAAACACCCCCTGATCCAAAACTCAACTTGAAATTAATTCAACATAAGCCATATTGTAGTTTTCATATTGTGAAGGAAGTACTTAAACAGTTTTCCCTTCCTTTTTCTGTGGTATGTACACAATTTCATTTGTTTGACCTGTATTAGAGATAAACTCCCTTTCACATGACATGGTTTTGCTGAAGTACACTCCAGCTCAAAAGAATTGGCATAGGGAAAAGGAAAGGGAAGAAAGGGAAGGAGACGCAGTTTCAACCACGGTATATTTTGTCCAGTTCAGCATGAAACATGATGCTTTAGCCTAAAAAGCATCATGTTTCATGCTGAATTGGACAAAATATAGCGCGGTTTAAAACTGCGGCTCCTTCCCTTTCTTCCCTTTCCTTTTCCCTATGCCAATTCCTTTGAGCTGGAGTGTATGTTTGAGAGTATCTGTTTAACATATTTTGCTGATTTATTTGAAATCGTGCTTGCTTCAGTTCAAGCACATGCCACATATGTTGACTCATATTGGTGCTTATTTCATCTGGTTCTGTTCTCATTCTCTCTGCAGCAAGAAGAATCGTTGCCCAAGCCTCCCAACCTACAAGCACTGCTCAACGCTGATCAGCCAACACCAAATGAAATCCTCATCAAACTGGATCAGGTGCTCAATGAGAAGAAACTGGTAAGCAAATAGAATGTTCATGTCTGTGCATACTGAGCAATATGGAATGATGCTGTTGTGTAGATGTGAATGATTGTCCCATATCTCATAATTGTGTCCTCAGTATTCAAGAATATTATAAATGGTAAATGTGATTTGTCCAGGGAGATAGTTACAGATTTGCCTAAGGTCTGAAAATTATTTTAAAATGACTCCAATTACACAAGAAAAACTCATGGGCAAAATATATAGTACAAATGCCAGAATTCTATTTTTGATCTGAAAAAGAACTGGCCTCTCTTTTGGGATTGATATTATCGTAAGTTTGTATATTAAAGATAGGGGATCAGATTTGCACTCAAGTATCAGTATTAACTCTTTATAGGATGGCACCCAGGATATTGCTAATTCTCTGTCATGTCTCCTTGTACCCCACTCAGGCACTGCTCAGGTCTCCAGAAATCATCCAGTTCCTGCAGGAGAGCCAGGAGCAGTTATCCAACAGCCATCGGCAGCAGCCCACTCCCACCCTGGCCACCCCAACCATGGCTACCCCGACACCATCGACCACTGGACGCATGTCATCGATGTCGTCGATGTCGACGAGAGAAGAGCACTTCTTTCATGCATCCCCGCCAAAGATAGCCAAAGGACATACCATTTGAGGAATGAAACAACCCTTGCCACCCCAACCCTGGTTACCCAGAGACCGTTGACCACCAGTTGCACGTCATTGATGTTCACGAGACAGGGGCACTTCTTTCATGCTTCCCCACTGAAGATAGCCAGAGGACATGACCTTTAAGAAATGACAGTGCAGTTTTGAATTGTCTGGTGTTTAAAATGTCTTGTGGACATGGCATGACTGTTCTCAGTTGCAGCCTACAGGTGTAAGAACATATTTCATGCAGAAGTTCTGAAGTTGTCGTTCAGAAGACCATGTGATTGGGAGCACGCTGCTTTCATGAGTGATCAGCTCAGATGATATAGCAAAGAGGCAGATTTGAGGGACAAGTGAAGCCATCGCTTTGTATTTTTTGTGTTTCTGTATACATTATAAACATGTTTTGGGAGCGTACAACTATGGTATACAATGCCTGTCTCTCGATGACGGTTTTATATGAAAATTGAATCACACGTGATGTGTGAACAGACATGCTCATGTGCAAACGTGGCCACAAAGAAATATCTTGCCAAGTATTTGGATAAGTCACAGCTTGGAGGACTATCCATGTTGTTACAGCCCCCACCCCCCCCCCCCCCCCCCCATCACTCATCCATGCCCTACCATGCTCAATTTACTGTCATTTTTAGACCATCGCCAGCATCCTGAAATGCGATTGTTTTGGGCCCACTGGGCCACAGTACCGATCATGCGCCCTCTATTGATAAGCAGAGGATGAATATCGATCTTTTGCTTGCGTGCATATTTCCATGGAGATTTTGCACTGTGTCACTGAAAACATGCTGCCAGTGCAAAGATTTCCTCCCACATTGCTTAAAGATTGTCAGTCCCTTTTGCAAGCTTAAAATTTGAAATCGTCTATCACGATCGTAAATTGAAGAAAGTGTGATTCAAGACCATTTCTAAGAATATAGCACGTTGAAGCTTTCTCTATATGTAAAAAATTTCAGCCGTTAAATTTCAAACCGACTTTTTTCGTACCACGAAAAAAGTATTAGTCTTTGTTACAGTATCTATGTGGTTATTATGCGTGTGTGAAATCCTAATTATATGAGTAACTACCAAACTTTGGAGATGATTCCTTCCATGGAACATTTTTTTTCATAATGCGTTTTATAATTTAATAAACAGATTAATCAATAAAGCAGATATTTCAACACAAGCTGCTAAGAGCCTGGGGTAAAGACTATTAATCAGACGTTGTTTACGTGCATTATTTGAATTTTAAACTACGTATCAGTTTCAAATTGTGAATATAGAGCTTGCTAACACTTCTCTATATGTTTTGCCAATGTTTCGACGGTTTTGTGGTGATCTGAAAAAGGGACTGGCTGTCTTTAAGTCAATGATGTTTTGTCCCCCATTTGTCAAGGAATGATAAGTGCTCATTTTCTTTATCTTACCAAGACTTTTGATATCAAAACATATATTGCAGTTATTTTTTTTCCAAAAGGCTAGGTATTGGCATTTCATAATTCATTTCTGTGGAGATAGTACTTGAAGTTCAAAGGTTTGTAGTTTTTTCCACAGACCACACTAAAACAGACTAACTAATAATTCAAAAATAGGATCAGGTTTGCCAATTGTTCTTATTAAATAAAAAATTGTTTATTTTTTATAAGTTATGGGTGAAAATGTGTCCTGTTAATTATTGTGATAATAACAAAAAACAATATAAGTAAAGTAAGATTTATTGGCTTGTCAAAAAAAAAATAATTCAAGGCTTATACCAGTAATGGAACTTGAATATAAAGGGATTAAGGACCCAAAAGTATCAAGTATCACAAATTATCTGAAATGCAACCTATGTAAAATGAAAGGGCTCTTTTTAGTTTGTATGTGCAATAGTAGCAATAATATGCATGGTTCATGGAAAGGTTGAAAGTTGTAAAGTTGTAAAGATTACTTCAGCCATAATTCAATAATTTGCCATTCTGTCATGAACATGTGTATCCTTCTTGTTTGATACTCTACCTTCCAGCTTTGACACATTGGTATTTATATTAAAAAAAAATAATAGACATCAAATTGTGGATCGCAGAATGATGGCCAGAGAAGTTCTGACAAAATTATGGTCCATATTCATTACCACTCGTTCCTCTTTCCTTTAACAAATTCTGTCACTTGTGTGGGAGTGTATTGAAAACTTTGTTTTGCCTACCATTTTAGATCTGCCTTTTTTTTTTCTTTTTTCTTTTTTTACAAATTCCTTTTCATTTGGTGTCACACCAATTTACCAACAGTAAGCAAGCAAGTACAGAGATACAGAAAGGTTGAATATAAAGCTGTTTGCGTGTTTGGCGTTTCTTTTACAGATATTGTTTTCAGAGCTAGTCTGAAGATGTTTGACGCGATGGTTCCTGATTTTGCCATGCTTATCTGTTTTTGAGTGGACATATATGTTATGCATGAATGTTGCTACAATGCATTTTTTTTTAGTGAGTATTATTGATACATTTTTATGTAATGCATGCCTCTGCTATTGCTTTTAATCCTGTATACTTGTAACTTTCGGGTATTCATATTACCTTTTATTATTATTGTATTTGTATATATTGCTTTCTTGTTCTACCAAGCAATAAATGGTAAAGTTATCATTAATGCACTGGCGTAAACATGTACTCTTATTGCCCTTTTCACTCTCATCTCAATGTTCTATTTCAATCTCTCTCTTCCCTAATTTCCCTCCAACAATCATCTCTTCTGTCCTGTCTCCTCCACGTACTCTTCTCTTCCTTTCTCCCTTTCTTTCTTGAATGTTTCTTTCTGGCATTGTCAATATACACCTCATTTTCAAACCCACCCCCTAACCCCTATGTCTGAAGAAAATAATAAATACAGGTATATGTATAGACACAGGAATGGTGTAGAAAATAAAATGTTACACATAATAATGAAGGAAAGTCAGAAATAAACACACAAATAAGTACCAGTAGGTTTCAAGAATATGCATTCTTGTTTGAATGTCTTCATATCATACTGTACAAAATTACACAATGGGCTCACAATCTCATCCCTCACATTTACTTTGAGTACGGTATAAGGTGATCAAGTGTACAACATTTCACTAACTGTGATGGTAGTAGTTCCTTACAGAATCTTATTTTCCAATGGGTTGGCTGCCTGTTTAAGTGAGCGACTTCCCCACCTCCAACCCCCAACCCGAATGCTACATCAATGATCGGTGAAACATAAAACTCACAATTGCCACATTTAGCACTTAGTGAAGTATATGTATGCGAAATAAGTTATTGTTAATTTTAACCCCGAGATAACCTTTGTAGAGTAGTCCTTTATGTAAATACTGACTTTGGGGCATAAACTCTCTAGCATCAACAAATGAGTAGAAAAATTCTTCATGACAACAAAAATCATGAAAAATAGAAGGAATGAAATAAAACCATTACAAAGCTTAAGGTACAAAAAGACTGAACTAATACAGAGATGTGCAAAGAGCTTGAAAAGCAATTGGTCAAAGCATAATTCTGATATTTTACTTCATGAAGGAAAATTACCCTTTTGGTGTCAACAAACCTCACTCAAAGCCCTTGTTTAACAAAAATGAAGATAAGTCTCCAAAGCCAACACCTGCTTGTAAGTTTGACCACCTTATCATCTTTCCCTAAAACAGTTGTCATTTCTCTCAAGCTACATCTGATATCAGCACAATGGACATTACAAAATTCATATTTACAATACACAATATGTACAGTATAAACCTTCATCTGTTCTAGTCATAGATACAGCCAATGAAAATATGGTGCCATCTTTAAGCCCAACCATTCTATTTTTTTCCCACTTACAAGTTTTTCACAAAGATTGGATGAGAAGGGTTGCACTGATCAAGACAAACACATAGAATGAGTTCCTAGTAGTGCATCACAATATGTTAAGCATTTCAAAAAGAGTGCTACAAAAAAATTGTTATTGTCCTTTAGGAGTGGCTGTTTGTGACATGCTTTTTTAGAATTGTTGGTAAACTGTCATTTTGTAAGATAAACAATATCTTCAAATGCATGACTTTTAATTAAATTTAGATCTTCATAATGGAATACAGAAAGTTATATAAAATCCAAGTCAAAAACATATGTTTTGGTGTTTCTAAATTTATTTTGAAAGAGTCTCATATCCATGACTCAACTAAAAATCATGGAATACAGAACTTTGATAATTCTTTATCAAAGATCTGGAGTTCTGTTTCCCTGGAAACGAGGTTGTCTGGTGGGAGAATACTACGAGTACTTTATCTGTGGATCCCACCCTTCACTCATAAGATACATGACAGTGAAAGTCACACTCTCCTCCCATTCTCAGCATGTCGTGCATATTTGTGCTGACAAAGAATGGCAGGCGAGTCTAGTCCACTATGATGAGAATAGGTGAGGGAGTGCGCCCCTGTCGACATCTACTTCACGACCACCTGCAGTTGCAGTTTCTGGTGACATGTGCATCAGCAGACTGCTGCAAGAAATGCATCCAATCTACATCTTTTTGTGTCTCACCATCGTCCTGCTTGTGCTACGCATTGCTGTTTGGTCTACTCCAGTTCTATCTCTCTCCCATTGTGCCCAATATAGCAACAGTTGAGATTTGGGGTTCATAGAAAGGGTTATGCTTTTAACCCATTGTGTACCAGACAAAATGACGCTCTATGGGATTGATGTGTACTATTGGTGAAATAATTCACAAGTGGCATGTTACAGGTTGATAGGATTAGTCCGTTTTTATGTCAAGGTGCCAGGATGTTGGAGGATAGCTCTAAGGTTGAGCTCTTGTACGAGTAGAGAACTAGATAGACGAATGCGAGTTGACCAACAATGCTGCAGTTCAGTCCAAAAAGCCAGGCACTGAATATCGCAACCTTTCTGAGTGTCCATGCGCGATCACGCCACCAAGCGAGGGCAGTAGCAGAGTCAGTGTTCAGTCTGAGTGATAGGCGTCGCCCACCAGGGATGAGTTTGGCCCGTCGTCGTCCCCGCTGGCTGTGTCTACCACGGTGAACTCCTCGCCCCCTTCCTTGTCCCTGTCTCGGCGTGAGTGTCTGCTGCTGCTGCTGCTGCTGTGCTTGTGGCGGGAGCTGTACCGCTCATCCTCATCATCCCGTTTCCTAATGGAAAGGTGGCAAGGGGGGGGGGGGATAAATACAAATTGGCTCAGCAAATTCTCTTGGCGTAAGTCTAATATAGAATAGAATGTAATTACAGGTTGAGTAAGATATCAAAATCATACTTTTAGAGACTAAATTCTGCAGAAAGAGTAAGAACTCTATGAGCAAAATTCAATTACGAAAACAAAATACTATGAGGAATGATAAAAAATAACCAAATAGATATCATTCCTCCACAATGAGAATGGTTGGCAGCTTCAGTGCAGTGGAGAAGCCCTTTGAAAGGCCAATGTAACTATGGCAAGCAATAGCAGCAAACTGGTGCGAGGTGAATGCACCTTAACCCTTTGTGTGCCAGCCTCATGCCCTATGGGGTTTGTGAGAATTAATGGTAGAAAAGACACACACATGTTACATAACAGGTAACACAGAGAGAAACACTTGGAGAGTTTGTAACCATCTCACCTCCTAGATGATGATGACTTATGCCTGCTGGACTCCTTGTAGCGATCCCCGATGCGGTCGTCACGGTGACGCTTCTCCTTGTCCTTCTCCCGCTCTGGGTCCCTGCTCCTATCGCGATCCCTGCTTCGCTCCTCCCTGCCTCCCTCGCGCTCCTTCTCCCGGCCCTCCCTGTCCCTGTCTCTGTCCCTATCGCGGTCTCTGTCTCGATCCCTATCTCGATCTCGATCCCGGTCACGGTCGCGATCACGGTCTCGTTCCCGGGTGCGGTCTCTGCTACGGTCCCGGCTGTGCTCATCCCTGGTGGAGCGGTCTGGGCTGCGGTCACGGCTGCCCCTCCTGTCTCTCCGATCCCTCCCAAACTCCCTCGCTCGGTCTGCCTCCGCCTCCCTGTGATGTCATACAGAGAATAACATCAGCAACAGTGACACAGAAGACCTGGGCCTTTTTTGCCCTGTAAACTTACCATTTATACTTCTATGGTGAACTTGAATTTGATTGGCTGTGGAATGTTACCATGGAGTTACCATTATGGCAGAGTTACCACTAATGGAAGGATTTATGCAACGGGTCCAGGAATTTGTTTTAAGTTCAATCAAGAGGAGCATGCCCACTACAAACCACAAATATTAGCTCATTCATGACATTTAATACATAAGAAATTTTCTCAGAACACTCCAGTAACTAATCCTTCTTTCCAATTTCCCTGGGGCAAGGGACATAACCCAATGACAGTGCTTTCATTGCATTTTAGAATATTCCATAGAGCTGATTAGTTTATTGCTATTTTGAGACATTTGTCAGAAAAGAAATGAGAGGGAACGATGGGAACAAAGTTATCAGCTTGGTGCAACAAATGCACAATTCATCAGTTTCCATAATACACCAGTGCAATTAAATCAATTCTTGTACAAACATACAATATGATTGCTTACCTGCTGAGGAATTTGCTGAATTCCCTGTAGTCTCGGTCATAGTCTGACTCCTTACGTCCCTCGCTCCCGCTATATGAACATCAAAAAGAAAAAGTGTGATTTATTCCATTATGTGCCATAATCTGTTGTTCTATAGCATTTGTGTGTATTATGTGTTCAAAAGGCACATGTGGTATGCACAGTTAAATAAGGGCTCGAAATGATTCACTTTCAAACATTTCACTTCTCACGAATCGCCTTCAACTACTATTAACTTCTGACATAGAATAGCCTGGGAGTAGCAGTAGAGCTGAGAGGGTACACTATCAATAAAGAAAATGTATAGTACGCATTCATGGAGTTTGGGAATGTTCACAAACCATTTAATACTGCTACGTACAGTAAACGAGCGAAATTAAGCAAACACAATATCAGAGATTTGTTTATTGGCATGTCCTGTCGTCCTCTCAGTAGCACAAATGCATAATATGAGTAGTAAGACAACAAGCCTTTCCTAGCTTGCTACAGAGAAGTTTAACAATAGGGGAACTCTAACCATAAACCAGGGGGAAAAATAAAGGGGTTCGGGGCTATTTCGCCCCCGAAATGCTTAAAAGAGCCCCCCAAATTCCCATAGACACAATGTAAAATTGCAGCCAAATCGGCCAATGTGCCCAAAAAGTAGCCCCCGAAAAATTTTATTAAATTTTTTCACTGCCATAAACCATAACTATTGATACTAAGCCCTAAATATTTTAGATTGTGCATTTGCATTGAGATGGGAATACACCAAATGGTCATACCCCGTAAATTACTACTCACGTGCTTATATCACTCTCAGAGTCACTCTCTTCCCGCGCCCAGTTGGACTTGTACTGCGAGTACGACTTGGGGTCCGATTTGGCCCCACTCATGAGCGGAGGCGGGGGCCCAGACGGGTGTAGACCTGGTCCCAATGAACCGGGGCCAGGACTAGGGGCCGGACCTAGCCCTGGACTAGGGAGAGGCCCCCCTGGGCCCATGGGGGGTGGCTGGTCATAAAATGGTGGAGGTGGTCCATCTAGATTTAGATAAGAAATATGCATGTAAATTCATTATATTTCAAGTTTTAATATGTACACACATGTGGCAGTTGCATGTATTCATAATTGCATCTGGGACACATACTGATCAAAATGAAGATATTGCAAATAAAATTGATTAACCTCCAATCTATACCCTATTATATAAAATAAGCCAATAATGTGATGATAAAGCATCAACTCAAGCCTCCTCATGATTGAAAGTTGTTATTGTTGAGCAAACCTGTGCAGAATTGATATGCTCATCAATATCTGAATCTTCATTTCAGACCGTGTTATTGTTAAATGAATGTACTCAGACATGAATGATATCTAATTAACAATTCAAATCCCACAATTTGGAATTATGTGGGATCGTTACATATTGACTCTTCATATTAGATATTTAAGCTTCAGTCTGTTTTTTTTCCCCTTCCTGGCATTCTTGCACTTGTTTCATCTTGCATATGTTCCATGGTCTTCTGTTATTTTCTGCACTGTACTCGATTAGCAGACTAAATACTCCTACACACCTGGTCGTCCAAACGGAGGGGGAGGCCGGTTCCAGCTGCCGCCAGGAGGGGGGCCCATGGGCATGGGGCCAGGGGGCATAGAGCCAGGCGGGCCCCCCATCCTGGGAGGGGGGCCCAGCATCATGTTAGGAGGGGGTGGACCCCCACCCATGGGCATCTGGTTGGGAGGGGGTGGTCCCATGGGATGGGGTGGGCCCAGGTTGACTGAGGGTGGGGGTCCTCGGGGCATGCCCATGGGGGGAGGGGGGCCTTGCATGGGTGGGCCGCCGTATCCTGGGTCTGTTTTATCAAAGAGAAATGCAATATTTGTCATATGTCATTTTATTATTTTTATATTTTTCCATGAGGCTCGCAGCACCTGGGGCGCGTTTCTCGACACAATGACAACTCTGACCTCAGCTCTAACTCCGATAGCTAGCATTGAGGTGATTCTCGAAGCTATTACAACTCTAACCTCAGCTCTAACTCTGATAGTTAGCACTGGGGTGATTCTCCAAGCTATTACAACTCTAACCTCAACTCTAAATGCTGGAACTGCTCCGACCCTGTCATATCTATTGTTCTCGATCGGACGATCTTTGAGAACAATAGTGACTTATGGAAAGCTGAGTTGCGTAATTAGGACTGTGAAAAGTGAATAAATTTGCATCACACGTTCTATGATAACATTTCTGCTGCAGTTTGTCAGAATTCGCTAAGCATTAAATCAGCTGTGGCGGGGAAAGGGGCTTGCTTGTTTAACATCACTCCATTAAAGGCGAGATTCATGAAAAAGGTTAATAAATATTTCATAATGTAGAGGATCATTCGAGCATTCTGTAGATCAGAGGGCTAGTCTAAGCAATCCAACATTTTTAACACTGTTTCATGTTGAAAATTCACTTGTGTTATAATATGTGAAATATTTGCAAATAGAGTGACATTTAGCATCATAAGTTCTTCTTTGCAGGGGAAATACTTTCTCAAGTTGATATCATCACCCATATCGTTGTGAAAAAGTAGAAACAAAGACGATTCATGTTTAGAGGTAATAAGGTGGTAAAGGTGTAATCATGACAGAACCATCCTGCCATCATCACAGCTCCCAGGATTTAACCCTTTAATTACCAGGCCTAAAAAACCCTATTGGCTTACTACACATCTTCCTGCCAATGGCAATGAGAGAGCTAAATGAATAAATCATTCCTTGACAATTCCATCACATCACCCTGAAATCAAATAAGAGTATGACCTGTGATTAAGGCTTCTGTGAAGATTATTGGTCCTGTCATATTCATCATTTCTAGCCTGTTTCTTAACTTAAACGATAAGCCGATGTCTTACCTCCAAATCCTGGGGGTGGTCCTGAGAAGTTAGGAGGGGGCATGTTAGTCTGCGGAGGCCCCATACCAGGAGGAGGTCCGGACATGTGTGGTGGTGGACCTGTGAGGGGGAAAGGAGAGGAGAGGGGCAGAAGAAATAACATGATCGCATTAAGAGACATTACATTTTGGTTTTCATTGAAAATCGCATCTTCTCTTGATATATATAAAATAGTTTGAGCAGAGAATAATAAACATTGATAAATGAATGCCTAACTATCAATAATAAAAGCACAAATGCAAAACCAATGAGCAGAAATGCATGCTCTATCAATTGATGTATCTTTGACACTTGATATGTAAAATGTTAGCCTCCAACCACAAATCTTTAATTGGTTAGTCCTGTATGGGTAAACAGATATGGTTGAAGTATGCTCTTTATGCACATTGATATATTTACGAACAAGTGATCCACACAAATCTCATAGAGCATCAGTTTTATGCCCTTTTTACCCTTTATGTGCCACTTGTGGCTTTTTTTTCACAGGTTACACAAATAAATTCCACAAAGGGTTAAAGAGAGTCCAATGTAAGTTAAGAGATGCGCATCCATGGCTCACCTCTTGGTGGTAATGACGGCGGGGGCTTTGAGAAGTCAGGTACCCTTGGAGGCATCGATGAGGGAGGGGGCTGTGACATGGATGGGGGTGGTTGGTTGAAGGTGGACTGGATGGGCTGGCCCTGTGGCGTCGTGGTGCTCAGGGTGCTGATGGTGTTGATGGTATTGATGGTATTGATGGTGTTGATGGTGCTGATCCCTGTTCCCTCGTTGCTAGAGGCATCGTTATTACTGATCAGGGAAGAGGTACAATATGAAATAAGTTATCAGAATTGCTTTGATTATCCCCAAATTTTTTGTTTGAATTGTGTTCAGTCGACATAACCAATTATATTCTTATCAAACCATAATCAAATACAACCACTAAAATACTTAACAATTTCTCCTCTCTTTAATTCCAGAACCCTGTCTCAATCAGCTTTGTGATTGATCTGAGATGATCGCACATCCAATCCCCTATCTTTAATGTGCAGGGCTACGATGTATATCAGATGCAAATCTAGTTGTAATCAATCCAAATTCTTCATAAGACAGGGCCCAAGTCTTCCTTAATAACCATCGCACACCAATGTCTCAAAAATTTGGAAAACAAATAAACTCTAGGATAATTAATAACACTGAGCAAATATGTCATGCTGGCCAAGCTTCAGAAGTTAATACAATTAGACCTGTCTAAAGCCCACACCAACGGCAATAGGAAAGACAGTTTGTGTGGACATATGATCTTTATAGCTAGATGAATTCTCCGGCTCTTTCTTTCTTTTCTCCCTTGCTCTCTGAGCAGCTCTTTTCAGAGCTATTCTGAGAGGAAAACCCAACAGTCCTTTTAAGTTTCACATGGTGACCTGTGAAACTCACCGAATACTTCTCACAATGCAAGATCCTTCCTTTGAGGGAAATATCAAGATGCAATTACACACAAACTGCCCTAAAAGATTCACATTAAATGACCTCTACAGACAGGTGACTTTTACAGATAGTGGTCTTTGTAGACAGGTCTGACGGTACTTACAATGTTGGCAAGGAGCTACTGGACGAGGCACCCAGAACTGTGATGGCGCCCCCAACGTTCTCCTTATTCTCCCGATGGACCCCCCTGCCTCCCACGGTGGAGATGGTAGAGTAGGAGGACTCCCTCTCTCGGAAGGACTTGAAGCTGGATGTGCTGCCACCGCTCTCTCTCCGCCGGTAGTTATGGTGGTGGGCAGGTGGTGTCGGTGTCGCTGCCAAGTCACAGACAAAAAAGAATTGGTTTCATGTTGTGGATCAGGGCAATGTTGATAAATATGGCAAGGCTCTACATTAACCTCTTGCAAATAGTGTCCAGACATCCTATCACGGGTTTGTGTGTATAACTAGTTATAGCGCCCTTGTTAATTTCATAGATTCTAACTGGTCTGAGTTCTAATTTGGGCGCATGCTAGTGTTGAGCCATCTTTATGGGCCATTCCCAGAGATGCCAACCTCTTGACACAAAAAATCAGACTGAATATCCTCAAAAATCGTATTTTTGAGTGAAAAATCAGATTTTCACGAAAACTCAACATGACCAGTGGCCTGTTGGCCCCAAGCCAGGAAAATGTTACAAAAATGTTTTACTGGTAACAATGGGAAAGTGAAATGTTTGCTCTTTCATCTGATCTTCACTCTTTTCATCCCATACCGATTACAGTATTACCAATAATGGGAGACATCTTCGCTGTAAAGCAAATGTATAAGTGGCAACACATGCTATCACAATAGTATGAGAGCATCTATTTGGATCTTAGAATAAAGATCAGCGAAGTCACCTAAAACAGACCTGCCAACTTCTGGAGTTCAAAAACTGTATTCTTTAATCCAAAATGTTGTATTTTACCAACAAAAAATGTATTTAAAAAAAAAAACGGATCAATGTCTCTTACAGTTCCTACATCGGGCATTTTTTATGGAGCATTGGTTGAATATGCATGATTTTGTCATGACTGGTGTGCTCGATGAACCAATGAACATCCCCAAATTGCTAATGTGAGATGCTGGTAGGATACTTTTTTTTTTTCTTTTTTTTTTAAATCATATTTTTTAAAGGAAAATCGTACTGTCGTATTCAGTTCTAAAAATCGTACTGGTGGGCATATCTGCATTCCACGTTTTGGTTGAGGTCATAAAGTCTTTTTTTTTGTTCAAAATGTTCGTTCATTGCCTGAAATTGCTATCCAATTTCAAGACGGGAGGATATTTCCGGCCCATACCTATACCAAGGGTGAGAGACCTTTCTCTGTTCCTTTCTAGAATTATGTGAATGAAAGTTGACTCACCACCGCTATCTGGAGTACTGGGTTCTCTGTTGGTTGTTGAAGGAGATGTATATGCAGCCTGTCGCAACACAAGAGACAATCAAGTACGCAGATAAACAAGGCATAATGTCTTTTTTTTATATACACAGACATTGCAAACAAATATCTACATTTAAGAGGCACAAGTAAATTGCATTTTTTAATGAATAGTAGTTTTTTTAATGATTTACATAAAAAAAATCAGAAAAACAAATAGAAAATCTCTTACAGTATATCTCTTCAGATATAGGACATGGTCATGGTAAGGTTGTGATTGTGGTGAATATTATTTTGATTTCCTTGAAAATCATGACTTACTAAAACTTTAAACTGTTGTTATAAACAAACCTATCAAAATGTTGTAATAAAGAATGATTTTAGTTAGAGGGCTTTCTGGGGTTACATCAACTTGAAAGAGAATTCTTCTGCAAACAAACACTAGTAAGGACAGTGTGCTGCATTATTCATTTACAGGATAGAGCACACTATTACACTCTTTAAAGTTTCTTTTAAAAAACACCAATGGTTTGTAACTTACGTAAGTTTTTACTGGTATTGAAGTGCCTCCGTTTTCCACTCGTAACCTCCTCTGCTTTTCGCAATACATTGTCCATGATTCCTCGTTAAAACCGTAGTTGAAGTAGTCCGTCAGGTCAGCACCTGCAAAGAGCCAAAATAAAATTAAGTATTAACGATGGATAACTCCTCATAGATTAAATATTTCAAAAGTTCTTTGTCATGTGCAAACATATATCTATTGTTGGGTGTCAATTTTGGTGATAAAATACCGTATTGTATACTTTGCAATCCTATTCTAGTCTCCTTTTAAGGAAAGCTGTAAACAACAAATTGGTAATTAAGTAGCCCACAAAGATAGGTAATATTGCAAATTTGCTTCCAAAAATACTGACATATATCAGATTCAGTCAAATGAACATTTATTGCATGAGGTGTAAATAAAATGCAAAGACAGTTATAATAACTTACATTTCTTCCTAACTAGGATCATGAACTGAAAGATATCGGCTTTTAAGAATGAAGTAGAAATAACCCAGCATTCAACCAAAACTTATCAAGGCTCCACACACCCTTGGATATATCTTTCTCTTGTGTTAGTCTTCTTACCAGGCTTTCTCCATGGTTTTTCTTCCGCCGCCTCCATCTCATATGAATACAATCCTACTCCGTTCACTGTGGGTTCTGCCTCAATGTCCAGACCCTTGGATACAGTCTTAGGCTGAGATGGTGCTGGGGTGGAGACTACAAGACATAGGTAAAAATGCACAAATGACAATGTGTGAATGGATGTGTATAGAATGGCATGCATTTCTTAATCCTGTAAGTGCCAGTAACACATACCAACCAATCCGTCAGCAAAGCATTCCACCTGGCACACAAAGGGGTCAACCTTATCATGTAGAAGCAGGGCTCAAATTTTTCATTCCGGGTGAGGGGTGGGGGTGATGGGAATACAGCAATAATAATAAAGACATACTCAAATAAAAATTATATGTTTATCGTAATAACATCAAAAGTCTAATAAAGAAATATGACTGCCAAAAATTGGCATACATGTACGTAGTTAGATAGCACTATGATTTGTGAAATAAACTACCAATAAAAACAGGAAACTTTAAATATTGTTAATACAAATTTTCCATGGGCTGTACTCTATTTAGCATGCTTCTGCTATTTTTGTAACAGCATAAAAAACAAAATAGGTCTGTGTCACTGCCAGAAATATTCAGCTGATGACAGTTCATGTGTTACATAGTTTGTGCGTCCAGGGACAAATGCAATTACAGAGTGAAAAACTCAATAATACTCAAAATCACAAGTAAACATTGTCTCCCACAAACCATTTTGCATCATAGACACACTGATCTATTTGCACCTTGGTAGCTTCCCACAGAAATATCTTTAAAACTGATAGATAAATATAACAAAATAGATGACATATGATTGTTTAATGAACTATTAAAGCTATCAAGTGTTGTACAAAACTCTGTAGAGCTTGAATGAGTTTTCATACATACCTTGCTGACTAGCAGGAGTTGACACTTTGGTGTAGGGGGAATGTTTGGTGACATTTTGTACATATGGGCTGAAATATTAATCACACAAGCATATTGCTAGATTAGTAATACACATGTACCATTCTTTCAAATGTTAATGAGACCGTACTAATGAAGTGTAAAAACATTTTTAATTAAAACGATTAAGAGGTTGAAAAGGAATTTGAGTAAGATGATAACAAAATATCAATTTTGTAAACAAAAGTATAAAGGGAGAAAAAGACTACAAATGAAATGAAAACTAACACTATCAAATAACAACTGGTATCCTTGAACAACACAATTCCTTCTAGCTTCAATAGTTGACTTTATATGGGATGAATGGTCAAAAGAAAGCATATTGCGGACTTGAGCTATGTGATCTAATTGTATCGTAGGCTCATATTTCATTTTTTAAAGATCACTTCCAGGACTTTTTTCTAGAGTAGCATTCATAGAAATATGTATTTTGAATGAAAGGTTTCAACACCATTCTAATTCCTATATTCCTTATAACAGTCATTTCATCTATAATCAGGCAAAACTATCACCAAACTATTTTCCAATAATAGTTCAAAAACTCCACGACAACAAGGAGAACTGATATCCTTACACATGAGGGGTCGTCGGTCCGGTCTTGATGGGGCCAATGGTCACTTCCACCTCATCTTCATCACTGTCCTCGTCACTGTCGTCGTCGTCGTCATCGTCACCACCAACCTCCCCATCCTCGCCTGCCGTGGGCTCCTCTTGGGCCAGCTTGGTGGCTTGCTGCTGGGCATCTACCTCCATGGGCTCCTAACCAGGAGAGTTCAAGTCCAATATTTATATTTACCAATATTCACGAAGTACCAACGTACCAACCAAGTTATTTGATTAATTTTATATTACCAACTATTCAGTACAAATACTCAACTCAAATACTCAAGTACAAATTCTCAACTTTCTGATAACTTTTTTTTTGTTTCATCTTTCTTACACTAATTACCTTTGATTTACTGATGTGATATAAATTAAGTCCGTTTCTTTCTTGTTTGCTTCGTCCATTCAATATTTATTCAGTGTTTCAATCATGTACAATTGTAGACATAACTGTGCTAGACATGCTTCCACTCTCATCAATTTAGTATCAAGTCTAGCTATATTATTTGTAACTGAATTTTTACACATTTATGTAAGTTTCTGAAGAATTGGTGATTTATTTTGTACAATGCATAACCTATGTTAATTCTCTTGTTTGAGTTTGGTTGATGAATCTTACTTGAGAAGTCTCTGTGGCTTCCGGAGGGGCTGCATTCTTGCTCATGAAGGGTGGAGCGTCGGCAGAGAGTGTGGTGGGTTTGGCCACCGCCCTGAAACATACAAATATAAAACAATATTAATTCACTCAGTCCCATGGGAAATAAGCTGACTTGGTACTGATATGATGCTGCCAGTGATTTGTACTGAGAATGTTGAAAGGAATAATAGCAGTAAGAGCAACACAAAGGTTTTTGCTTAAAGCATAATACCCAAGAGTCTCCATGTGTATTGAGAGAGAGAGGCATTATTCACAATTCAATGATTAAGATCAATGATTGTTTTTTTTAAGAAATATGTATTCAAAGAAGTCTTGGGACTCCAAACAGAGGCAACATTTTTCAGACTTTGGGGAATGTCATATCACAATAGGGGGACAATCTATCATAATCTTAAGCCATGTCCATCTGTGATAAAGTTAATGCAAGTGGAACAATCAATAAATCCCTCTGCATTGATCTAAGACCAAAGGTCGCTGATCCAATTATGATGACCTTGAAGAATACATCTTGCTAACAAAATATTCTGCAGAAGCCAAAGCGATTGTTCTAATATTTGAATAGAATAATGTGATGCTTTAATGTGAGAAACAAAAAGATCGTAAAATGCATGTTTTCATCTCTATTTTATGTTGATGCAATTTCTTGTGACAAACACTTCATGATGCTGCATCTTTGTTGATTGCACACCTACATTGTATATCATTTTGTTCTAATACCATATTTTGCTGATATGCGGAGTAGGGAGTACGCGGTGAGAAAGGGCCACGACCCATACATGTACTATAAATGGTGTGTTGATTTGAGACTTACCCTAGAGTGGTAATTTTAGGGGTTGTTTCTTCTTCATTGCCATCTGTAACACATACAAATCATACATAGCATGGTGTCAGTAATGTTTGTAAATGTGTCAAAAATAAGACCGTATCTGAGAATGTTTAACGTCAACATGGGTAATGCTACGAAGATGAAATAAATCCACTTATCTCTAGAAGGGAGCTGCTTGCATGTCAAGCTTACAAGTTACATTGAAATTATATGGGTAATCATCATGTACAGACCCCAAAATTTGCCATACTGTAAGAGTGGAAATTTTCGCGCATTTCGCGCGTGTATTTGGCGCGAAAATAAAAACGTGCAGATACATTTGCGCCTAAACGAAGTTTGCATCGGCGCTTTTTGTATGCGCGCTTGCTCTGATGCATCACGCGTCACGTACGTAGGCCTACGTTAATGGTTTAGCCTAAGTCAGCGCTTCAACAACATCATCATGCTATTGCCACTGACGTGGCAGTGGTGAGCCGAGTGAATTGATTGTCCAAAGGGCTGGACAACATGCGAAATTAAAAATACACAAAATTCATTTTACTCTGCCGAGCGCGAAAACTTAACCGCGCGAAAATTTCCACTTTTACAGTATTAAACAAATTCTCCCTATCACATAGAGCTCTCTGAATCTGACACCCTGTGCTGTGGCCACTAATTCCTTTACCTTTAATTCTTGGATGTAAACTTCCGGTTCTGAATGTGCGCTTTCTTTCTTTATGCTTTCTGCACATTGAACTCCGAAGTCATTTTATACATCGTGTCAAAGCCTAGTTATAATCTCTCAAAAGTTATTTTCCAATAACTTTTCATTTGATAAATCAGGGCGATCCATGTTTGCTCTTTGTAAGACGAAGTTTGAAATGACAAGTTCTCTTTTGAATGTTCTTTCCTCTACCACAATATGGTCACGCCACAAAACCAAAAGCAATCAATAAGATATCAGTGTCACACAGTGATATCACTTGATATCGATTATTGGCTATGCAATAGGAAAAATTGTTTGATGGATGTTCAAATCAATCATCTGCAGCCATAATTGTCAGACTATCCTCAACCCCTCAAAATACCTCAAAATACTGCTCAAATCCTTAGCTTAGATGTGCAAGCCTATGTACAGTGCATTGCTATCTTTTCCTTAATGTTGACAAGCTGCAGTTCAAGCATGCTCTTACAAATAACTAGACATTAAACTGTTCTGCTGTTCAGACTCAACTCAACACTGCACCACCGAGTCTGAGCTGAAAATGGCACAAATGCCCAGTCCCATTCATACACTCACATGATGCGTGTTAGAGTGTTACGCCAAACAATAAGTCCTAGTCATGTTTTACTCTCTGAAAGACACATTACACAAAAATAAAACAATCAGAAAACGGAAAAGGTGTGTAAGATATATTACAGTATTCAAACAAGTTCAATTCCACAAACGTGCCCAATTAAGCTCGATTACTTACCTCCATACAACCACGAATCTTCGTCTTCTTCAGCCATGTTGGAAAAGCTACAGCTGCGTTGTGCAGTTGTCTAACGTAGATGGCGTGTAATGTAACAATGTGATGGCAACATGAATATTATTGTGTTTATATCTTCTTATACACACACATTTTTAAGTCCAAATTTGTCCCACGTAGTCTAGTTGTTAGCTTTGTAATACGATACGGTTAGGTCGTAGATAAATCGGCGTTTAACTCCTTCTCTGCCAGACTCCAAACTACCCTATTGAAATGGTATACTACCAGTGCAAAAATACCCCAGAGGCGCATAGATCACACCAACTCAACTTTACTTTTGAAATTAAAGCTGAGTCTTATTGTCAAAAGGTTACAAAGTTGTATGCCGTCTTGAACAGCCATATCGAATAGATTAAAATATTCCTTCAAAATCAATAAGCTGGCTAGGCCTCTGATGGTATCACATCATATTTCAAGTTGTCTTTGTGTATACAAAATAGATTGATTTTGATATTTCAGTAGTGATCTATTTCTAGTATATACGAATAGTATCCTGAGAAACATGTCATTTGACATTACTGAAACAAAAAACGCATCCAGAAATTAACTCCTTGTGTGTCAGATGTGACTTTTATCTCTAGTGAGCAGCTGCTGGCACACACATTATAGGGTCAATATGTGCTCTTTTATGTATCATGAGAGAAATTAAAAATTGAGTGACTTAAAGATGTAGTCCACTTTCAAACTTCAGAAATTTAGATAAATTTTGAAATATTTTTGGTCCGATTTGTATTCCCAACTTTCACCATAGTATTTAGATCTGTCGGCTCCACGCCGGACTTTAATAGCGAGTTTCTGAATTACGTTTGGTATATTGTTTCGCTTTTGTTACTTTGCTAGTGTTTGTGAGGCGAGAGAGAGAGAGAGAGAGGGGGGGGGGGGCGGTGAGTGAGGAAGGGGAGGGAGGACAAAGAGATAGATACACAAAGAGAACAAGGGGAGAAGGCGAGGGAGAGGGATTGGGGAGCCGGGGAAGACTGAAACTTGAGAGAGAAATGGAAAGAGGGAGATGGAGAAAGAGAGAGAGAGACACAGAGACAGAGACAGAGACAGAGAGAGACAGAGAGACAGATAGAGACAGAGAGAGACAGCGACAGAGAGAGAGACAGAGAGACAGAGAGAGACAGAGAGACAGAGAGAGAGAGAGAGAGAGAGAGACAGAGAGAGAGATCCGGGGGGGGGGGGGGGGAGGGGGGTGCCGGTTTGACATTGATTAATTGAAGCATCAACATTTTCATCCAAGTTTCTGAACTCGAATTGACACACTATCGTTCAGTCCATATCCACAGACGTAATCATCTATCAATGTCTGCACTCTGCAATATGGAATACCAACAAGCCAAAGTCAAGTATTTCCAAGTATCATCGACATTGGAACCTCAAAAATCAGACTGTTGGTGGTCTCTTCCATCATATTGATAACATGTGCGCATGCGCAGAAACTGAATGCGGGTTGACCAAAAGCCATGTTGGATACAGCATTCATGTAGGCTAATACTGTATGTATTAGAAATATAGGATTATGTCTGTCATGTACATGTTAACTTTCTTTTGCTGAAACAAACTTTCTAGATTACTTGAAATCGATGGTCACATTCGCGTATTTAATGATAAAGTTTGTAAAAATATTCATATATAACTCTGAATTTGGTTTTTGTTCACTAAAAAAACAAAGATATTTACAATTATTGATAGGTTACATTTTATAAAATGTATTTTGTTGGAATTATTTATGCCGAAAATAAATAATCTATATGTATCTACATATTTTTGAGAACTGTGCATTCCATTTGTATTTATTTTTACCATGTTGTTGTCAAATGTTAAAATGTACAAAGCAGGACCCCCTGTTCAAGGTGAAGGGGCACCATGGATACATACTAATAAATTAACAAATGTTAAGAAACGTTCTAGAAGTGTTTTGTACCCCTTATTCTTGCTGCTTGTTCTCATTGAAGGGCAGGCAGGTGTAATGATAATGCCAAAATCTAGCAACATCGTTTTGAACTTGGAATTCACGACAATGAATTAAAGGTGCACCGTTGAAATGATCTATAGTCACCACTTTAGATGTGTCTGAAACAAGTTGCAAGACATGGATGAGAGAACATTTTAAGATATTATACATAACAATGTACGACGTGTTAGTCTCCAGGAAGCAGGATGGACTTAACCCGATGGAATGTGGCACCACCTGTGAAATGTACCATAATTTTGTAAACACATAGGAATGTTATTACGTACTTCCACTAAGGGGATTTGTTATCAAAGTGAAAATATACTGTACCGTTCTCCTCGTTCCTCCTTGCCACCCAATTATCCGTTGTTTGTTTTTCTCCTCATTATGCTTTCACCTGCTCCTCTCATGTTGATGTCTCTCTTCTTCTTCTTCTTCTTCTTCTTCTTCTTCTTCTTCTTCTTCTTCTTCTTCTTCTTCTTCTTCTTCTTCTTCTTCTTCTTCTTCTTCTTCTTCTTCTTCTTCTTCTTCTTCTTCTTCTTCTTCTTCTTCTTCTTCTTCTTCTTCTTCTTCTTCTTCTTCTTCTTCTTCTTCTTCTTCTTCTTCTTCTTCTTCTTCTCCTTCTCCTTCTCCTTCCCCTTCTTCTTCTCCTCCTTATTTTTCTAAAACTTTGATACCTCCTGATGTATTGAACTCGAACCACCATCACCCACACATATTCATACACACGATTGTTTGACGGATAACATTGCCACTTTACGTTCTGTGACTGTGGGGGTCTCGAAGTGGCGTGCTCCCTCCAATGGTTTGGTACATTTTATTTTGTATTTCAATCACTCATTAAAGCAAATTACATGCCAATAATGTTCTCAAATAATTTTAGGATTCTGTAATAGCACTTGTGTGTGGGATCTCGTCCACAGGTATGTTAGGAACTGTTATATCTATTTTGTGCAATCAAAAAATAAATTCGTACAAATGAAAATAAAACCCCTCCACTCCTCTGTGCATCTGCCCTTGTTATACATTATTCTGAACTAAATTCAACAAGGGGGGTGTTTCTATCCCTTTCAACTCTATTCCTCTCTGACCTTCATTTTCTCATATCAAAATCTTGATCTCTTCCCTACCTCACTTTCACTGCCTCTCTCCCTCTCCCAGTTTCCTCCACTTTCCATATATGACACCTTATCCACCGCTCCCCCTTCTCTCTCTCTCTCTCTCTCTCTCTCTCTCTCTCTCTCTCACACTCTCTCACTCTCTCCCCTCCCCCTCTCTCTTTATACCCCTCTCTCTCTTTGATTCCCCAACTCTCCTATTCCTCTTTCTCTTCTCTTCTCTTCTCTTCCTCATATTCCTTCATTTTGAATAACAGAAACAATAATACAACCAATGCAAGAACAATTTACATTGTATTTAAAGTTTTATTGCTTGTAGAACTAACAAAATGTAATTTTTATGTTCTACTAGCATGCTAGAATAAATGCCACGACCAGTAACTGTCTCTTTTTCACTCAAGATTATTTACGATCACTTTAAAATATCAATATGCAAATAATTCCATATCATCTTGTTTAAAAAGCTAGACATTTGTGTAGGCAGTATTTATTCATATATAATATTTTCTATATATAAATTACATACAATATATTTCATTAAATATGATAACATATGCATACACTGCCAACTTGGTGTCCAGTCATATCACATAAAATATTCCAACTTCAAACAAGTTTATACACAAGGTAGTCACCAATCCACATTATCTGGCGAGTTTATCACTATGACAACATGCCATTTTGGCCTCGTCCTTCAACACCAACCCAACTCTATGTGAAAGTTATTTTGTATTTTGTTTCTTTCAAAATACAGTCTATTTGAATGGTTTGTATAAAATACAATAATCTGATCAAGGGAGAAAGTGAGAAAGTGGAGGAGAACATCCCCTCACAAGACTAAAGTGAATAACTATAATAGCCACTATACATAATCAGTCGCTATTAAAGATTCCTACAAGTAGGTGCATGACGGCATAAGTACGGCCACTTGCATATCATATATGTGCACCAATAAGGCTTGTTCGCTATCTTCAGTCAAGAACACCTGTCTCTCTCTTTAAAATCCAGTTTATGCTATCTGATTTGAAGCAATTCACGGTCACCCAATTTTTATATTATGCTTCACAGACTACACCTTCATTTGATGAATTAATTGAAACTGAGATAACAACATCGTACCCATGTTAGCTCCATCTTGCTGAAATGAATAAAGAGTTCTTAAATTGGAACTCCCCGATGTAAGAATGTAAGACAGAACTAGTATGTATTAATATTGACCATCGTATGTATGTATGTATGTATGTATGAAAAAATGTGTTTCAAGTTTATATTTCTTCTTGTATGAGGGCGTAATGAGCCCAAATATCAACATCTCATTGCTAAACTGATGCATATTTCTTTTATAAAATACAAAAATTCCTCATCATTTTTAGCATCAAAGTAATCACCATGTGCCACAGATAATGCAAGAATTTGTTCGTGTGAATGAGGATCCCCTTTCTTGTAAAAAAAAAAACTACAACAACCCACCCAAGATTACGCAGGCAGTTGAATCTTTCCCCCAGATACAGAAAAGTGCCCCAGCGAAAAATGGACTTTTCTCATCGGGTGTTACGCACGGTATGGATCAGTGTGTTCATGTCATAACATTTTTATGAAAAGTTGCAAATAACTTGGGATATTCCCATCTTCCAAAATCATATACAATTTTTCTTTTTGTACATTCTGATTAGGTTTTGATGTGCGGACTTCTGCTCAAGGAACACATTATAAGGCAATAGTCAGCATGCAACTGTGTTTTTTCTAGTGCGTACTAATGCTTAATATGGAACACATTTTAAGCCAATGGTTAGCATGCAACTGAACGTTTCCTAGTGTGATTTGATATAGCGCTCATGAAACACATTAAAGCAAATGGTTAGCCTCTAACAGTGTGTTTCCCAGTCTGCAAACTACAACACCAATTCATTGCAAATCCCTATCATGATTAACACAATCTTTTAAAGCAAAGTTTGGTTTGTACATATAAACAAACACACAGACACACACAAACACACATACGCGCACACATTCATAATGCAAAGTTCTATCTGTACTCCTAATAAAGAAAGCTTCCTATAGCAACATACCCATTATGAAGGACATTGCTGAAATACCAAACACAGGAGTACACACTTTGGGTTACTGCTGATCCACCAATTCCACACACACACAAAAAGCTTTACAATGAACAACATAGACATACAAATTAATATAAAACAAACGCATTTCTCTGCCACTCAAACTTAATGAAGATGATTACCTTATTTGGGTATCTGCATAAATGACATGTTGTTTCAATAAATAAACAAAAAACGACACATTAATATTCAACACTGGGCTGTTCCAGTACAAAATTCACACAGTGTTACATTAACAAAATATGATTTCTTACAACTGAGAAGAAATCAATTGCTAAGCCCTTTTCTGCCTCTCCTTCAACAAGATCATTTTGTCCTCCGTGTATGCACAAACTTGAAGGCTAACATACTATGTCAGATATCGCTGTAATGGTGCTATTAAATCAACATAATGTGAGCAAGTATTTTAGGGTGAAGTAGGGGGTGCCCTTATCAGCATTTTCATGATTAAGATTTACATTCATACCATACGTCTTGATTAAAATTACAGGAATACAGGCCAGTTTTGCAAATAGAATTGACCGATTCAACTTGTCTGCTGTGTAGATGTGCTTTTTTCCTGTCCAACATTGGTTGCATTGATTCATGAGTGGCCCTTTTCTGTACCATGTAAGCAACATCCCTGTTGCCAATTTTTTTTTGAGGTGCAATATTTAAAAATCCAGTGAATGAAACTAGTCCAAATAGACAAAAGATCAAGTGCACTTGAGTAATGACTTCAAGCGGATTGTCTATTGTGTAACTAACCCGCAGCGTATTAAAGAGGGAACTCATGGAGTGCACATGTGACTTTTTTCATAATTGATACATCTAGGGGTTTATATCATGTAAGTCAAGCTTTGAGACAAAGCTTTAAAGAGCAGTTCCTCCTTTTAAAATTGCATACAGGACTATTAAAGATGAGCATGGGTGTGTGCAAGAGTATGGGTAGAGAAGGAAGTGGGGGTGGTAATGTTGTGAATGAGCCCCCATAAATATGTTCAGTCCCTGCGAGATGTTCTTGCTCAAATCAAAGGATATACAAATTAGCCTCTTGTAAATAACAGAAAGAAAGAAAATGAATCATATTCTTTTTTCCACAATCTCATAATCTCAAATGCGATGTCAACTGGCCATATTACTTTTGAAGTAAAATATGTACAAAAGAATACAGACTTTAAATGAAATGTGACATGATCTGAATTGCTTTAGACACAACCTAATTGATTCTTCACAAAACACAAATGTATATTCCAATATTCACCTTTACAAACAAATCTAACATTTGGACTGTAGTGATTAAACACATAATAATAGGCTGTAAATGCTGGTAAGAATTCTGAGTGGGCCAAAATAAATAGAGGAATGATTAAATATTTGTGACAATTTTACACAGGGTTCACTTAAATGCTGTGGCAATTGCTTCTTGGAAAGTAATAAAATTGCTTACAGTATTATCAAGAGGTAAAAAATACTGTGCAAAGATGGAATTTGTAATGCTGATTTCATCATAAGGAATAATATTGGATTTATGCCAATGCATTTACAATGGTGAAAAATGTCCATAGTATCTTAATGCTGCACTTCTACATCTAAAATATAAAATACCCCGCAAGTTGATTTGAAGGTGGCTTTATTTGCATAATGAAGTGTCTCATTGCATCAAACAGAAACAGATATCTGAAAAAATTACTACTGATATCAATCCAAGATGTCTACATCACGTTAGCACGCTTTGCAGTCAGCGAGCACATTGAAAGCAAAATTCCTCCTCTAACAATTAACTAAAAATTATGTTCATAAAAATGTTAGATATGCAACTTATTCAGGGCTCATTATTTTGGTTTATAAAAGCTTTTTAATAGTTTGTAATAATAATTTCAAACCGTAACCAATCTGTCTGTCTGCTTTGTGTATGTATTCATTATAATGAATTTGTTATAAAGGTTTCATCTTCTTCAAATGTCTATGGCTCCTTGCATGCTTACCCCCCCAAAAAAAAAAAAAAAAAAATAATAGCAATGTTGACCTCAGATAACGCTGAACAGTGAGAAATCATGTTTCATCTAAAATGTAATAACCCTACAAAAGAGTTGATAAAACATAACACAGAGTTTTAGTCACAGACGTCCGTCTGCATGATGTGCTGATAGTCATGCAACGTAGATCACTCCATTTCTTTTGTACTCAGGACTTGCTTTAAGGTATGAAGCTACATCAGCAGAAGAGATTGTGCATAGTTGCCTTTCAAGGTCATTTGCATGTGATTATTTGCATCATAGTGTCATTAAAATTGACCACACACAGTGAGGAAAAGCAGTCAGAAACAAAACATTAAGGTTGGATCATAAATAATTGTTATAGCCTTTATACCTGTTTTTATTCTCGGCCTTTTGGAGGAGTCATAGATATTCCCCAAATTTCATGACATAGCACCATTCATTCCACATCCGACAAGGTGAATCATGTTTTATATTTACTTTCACACCTTTAATAGATATTTGGGGCATTAAAATTGGCATGAAAGAAATTAAAACTTGATCTGCCACTTCCATCTTCTACACACTAATGCTACATTGTTCATGAAGCAGTCACTGAATAGTGGCACATTTTTGTCAAGGAAAATTTTCACCCATACCTAATCAAATAATATGAAGAATTATTAGTTTATTTTTATTTCAGCAAAATTATCTACTCGTGGTCATGATGAATACATAACCATTAATATACTCTTCAAAGACTCATATATGCTTGCAGTTTTTGTACATACAGGTACTTAATGTTGGCAGAAATGCAGACAACAAAATATTTATGAGCAACATAGACTGTATATTTCTTGCATCTTTCTAACAGAAATTCTGAACTTCCTTGTAATAATTGAACCAGCACACTAAATACCACTTGAATACAATCAAACTGCACGGGATGCAATCTTTTAAACCATACATACAGATTATTTGGTAAAAAAAAACCCTCAAAGAATAACTGTGTGATTAGATGGGCCATCATGGGGTCTTTGAATATCAAATAATGTTTTTCTTATAGATTGATACAAATGTTCTTGCAGCAATATCAGTGTTTTTTTTTTTTATACAAGGCAGTTAAGTGTGAGACGTGGGCTAGAACAAGAACATTGTGTTTCCTTCCCTAGTCATTCCTGTTATACTTTGCGGAGTCCTGTGTGCCGTGATACTGTTGATGTATAGGCGGTGAACACATCACTCCAAGTGCCTTGCCTTTTTGGTACGAACAGGGCTAATTTATTGTATCATCATGAAGATGAATGTCAGTTTGAAGCGTATTTGAAGTATTCTTGATAAGTCCAAGGCAGTGCTTGTGCTGGTCTATGCTGTTCATATACGTGGCTGCAACAAATACAAATGTGTTTCACATGGCAGTTATAATTCATCACACTACACTTTGCACACTGACATGTTCGAAGCTGCACTGATATATGTAAGGCTGTCACAAAGACATGGTAAAAAGATTGCCATGTGTGATCTACTCTGGTATTTTGTTGAGAAAACTAAAAAGTCAACTTTCAATCTGTCATATGCTTTGCTCTTTGGAAAGTATGGTACTCACTCAACACGTATTAAATATTTCTGAATATTAAATAATGTTTTTCTTTTAGATTGATACAAATGTTCTTGCAGCAATATCATTGTTTTTTTTTTTCATACAAGGCAGTTATATGTCTTCATGAAACATGTAAGAAGACATGTGCAACCAGGAATCGCACAAGATGATAATGAAACCTCTCTTGAAGAAACTCTTAAACAAACATGGTTTAAACAAGCATCTTCACCTACCAGTATACCTTAAATACTTGTCTGATTAGAAGAAATCCTGCATATTTAATCTAAATCAAGATTTGACTCCCTTGCGTAATATGACGTTTTGTGCAACAGTTTCAAGTGAAGGCATTCCTGGATACTTAGTAGTCTTGTTTCTCTTGACCTCCTTGTGACTGTTCTCCCCAGGTACAAATATGGTCACTGACCTGATTTGAGCATATTAGTACAGTTAAGTCTGACAGTTCCAGAGACTGAAGTCCATCTAAGTTTACAGACCCAAATGACACACACACTATACTTGGAGAAGTAATGATATATTTTATTTGCTGTCCTTGAATGCATCATCCAAGTGGTGCGAAACCTAGCAACATCAAGCCATGGTGTTAGACCACTGGACTAGACCTCTGGGCTACAACACTAGGATTGACCTTAGGACTACTGCGTAGGACTAAATTAGACCAAAGGTCAAGACTGTTAGGCTGAACCCACTAGGTTAGACCTCTTGATTTTATCACAAGGCTAGTCCACTTTGTTAGTCCTATGCAATAGTACTAGGGATGCACCGCTGGAATAAATGGACAGGACTAGACCACTCTGCTAGACCTGCCCAAGAAAGAGATGATTGGTACTGTACTCCTTCCCAGCTAGTTTCGTTGGGCATGGCTGGGCTAAACAGACAGGACTAGACCACTCTGCTAGACCTGCCAGAGTAAGAGATGATTTGTACTGTCTTCCTTCCCAGCTAGTTCGTTGGGCACCGTGGCGCCAAAGTCCTCATAACCATCCCCTCCACTGATGACCATCACATTGGACGAGGAGATACTCCCGGTAGAGCCACGCCTACTACCGTCCACCCCTGGTGCGGCATTGTTGTTCTGTGCTGGCTCAAGCCCTGACCCATCCCGATGGCCGTTGGTGGGCGAGGTCGGAGAGGCGGGGCCGAGGGCGGGTTGGGAGGCGGTGGTGGTCGTAGCGGGGACGTCGACTGATGTTAGGAAGCGGACGTGGCCGGTGTGACCCTGGGCGGAGCCAGAGGGGGCGGGGGTTTCCCGGAGGGTGGTGGTAGAGGCTGAGATCTTGGGGAGGGGTAAGGTTAGGACCACGCCTGCGCTGGTCCCTACCCACAGCAGGTCTTTACATACCAGGAGAGCTGTGATACGCAGGCAAGCCGCCTTGTGCTGCCGGATGATAGCATCGGAACCTGAAACGGGATTGGACAGATGCATGAGCAACCATTTTACATTGCAGTGAGGACCGGTAAGTATCATACATCAGCATCACTACATTATAAAGAGTTCAAAATGATGCAATGAGTAACTGCTAAACATTGGTACTACTACATTATGAATAGTTGAAATCAAACAATGAGTAACCATTACATATCAGCATCACAGCATTATAAATATGGAATCCTTACAAAAATCAGAACTCATCAACTCCAAATTCCTTGGATACTGTCTTTAGAAAGGAGGAATTGATTAATCCTGACAGGATATATATAGGCGGTAAGAGAAAGAGAAAGGCAAAGAATGACGTATCTCAGACTAAAATTGCAGAATGGAGTGAGAAATCAACCTTAGAAGTTATCAAACAAAACAGAGATCATTGGCATAAAATGGTCACCTATGCCATAACGGCACTGGAAGAAAAAGTTGAAATCAATTACTATATGAAATGATACTGAGTTCAATGATCAAATGTATGACGACCATATTACAGATAGTAATGAAAAAGGAAACAGCTGCCAGGAAAATACAGCTAAAAATTGACCAGTGCACCTTGTATCAATAAATGATATAAATTTGTGCTACAGAGAGCCTAGTTGACACCAAACTTACTTTCATTCAAGTTTTACAAAATCAACAAATTATATATTTTTGTGCTACAGAGAGTAGTTAATGGCAAACATACTTGCATTTACATGTAATTTAAACAAATTAATAAATTATGCATATTTGTGCAACAGAGCATAGCTGATGGCACCTTAATTGCATATTTAAATTTAAAACATGACCAAGTCACATATGTTTGTGTTACAAAGTGAACCTACTTGCTAGCATCTTGTGCACAGTTTGAGTGACGTCCACCTGACACATCGTCTGGTAGGTGGTAGCATGAAACAGTCTCACCACCGCACTGCTCTGTAGCGACACCCACACGCCCCACCCACAGGACACCATGCAGTATACCGCCCTCTGGTTGTCGTTGCAGACAGGGAACTTGTGCTGCAGGAGAGAAAACAGAACATGTTTCATTCAACATCAATAATCATTTTGCATGCAGGCTTTTAACTATGAATTTGTGTACATCACGGTACAAGAAACTACTGTTTAAGTGGGATATATTGGTTGGAATTTCAAATTTATTTGTCAGATCGATATAGTCAAGTGCCAAGTTCTTTCAACTTCCATTTTGAACTTCACAATCTAAGGGACTCAAACATATTAATCTTGATATGATCTTTGCTTTATTGGTACTCTCTGTAGTAATATTACTGATCAATCAATCTGCTTGATTGAATAATTCTGTAACCAGAAAAAGAGACGACTAGCCAGGGACTTGAACCTGCTCGCCAGGTAGACACTAGCACTAGGCTACCACTGGTCTATGATTCGCCAGGTAGACACTACCACTAGGCTACCACTGGTCTATGATTCGCCAGGTAGACACTACCACTAGGCTACCACTGGTCTATGATTCGCCAGGTAGACACTACCACTAGGCTACCACTGGTCTATGATTCGCCAGGTAGACACTACCACTAGGCTACCACTGGTCTATGATTCGCCAGGTAGACACTACCACTAGGCTACCACTGGTCTATGATTCGCCAGGTAGACACTAGCACTAGGCTACCACTGGTCTATGATTCGCCAGGTAGACACTACCACTAGGCTACCACTGGTCTATGATTCGCCAGGTAGACACTACCACTAGGCTACCACTGGTCTATGATTCGCCAGGTAGACACTACCACTAGGCTACCACTGGTCTATGATTCGCCAGGTAGACACTACCACTAGGCTACCACTGGTCTATGATTCGCCAGGTAGACACTACCACTAGGCTACCACTGGTCTATGATTCGCCAGGTAGACACTACCACTAGGCTACCACTGGTCTATGATTCGCCAGGTAGACACTACCACTAGGCTACCACTGGTCTATGATTCGCCAGGTAGACACTACCACTAGGCTACCACTGGTTTATGATTAATCCAAGCAACATTTCTGGTCAGCTTTGTGATTAAATACGATTGTGTAGAAAGAGTATATGGTATGAAATCATGGGAGATGTATATAGAAAACATCATTGTTATCTGCAGCTTACATTTGAATTTTAAAATGAGACTGAGCTTGAGAGGAAACCTAACAAGTATGTTTACAGCGTATTATTTGCAATCTTCTTAAGTGTTTCACATTTCACAAACTGGACCTATATATTGTTCTTGTGCAAAGGGAATTTGTGCTGAATGACAAAAGAGCTCTTCTGCAATCTAATCGCCATGTAGATCGCCCCTCCCATCCTATGTTGTGCAGCCTTACCTCCACATTGAGAGTGATAGGGTCCACAATCAGGATGTTGTTCTGGCAGCCACACCACAGCTTCCCACAGACTGATACCATTTTGCTGATGGGGGTGGTACTGCTACCGAGGGACACTGTGATGGGGTTTTCTGTGTCCCATGAATGACCTGAAAGACATTACAAGAATGTACACACATAAACATGAACATGTGCAACAGTGCAGAAGTGGGAGTAAAAGTTGAGTGAAAAAAAAAACCGTTTTCAAGTACTGTTACTAATACACATGTTATATTTTCATGAATTTTCCTTGAAGAGATGTAATAGGCTGATAAAAAAAACCTTCTTGGTCACAAATATAAAGCCCACTGAGATATACATACATGTACCTATTGTAATAGTTTGAAATTTTCAATCGCCATCGCCTTTCCTCCTCTCTCGTACTCCTTATTTGAACTGATTCCACCTGTACTACAAGAGCTGTTACACTTCTACATTTACTGCTGGTACTTCAACTACTTGGACTACTACTCCTGCTCCAACAACTAAAGCTGTTCTACTGGTATACTGCTACTACTACAGATGTTTGTCTACTTCTATTAACATTATCATGAAAAAAATTTCTCCTACTTCTACTTCCTCCTCCCCCCCCCCTCCCCTACTTCTGTTACTACTCCTACTGCTATTATTGCTGACCTGTATCCCTTCTGTAGACAGTGAGATCCCCGTTGGCAAGAGAAACAAAGACTTTATTCTCCAGGTAGAGGATGCATTGCACGGCTGCTGGATGGCGGATCTTGGCTCGGCTCTTCTTGGTGCGGATGTTGTCTGTGCACTGGTACACGTAGATACTGATCAAGGAAGAATGAGAGATGATTAACTTTTAATGTGCCATGTGTGCTTTTTGTCATCAGTAATGTACACAAATCCCATAGGGCAACGGCATATTGTCTTGCACAGTATCTATAGGTTAATTACGCAATAATTTCTTTCATGCAAACGAGAAGAATGAGATAACAAAATCTCATCAAAAAGGAATATGATTTCCAAAATTCTTGTTAATTCTTCTATAGAAAAATACATGACACATCATCAACAAAGCGCCTTTAATCAATGTTCAGTTGCATAAAAGTCTTCATCCATCTATCCATCCTCTTCTCCCAGCCAAGTGGTCGGGTAATTCCAACTTAGATTTGTATCTTCCCCTACGAACTCTCTTGTTTTCCTCTACCTCTCCCCTTTTCCATGTCTCCTCCAACATTATCTCTTTCTCTTTCCTGTATCTACTCACCATCCATCCTTGGTTACGAGCCACATGGTGGGCTGGTTACTCCCTCTCATCCACCCACCTCCTTCCCTTCCTCCTCTTCTTCCTCCACTTCCTCCCTCTCCCATCTCCCCCTCCTCGTTCTGGTATCAACTCACCATCCATCCTTGGTTCTGAGCCACATGGTGGGCTGGTTACCCTCCAGATCACCGCTCCCATCCACCCATCTCCTCCCATATTCTCTCTCTTCCTACACCTCTACCCCCTCCCATCTTCCCCCCTCCCATTTCCCCCTTCTCCTTCCATTATCCACTCACCATCCATCCTCAGTTCCCAGCCACATGGTGGGCTGGTTACCCTCTCTCATCCACCAACCTCCTTCCCCTCCTCCCCCTCCTCATCCCAGTATCTACTCACCATCCATCCTCAGTGCTGAGCCAAATGGTGGGCTGGCTGCCCTCCAGATAACCCATCTCATCTACCCACCCCTTCCCTCTCCATTCCCATCTCTCCTGCCCTATCTTCCTCCACCCCCCCTCCCATTTCCCCCTCCTCCTTCCTATACCTACTCACCATCCATCCTCGGTACCAAGCCACATGGTGGGCTGGTTACCCTCTCTCATCCACCAAACTCCTCCCCCCCTCCCATCTCCCCTTCCTCATCCTGATATCTACTCACCATCCATCCTCAGTTCCGAGCCACATTGTGGGCTGGTTGCCCTCCAGATCGTCCCGGTCCTCTCCACTAGGGCTGGGCCTGCCTGCAGGCTCCCCTTCATCTGAAACATCACCAACAAACAACAGGGTTAGCAATAATAACCACCACAATAATAACAACAATAATAGTAATATCAATTCTGATTAAGGTAACAATATGTACCTCTATGCCTACATTTACTTTTATTTTTTTGTATATGGTGAGGAGGGTCTGTCTCATTAAGAGGGATGTTAAATTAGAGCCCTGATTGCTGGATACAAGAATGTTCCATGCACACATATGTGCACCCTCTCCACCTCCCTGGGGTGTATTCCTTGCACACTGCACAATATTGGCGCTGGGTCAAGATCATTCACATATAATCATCCACCTCCTACCAGGTACCCATTTCTACTCCTCTGTGGAGTAATGATGATATTCATGCAATGTTTTCACAAAATTTGATGAATTCTACAAAAGGTTACACTTCCTCTAACCCTTAGCCTACAGGAAGCTGGTGGTCCCTGTTTGAAAATTTATGAGTATGATGTAATCTAGGAGCCAAGGGGTTAACATTGCCTTATCTCCTAATGAAATATCCATGCATATGTAAGTGTTATGAACTTCAGTTACACTCTGAATTATGTATGTATTCATTTGTTTATCTATCTATTTATTTACATGTTATGTCCACTGCCAATGTCCAAAATCAAATCTTAATTTTTTTCATATGACAATGAATTATCTTGAATCTTGAAACTTGAGTGCTCTGAGCAACAGGCAACCAGGGGAAATCATGTTACACAGCCCCACCCCTCTTTACCTGAACTGTGACCATCTTCCATAGGTTTCTCGTCCACCAGCAGTGGTCCCAGATCGCCTGACCTTTGACCTATGACTGGCGACCTGACCTCGGGCTCCTCATCGCTGTCCTCCGAGTCGAAGGCCATGATCTCGCTGGCCTGGCGGTTGACGGGGGCGCTCTGGATGGAGTTGAAGGCGGGGCTGTTGATGTGGGGGAGGGTCGGGGGTTGCTGCATACCCAGCCGACGCCCCTCCCCGCTTTTGGAGCGAGGCGTGAGCCGCAGTGACCGCCTGGAGTGAAAACAATGAAAGGTACGGTGGATGACAATACACATTTATTGATTAACATCCATTGAATGAAGCAGCCGCCCAGAGTGAAAAAATAAAAAGGGGGTGTTTCACCAAGCTGTTCGTAAGCTACGCACGACTTAAAGATTAGTCCTGTTCTTGTGCTTCAATCAAATATCCCAATTTGTTCCTGTTTTAACACAGTAGGAGTTACTTTCAAACAATCCATATCAAATTTGGCAAATCTTAAACTTTGTATTCAGACGCTTGTTAACAAGAATTAACAAGAATTTTTATTCACAAAGATCGATTTCAACCTGATTTGATGGGAATCAAAATAATTGAGAACCTGATTTAGCACAAGAACAGGTCACCAGTCGTGCGTTAAGTTGTTCATGGCTTACAAACAGCTTGTTGAAACACCCCTCAGGGCTAATATAAGAAAATTAAAAAAACACTTACAGTTTGAAGCTTAATTGTAATTTTTTTAATAATTGAAGTTTGATGACACACGCACTAGTGGGCTCTCCTCCGTAATTTCAACAGGAAATTAAAAATACACATTGCCAGGAACTTGACGGAGTTGAACCACAATCATACAGACTGGATGGAGACTGCACTGAGGCTGTTGATGCAGGGTCAGGTTTAGGGCCGTATGATACTCACACCGAGCAAGGTATAACCCAAAGTGATCTCTGGAAATTTAAGTGGCTAACAGTGCAATGGATTATAAATTGTTCAATACACTTTCAATTACATTTCAATTTCGTATTCATACAATATTATGTCACATGAAAAGAAATACATGAAGTAAAAGTAACAGGATATTTTAATTAAAATTTAAGCCAGAAGTTTGAGGATTTTTCTTTTTCCTAGGTTTAAGCAGAAACTGAGAACTCCACTGTGACCTCTACGTGTATACCAACCACTATAGTCCCATTTTAATCAAATGTATTGCCGCTGCGGTTAGAGAGTTAAGAAATTGGGAAAGTTATAAAAAAAGAGAGAGATATCACAAATAAGTACACACTGGTCACACACGTAAACACTATCTATAGATATTTGAGAGATGTAGAAATAAGTGGACATGCGACTGACAGTAAAACACATAAAACCCACAGAGCAGCATTTTGTCCTGGTACAAGAAGAGTTTAACCATTACTGAACCAAGCTGGCTATGCACAATCACAGTGAGTTACTACACACGTTATCTTTCCTTAGGATTGAGAGAGTTAACATGAATACTTGAAGGGGTTGCAGGCTCCATCCTGATTGTCTGTGCTGTGATGCTGTGATCATATGCCAAGGAATGCGTGTTGGCCGCAGAGATGGGATGTAGGAAGGCTGATGATATGATAAGGTGAATCACACCTTCGTCTGTCTGTCCGTCCATCCGTCCGTCCATACAAGGCCACTCGTGTTAATCAGCGAGCGGACGTGTGAGGAGGAAATCATCCGTCGCTGTCTGCGCTGCCCTGCTCGGCTCGGCTCAGCGCGGGGCTAAATTTAGCGCGGTGGACGGAGAACCCACGTGGAGAGCTGTTCCCGTGACACGATTTGTGGCTAGATATGTCACCTGATTATAAGACAGCAGCACACGCGGCAGGCTATGTTTAGCCGTATGTGTGCACTACTAAATCCACAGCAGATTAAGTGTTTTAGACTATAATACAACGCATGAATGAGGCTTGTAGGGGCATCATGATGCTGTCTCTATTACAGTCCATGCAATCTGGCTCATGTATCTCGCAATCCATACAAACTGTTGCACATCGTAATGGAATCTCCAGGACATCACTACACTATGCGCTATCTCTGATACTTCACAGTCCAGCCAAAATACAGAAATCTCCATCTTACAAGTCCTAGGGAGTCTTAATTATGTGACCTTTTTCTCTATCCCTTCACATGACGATCGGGGTCATTTGGAATCGACGATCGGAAGTATGGTCAGTATGCCTTTTGCAAACAGGAATCCACATTACAAATCAAGAAACACACAAGGCAAACTAAGGAAATCCTTACTAAAAAACTCAAGGATATGTTAGAACGTTAGTAAGCCATTGAAATTCACTAACCATGTCATCTTGATATGGACATTTACAATGAGTTAAGAACACACTCAACAGGTGTTTTGTTCATGTTATCTACACAAAAACAGCTCATTTACCATTACATGCATGAATCAAAGATGTTCTTCATAAAATGTTAATAACAAGCATTCAGGACATGTAATTATGATTCTAAAAATTTAATGTTATTTTTATACATTTCTTATTTCTTGAAGGTTTACCAATTTGTTTCTGTTGTTTTTCTCACAATCATTACAAGTTTCAGTCTTCTGGAAGATAAGATGACAGTACATGAAGCTGCATGAAACAAATTCTGTGCAAGTTTGTGCCTCAAGGTTAGTGAAACGTGAGCTCTTCACTCTCAACGAGGACTTCCACGACAGCAGGATGTTATTGGAAGTCACGCATCAACCAGGATATAAACTAAAAAAAGAAGACCGAAGAGCAAAGAGAGAGAGAGAGAGAGAGAGAGAGAGAGCAAGAAGAATAAAAAATAGCAAAAGGCCATCTTGACTGCATGATGATTTAATTAAGTTCTCAAGCAAGTACTAGCGAGTACACGACATCGTCAGTTGCTCTGCTGGCTGTTTGGATAGGGAGACGTGAAGTATTTGGAGAGGGAAGGGCTAGGTTGAGGGTGATGAATCGGCCATGTACGACAGACACTCACGCCCATCCCTCGGGTTGCTAAAACATGAGGATTTGATGTCGGCCGGTCAGACGGTCAATATCGACCATAACTTGATCAGGGAGGGATTATTCATTCACTATCTTTTCATGACATTGAGCTGAAGCTTTCGGCGGCGTGAAAATAACCAGAACTAACAGAATTACACTATCCTTACTACTAGGAGTATACTTATGAATTATTCATAAGAGACTGACCAATTAAGTCAGTGCAACTAAACCAGACTCTAAGCAAATCTCAATTGATAATATTTAAACAGTCAAAAATTGACTAAAATCTTAGTGCATTGCTTGTGTTACATGATCCTAGTTATGAAACTCCCCTCAGACCTTCTCTCACCAGGAAAATCAAATAAAGAAAACATCCCACTTACTTTAATCATTGACAAGGATTTAGAACAATTTCGAATGAAATGAACCACTACCCCATATTCAAATGGATCATGGAGATGCCATATATGGAGCACATGTAGAAGCAGGGCTGAGCGATTCTGTCATATTTGCTGATGACACGTACTGCATAATTAATTACACATTCAGGGAGAACAAACCAAGAAGACGAGAGAGATGTCACCCTCATGGTACAGCCCAAGATCACGCAGGCTGCCTTCACCTAATTTGCACGCATTTGTTCCACAGAGTCCCCTCGGGCATTTCAGATATAGCACCTTGAATGCATCCAAACTCCAGAACAGCAAACTATCAAGCTACCCAGTAATCTTAGAAATCCATCGAGGAAGAAAGAATTGTACGGAGGGCCAGTTGAGCCAATGGATATGCAATGGTAGCAAAGAACAAAGAATAATATTAATAAATACCATTTACAAAATAGTGGATCTTTTGGTAACACCAGGTGGTTGCATTCTTTCTTGATATTTGACTCACTTATGGGGCGAAAAATGGACAGGAACGGGTGAAAAGAGGAGAAATTATTTTTTTTAAAAACACCTTGAAAGAACAATATGTTAACAGTCATCTGTGCAATGAACTTGCTGCTATGTCATGCACTCATCTGCAAAACTCCCAGGGAATGACCACACGATAGCCCTTTTAAGATGCATCTTTATTTTAAGAAGCAGCAGGGCCCTATTTCAATCAATCTTAAGTCCAATCCTCTATCTCTCAAGTACAGAGTTACGATTGATATCAATTGCAAGTCACCTTGCGTTCAATCTCACATCAATTATGAGACAGGGCCTAGAACTAGGGTGAGAAAGAAGAGACTTCTCTCCTGATTCTGAGATGGGAGGGTGAGGGGGACGTGTCCCTTTAAGATTCTCCCTCCTGGCTGCCACTGCTGTGTCCCGCTAATGATGATGGAACGCGTGTAGGGGAAGCTGCCTGCGAGATATCTAAACAAACGGATGCAAGGAGCAAGGCAAGGCAGAGAGGCTCTCGTAAGAAACGAGCCCTGCCCAGATTGCTACTGGCAGGGTGGTGTGTGCGTGGCTTAAAGGCGGCGACTGATTAGACCCACACACTCACCACAATTTGACAAGTCATGCTTTGGGAGATTATCTTTTTCTGAAGAAACATATTAATGTTTTACAGATGGCTTTTTTCTGATGATGTTCCTACACTTACATTTCTACAAGTTTTATGATTTTTTTTTTTATAATCATGTCCCGGAAGTTGAAACATTTCTACAATTCATGTTTTAAAATGTTTCAACACTTGAACATTTCATGTTTTGTGAAAAGCTTTTTGTCTAATGATAACCTTACCCTTCAAGGATATCTACAATTCATGTTTTGTGAAATGATACACGTATTACTCGTGACGTTGATACACTTGAAACAGTTTTACAATTCATACATGTAATATGCTTTATGCACCTACGGTATTGAGTGGGTTAGGTGAGCCTTAACCCCCCCCCCCCCCCCCCCCCCCCCCCCAACACTGTATTATCACTCTAACCATGACACACTCCACACCTCACACTCACATCCAGTTCTGGCTTCCAACATGAGGGTGGATCACAGGTAATTTGCCTCCAAATTGCTTTTCCCCTTTAATGCATGGACAGCGTTAGGTGGAGGATAAACTAGACCCTTCACATGGATACACCTATACAGGGACAACGCATGCATCAACATGTTCTCTATCCAAGCAAATACGTGTACATGGCTTTGATTATCTCGAGAGTATGAAGAGTCTTATATTACAAGGCTTTGCTTTTGATTACCGGTGGGCTGATCAAGTTTAGAAAACATTATCAAGGGAGCTAATAAGGCTATTCTGGATTGTGGAAGTGAAAAAACAACAACATCAACTAACATCCTGCATTCTGTTACTTGAACTTAATCTTAACTCCAGCACCATGATTTATTTCCACAACAAACTAATCCTCAGCTCTGAATTGATGTCCTTGGATTCAAGTATTTGATTACATGGCACAAGCAAGGTACTAAAGGAGATTGATTGCTAGCTTTTACAGAAAAGTTTGAAAAAAATTGTATTTGTCGGGCTTTGATATTCAATCATCATATGGAATTACTAAAGCAAAATACACATCGTCTTCTGATGTATGGACAAAATCTATACAACTAAACCAATAGCACATTTGTTTGTGCAATAATCATTATTTATGAAGTGCTCTACTTACCAGTAAGCAAGCATTCAAATGAATAAGTTTACCGTTTTGAATCAGTCTACTGTAACCGATCTCCAGCTGTAATGTTATTCTGACCTCTGCACACTATGATTCCATTTTCCGACATTTGCCCCTGAAAAGCCACAGGTAATTGATTTAGTATTCCCATTTCCACCCCGGCCAAACCTTTATTTACTGCAGTGATACTAGAGAAATGACAGACGTACTACAAACACATTTATCATAATCTACAATTTCTTCCTCTGCGCATGAAGAGCGATTCATGGCGAGTCACATGATAGAGTAGTCATTCAGGCAAAATGACATTCTAGTACCTCTCTGCATACAGTACACACAACCAGAGTGTTTACATCTCATAATCTGTCAGGGTAATGCAATGTTCACACCAGCACGTTTTGCGTCTGCACATTGCCATAAATGAACTTTTACTGGTCATGTTAAAAAATGTTTTTTTTTTTTCTCTTATAGAGAAGCAGTGGACCATCTGGGCCTTAACAAGCAGCTAATTGTACGGATTTTCTTGATTTACTGCTGTGTAAATCCCTGGTGCCAAACATCCAGCGACGAGGGACAGTGGCTAACCACTGCTATGTGAGCACAGTTGTATGGTTTGTAAAGCTCTCAAGACATATATCCTTCATATCAATTATTGGATAGTCTATACCATCACAATGATTTTTAGACAGAATTTTCTGACTACACCTAGTTTAGACAAAGCATTTTCCTTTAAAAGTTTGAAATAACACTTTTAATTTGTTTAATCAAAGGGGCAGTAGGGGTAAATGGCGGAAGTGTAGAAATAGGGGAAAGTAATTCTATAATGCACCATGCATCCTAATTTCAGGTTTTATTTGTAGTAATATCTGCTTCCAGCCTAGTGCACTTGTGTATGAGACCGGAAGCGGACATGACTGCAAAACAAATCTGAGAGGTGCATTATGGGACAGCTTTCCCTTCTCTGCGGTAAGGAGAATTGTTCTTCTTAGTAGGAGGTGTTGTCGGAGAGTCAGGAGCGAGTTTATAGAAGTGGGTCTGAGTGTGATGGACAGATTGTCAAGCAGGTATGAAGTACATCGACAGGGATCAGCTCTGATGCACTATAGACAGATAGACAGATAGACAGATTGTCAAGCAGGTATGAAGTACATCGACAGGGATCAGCTCTGATGCATTGTGAGTCTGATCTAGGAATGACAGCAATCTCAGCACCCGTGTTTGTAGGAGGGATTTTCATTCCAACGCCCTGACAGAACGCCATGCAGAGAGAGTGGGGAGGGGGGGGGGGGGTGAGCAGGGTGGGGATGAGAGGGTGGGGATGGGGATGGGGATGGGGATGGACAGGGGACAGGAGGGATGTATGAATGAGGAATTTTCATTCCAATGCCCTGGCAGAGAGCTTCACTGGGGGCGGAGAAGGGGGTGGGGAGGGGGAGGGGGTAGGGGTGGGGAGGGGGTAGGCGTGGGGAGGGGATGGGGGTGGCGATGGGGGATGGGCGATGGGAGGGATGTATAAATAAGGAATTTTCATTCCGACACCCTGTTTAAGAGCCATGCCGGGAAAGGCGTGGGCAGGGAGGTAGAATTGGGATGGAGGGGAGGGGTGGGGTGTGTGTGTGTGTGTGAGAGAAGGATATATCTCCAGGGATTCACACTGAAATGTCCACCAGAGTTAACCGTATGAGGGATTTGCATGTTAATTCCCTGACAGAGAGTCATGAGGAGCAAAGGGAAAGGGGTGTATCTGGGGAGGGGTGTGTTTTGGGAGGCACCTAGTTTGGGAAGGGATGGAGCTGTGAAGGGAGGGGGGGGGGGTATTTTTCTATTCTGGGATTCTCAGCAAGAGAGAGGGAGAGAATCACAGAGGATTCAATTGGTCATGGTGTGGGTGTAAGGGAGAGTTTTAATCACAAGGATTCACATTTCTTATTCTATAGCCTCAACAGAGACCCATGCGGGGTGGGGTAGTGATGGGGAAGATGAGGATGTTTTGGGTGAGGGGGGTGGTTTTCTCTTTTGGGGAGTCACACTGAATTTAGGGTGATGGAATACTTCTCTTCAAGCGATTTCACTTCCCACTCCTTTAGAGAGAACTACGAGAGACAGGGGTGGGTTTTGGGAGGGGGGGGGGTTTAAAGTGAAGGGGGGGATTGGACAAGTCATCTCTGGGGGATTCACACTGAAATATGCGCGGTATTTGGGGGATTGGAGCTCCAGTTTCCTGCTCATCAAACACATGGCGGGGGGAGAGGAGTAATTAGAAAGGGATGATGACGAGGGCGGAGAAAGAAGAGCAGCACCAGGGATGAAGACAGGGATGATGAGGATGCAGAAAGGACCAAAAATAAAAGAGATGGAGCAAGGATGATGAGAAAACAAATGAGAATGGAAGGATATCTGCCTGTTTTTGCAGCCGCCTGTAGCTAAATCGCCAGGTGATGGATGGCGGAGCCACATGAATTCAAATGACACTGCGAAAGGTTACAGTCATTTCTCTCGAATCGGGTTGCTCAGATTTGAAAGCAGAACGGAGGACAAGGCAATAGGGCTAAGACATGGATGGTAACCAGAACGAGATAAGACCTCTTTCTTGGAGATGTATAGATTTTCTCAAAAGATAGTTTGGTAATAGAAACATAAATATCACATTTCATGCAGCACATATCAAGTTCTAATCATTACTCAAGACTTGCAAGTAGGATGAGAGACATGGAAGAACATAAAGAGGTATTAATGACAAACATATCTTGGCAGTGGCTCATATCTAAATTGCCTTGTGAGGATGTCATAGGACTGAGTAACGCTGTTTCAATCAGTAAATAAGATGTAACTACAGAGATATAGTTTGACAGCATTACTTGAAATGACTTTCACTTAGACTCAGACTACCACTGGAACACTGAAACAAGTAAAAAGGAGAATATTGCCAACTTTACATTCTGACAACGACAACGATAATTAAAAGTGAAGTAAGTTAGGATGTACATTGGCTACATATACATTTTGGAGAGTGAGAAGGGAGGAAGCGTGGAGGTTGTGTTGTGTACATATAGATAATGGACTCAAAGATTGAAACTATAATTGTACACTAACAGATAAGAGTGTTGAACCTCAACTGTGGACCAAGTAGTAGAGCTCAAAGAAACTGGCATCCCTCATAACAATGTTACAGGGTGAGTGGGGGGGGGGGGGGGGGATGGTTAAAAAATGCCAACAAGTACAAAACTGATGGCTCATTGGCCAATAGTTTTTACATCTTCATGCGACACAACCTAGGGCTCAGAAATTGAGAGAGTAGTAGAGAAAGACGGCTTCAAAAAGCGAAGGATGAGAGTTACGGAGGAAGTTCATTCACCACTCAAGCCACGGATCCAAGCAGAAACACTGTTCTTGATGACAGAAGACACAAACCTCACAATCGTTGCTGTGGCGATGATGTTTATCAATGAACCATTTAATATAGTTGAACCTAATTTAGCGACTTCCTTCATAGGAATACTACGTGTCTACAATGACCACAATTGTTGTTCCATTGACAAATGTTTCTCACTGAATCCTGCTCACCAAGACAATCTTTCTTGCCTCTCTTGGGCGGTCTATATATAATGTTCACACTGTAGTAACAGAACAAACAAGGGAGCAAGATAAGAAACACTGACCTGACATAATCTATGTTTTGTTGTTACTCTCCATAGTCATAATATTGATTGAACAACCGTTGGAAATACAAGCAGAGGAAATTAATCAAGCAATCTTATTACTATGGAGAGTAATGGCAAAACAAAGATGATATCGTCTTTTGTCTCTTCGCAAGAAATATTCAATTCATTGGGTACACACCAACCTGGGCCATGTTGGACATAGGTTTTCGATTATTGTAACTTACCACCAATGGCATCTATCATGGCAACAGGTGCAATCATGAGAGATCAATGGCTGTTACCATGGTAGTTACCATTGATGGTAAGTTACAATGATTGAAACCTATTTGCAACAATGGCCCTGCAAGAGGCAGAACACTCCAGCGATGAAACCTGTGCATAAAGACCACAATTCCTCCCTTGGGCAGGGTTTACCCTCTCTAGAGACAGGTTTTACTGTAGTAATAATACACACAGAGAAGAAAGACAAGAAACACTGACCTGCGAGTTGCGGAGTGCTCCAACGATGCAGGCACGGAGGCAATGCAGAGGATGCGGGCGGAACAGACTGAGATACAGGACGCCATCGAGGGTTCTGGCGTTAGGCTCAGTAGGCACACCTGACCCACGTAGCCATCACTGTTGCACACCCAGACGTCCCGCAAAGAGTTGCTCATGGTGCCCAGAGAGGGCGCCGCACAGGAGAACTGCATGCCGCTCCGGGTCTTCATGATAGGGATGGGGTAGAGGAAGAGGGGCGGGAACCGGTCCCGAGAACTGGCAGCTGGAAGGCGTGAAGGTGGGGTGGGGGGGGGAGAGAGAGGGTGAAGTTTATTGGTTTAATGCAAGGTGTTGTATTGGTAGTGATTCAGGCCACAATCAAAAGGCACAGCATCTCTACATCACTTCATTACCAGCATAGTTATTTATCAGTTTCAAATTTTAATACATTTGTTAATACCGGTACATGGACATGGAAATACAATTCATGATTTAAAGGGAAAGGATAGAAGTGGTAATGATTTTACGCAACATTTACGCCTATTTTGCGGACGCAGTTTATAAGATTCGCTTACCGCAATATTGCGGTATTATTACTAGGTCTCGATCCGCGAAAAAGCCGCAAAATAAGCGCAAAAAAGGAGGAAGCAAATACCGCATTATTTGAGCGATTCCCGTTCATATACGCAGCTATCGGTAATGCATCGGCAAAATTGCCGCAAATGTTGCGCCTTTTTCGCGGATAGGCGGTGTATATGAACGGGGTTATAGAAACATCCCTAAAGAGCCAATCAAATTCAAGATTTCCATACAACTTGTCATTGGTGGCAAAGTGAACAACAATTATGAGTTTTATGCAACAGGGCCAAGATGCCTTCCAGAAGACATGAGATTGTATACTGGTCGCTATTAGGAGGGCTCTGGCCTCAAAAGGTCAAAGGTTAGTGGGGTATATTCAACAACCATCGATATGTGTAACAGTAATTGGCTTACACCCCGTGACCAGAAACTAAAGAAAATAGAAGACTCTGGATAACGAAGATGGGTTACGAAACATGGGGACTCCATAACTCACCTAATTTCTTCTTAGCTTCCGCAAGTTCTGTTTCAAAGTTGTTCCTCATGTCTGGCACATTGAAAAATAGAACAAAGGTCTCAATACCCTCTCTGGAAGAACAAGAAAAAAAGAAGAAACAAACAAGTGCAATTGATTATTACCATTCTTCACAGGTTTATAACATTTGTGTGAGTCAAAGCTACAAATATGAACTTAAATAGTGGCCTAAATATTGAACTACTGAGAGCACACAACAACACAATTCACATTTTATGAAAAAGTACTCAAAATAGAGTTAAAACAAGCTGAGGTCGGTTTGTTTGGGGGGATTGATTATATCTGGTTTCCATTTCTGAGTAGGAAACTTGGGACCTAGGTATATCCGCTTCCCATAGTGAACAGGTTAAAGGGCAACATCCATCATGAGTAGTGCGCATGGCATAGAGGGCGTCCCATAGGTATCAACTCATCTTGCTGCCTCGTGCCAGAAGCAAGGAGCTACTGTCAAAGGAATATCTCGTCTTCAGGAATCGACATAACAAATGTGTTACCCTTGCTGCAAAGCATCATCGGACGCATCCCAGACAAGTCAACCTCATTGCAATAGTCTTAACCCTTTCAGTACGAGGCTAGGAAACGCCCATTGACTTATTACACAATTCATGCAGCTATGGTACTTTGGGGAATATCTGCTGAGTATCTGAATTGTGTTATTACGACTATTCACATGTTTTATGTGGGTTACATGCATGCATTATCTCATTGTGTCTGTGGTACACAAGGAAACGTCACAATATCAAAGAATCAAGATTTTCCTTAAATGGTTATTTTGGGGGCAATCATATGATCCCTGGTGTAATATTATGTTTTTTTGATATCATAAACAGGGACATAGATAGTGCACCATTGGACCTCTAATCTAAATCTATCTAATGTCCAAAAAAGATGACAAAATTAATGGATTCAATCTCTGAAATTCATGTAACATTGCAGCTTGAGATGGCATATTTGCAAAAATTTAACAGTACAGCAGAGAATATCTATAAATACACTATGAAGTATTTCCGAGAGCGTGACATCTGTCAGAACAATTCCATTCCGCCATTGTTTTGTCTTCCTTCCACAAGAAGCACTAAAGGAAGTTATCACAGCTCTTTGAAGTATTGAGTTGGACTAAATATAGAAGGGGCCGTCTCCATTGAATCATTCCTATTTTCCACTGCCTGGAGAAATCATCTGATATATTTTTACCATCTGTTATTAAGTTCAAAATCTAGTTATAACTAACTTAATGACATAATATAAATACCCTGAACTATTATTTTGTATATATTTTTACAGGGGCTCTTTCATTATTCAAAGGGGGGGGGGGGGGTTCAATCACCCATAGCCACCTCTACATTTGTTCAGAACAAGACATTGGCTTTCTGGTGATGCCCTGTATTATTTGCTCATGAAACTTGATTATTTTGCTTTTATATGAATAAAGAATTGAATTGAATTGAGCCTTAATGATTACGACTTACGCTGTGGTAGCAGACAGTTCCACTTTATTGACGGGGGTGTGAGGGACCGCAGAGAGGACCTGCCTCTCTGTAATGGTTTTCCTGATGCCCTCCGTGATTTCCTTAACGACCTCATCAAGAGTCTGAAAAGAAAGCAAAAGTATAAAGAAAAAAAATTGTGAAAACATCAAATAAACAATCTTTAAATCTTAAATATTTTATATCATACAACATCTCCTTGATCAATGCACACAAATTCACTACAAAGGGAGAGAAAAACAACTGGGAGACATTCTTTAAAAATCAAAAGGTTAATAACATTCAGTCGAATATGACACAAATCTGATTTCCTGGAACTTTTTAATGTTAAATATTAAGCTTTTGTGTACCAGACAAACTGACTCCCGATGGAATTTGTGTGCATTCATGGTGAAAAAAAATACTCACATGGCACAGAAACATTCAATATGTTTAATCTAATAATGAAATCTTGTGGGCAATGACTAAGGTAAATGAGATATGATGGATGGCATTAAAACCAAAGTAAACATGTTGACAAGATATCTTGCTCAAGATCTCTTTCTTAATTAGGTGCAAGAATTCACAAAGCAAACATAAGAATTTACAGATGAAATGTTACACCCCATGTTGGAAACCAGAACAGTAGTCAAGAACTATAATTATATGAAATAAAGATTTAAAGTACAGAAAAAGGTGTCACATGTACCATATGATTTATGAAAATTGGAAGTTTAACTGTCAGCTGCCAGATGAAATGGTACATTAAAATTCATATAACAGGACATACTGACATGTCTTTTCTCTGTCTGTCTGTCTGTCTATCTCTCACTCTTGCACTGTCCTCTCCCTTTCCCTTTCTTTTGCATTATCTCCTCCGCTCTTTCTTCTCTCCCCTCCCTTTCCTTCTCTCTCTCTATATAACTCTCTCTCTGTCCTCACTTCCCCATCTCTCTAGCTCTATCCATCCCCCCCCCTCTCTCTCTCTCTCTATATATATATATATCCATATTTTACTCTCACTTCTCTACTTTATTTCCTTCTTTCCCCTCTCTCTTTAGCTCTTTTCCTCTTTTTCTCTCACTTTCTCTCCCTCCTCCTCTCTCTCACACTACCCCTCTCCCTATCACTCTTACACTCTCTCTTCCCCTCTCCATGCCTCTCTTTATCTCTCTCCCAATAAAAACACATTTCAGAGTAATATATGAGCATAAAGAGCACAGTACTGATCAGAAGGGAGAGTCAATATGACATTCACATGTTCAGCTTGAGAGGCTGACATTTAAAGATACTTTCCCTGCATCAAGGATACATACACACTTACATATCTAGCCTGACAGCAAGGAAGATTGAACTTACGACCCAAGCCCCCTGCATCTAACATGTGCAGGAAAGAGATTATTACAGTCTGAAAGCATAGGGAAAAGACTATCATATTGATCATTCTATATGTCAGGCTCGTTCTGATGGGTTCATTTCACTGATCAATAATCATGTATAATTAATGATAATTTTGTCAATAGGTGAAAATGGGGAAAAACCAGAGGGCTTCATGCATTGCGTTGCAGGCTGTTTAGTCCCATAGGCAGGAAAACGAGTTGTTGTTCATATGGGGCCAGATATGGGGATGTGAGTGCTTGATGGTTTGAGAAGGGAACTACACATTGTATATTCATATAGGAGCTACGGTACCTCTTTATATATTTAGTGACGACATAATAGAATATCTGAAACGATTGAAAGAAAGAGTGATTAAGCCCCGTTTGGCTTGATTCATCACAATTAACCTCACGCCATGTATTAATTCTTCAAAATAGCGCCTCTTTGCCTGATTAATTGATCACTTTCAAGAGCCCTAGCAGTTATCCACACGACCATTAGACTCGGTCATACAGGAGTTTGGGCTGGAAAAGGCTGAAATGCAGGCTACCACAAATTTGACAGCTGCCTTCTAAATCATCCAGGGATGGCTCCGTCCAATTTTCATTCTGAGGGAGAGGGACTAGTCCTCACGGAATTCACCGGGACTTGGGAAACTGAGAGAATTGAGATAATACTTCACTGGGCAAACGATATATGTCACTGGTGCATGAGCACTTTTGTCACCTTTTTGCGCTAGACAAAATGATACTCTAGTGGGTTTATTTGTGCGTTGCCAACACATGAATGGACTACATGTCACGCAGAAAAGGGTTCAAAGCACTTCATCCCATGATGTACCTTAAAGGAGCATGGAAACCCTGAAAATGAATTGAATTGAATAAAAGCAGCGAATGCAGAAAATGAGATTGGTAAAAATTTGAGACAAATCAGATCAGTTATATAATGGTAGTTGTGATTTTTTTGACAATCACGATTATTAAAGCACTGATTCCTGACCACTCACATTCATAGGCAACTCCAAAAGTCCAAGATGATGTGGTGTAAGGAATTATCATTATTCTTGTTTACCATGTTTAAACAAGACTTTACACAGAGCATCACTTACCTCCCTTCGACTAAGAGAGAAAACTGTAGTGGGCTATTAGTAAGATGTTTAAACCCTAAATACTTCTCTATGATGTGATTTTTCTCAAAATTTTGCCAATTGTTCTCTTTAATTCCATTTTAATATTGTCATAGCAAACATGACTACATACCTTACCATACTACCGAGAGTCTCACACTGATCGGAAAATGCAGATTTCTCTGCTATTAAAAGCTGCAGAAAAAAAGAAATGAAGGTCCCCAGAGCCAGTGTATCATTGATCAGAAATAACCAAAAGGTGCTTCTGACATGAAAACTTTCCCCCACAATCTTCTGTGGTATCTCAATATCACTTTGTTTAATCATCTTGGTATGTCCCCCAATGTGCCATGTGCTTGTGTACAGGGGGCGCTGCAATGTTGTATGACAGTGTCCATAAGCACACTATGCCTTTTAAGATGGTAAACATTTACGCCTCCTCTCATCTGTTTTTTAAAATATTTTTGTATCTTGGGTCTTATGAAAATTTAAAATCTAGTAAATTTGTTAAACACCTCACACCTCACAAGCCATCGCCTTTCTGGTTCATGAAAGTTGTTTATTCTTGTTTGTTAAATGAATAAAGAATTGAATTGAATTGAAATTGAATTAAAACCCATTTTTACAGGAACGTTGACCCACTGTATATCACATCTTCATTTTGATTTTTGCTTAAATGGGACCCATGGTCATAGCAGAATGGCATTGCATTGATAATGGGTCCTGTCGTCTTTAGCACTTCTAACCCCTTACTATTTACTCCCCAGAAAAAAGGTTGATGTGCAAGATTCACATGTAATACTAATGGAAATTGCCCCATCGATGCGTAGAGAGTTCATGTGAGCAGTCACGCAACGAGAACTGCTCCTTGCTAAACTCAGCTCGAGGTTAAAACTTGAGTCTTAGTCCCATCCATCAATGCTCCCTAAAAATGCTCTCTTGAAATGTTGACTTTGGTCGCCATGGCAATCAAGCGGTATTTAAATAGCTGGGTTGCTGCTCAAGTCTGGCGAGATGGAGAGGAAGAAGGAGAAGAAGACCCTAGAGGGGGAGGCCGGTCGCTCTAGAGCCTTATATGGCAACTAGCGAGGGACTCTCAGAATGTTTATTCCATCTCCAGCAATCGTCAATGATAGCAGCATGAAAACATGAAAGTAAAATGTAAGCAGGAGTCTTTTGTTTCTTTAAAAACATTCCTTCCTACCCCCCTCCATCTCCACTTCTCTCCTCTCTCGTTCCATGCATCATTTAGCCGGCAAATAACAGGGCGAGTGGCGGTGCGATTGGTCCCTCCACAAATATGTGGCAGGCAAGCCAGTACCGCGTACCCCGTGTATGCCAGTTCTGAATTTGGAAATAATTTGGAGTAATTTGAGCCGTTTATTCTGCTGCTTGTGACGAGAGATGGGCTCCTTGACAAATGCTTCCATTTTCACTTCTTTGTCATCACCTCTGAGATATGTTCCATTGTGCGGAGGAAATATGTCAAACAAATGTACTTCAAATTGAAAGTGATGTAGAGGAAGAGAGAGGAAAGGGATGGAAGGAGGGAGAGAGAGAGACAATGAGAGACTCACACAGACAGAGACATATTGAGAACGAAACAGAGAGAGAGAGAGAACAATATGAAAAAAAAGAGGCAAAGACAAATGCAGAGACAGAGATGACAGAGATAGAGACAGAGAGACATAGCAAGAAAAAGAGGAAGAGAAGGAGGAAGAGAAACAGGAAGAGAAAGAGAAAGGGAAAGGGAAAAAGAAAGAGAAAGAGAAAGAGAAAGAGAAAGAGAAAGAGAAAGATATGCAGACAGACAGACAGACACATAGACAGAGACAGAGATGGAGAGAGAGAGAGAGAGAGAGAGAGAGAGAGAAAGAGAAAGAGAAAGGGCAAGAGAAAGAGATAGAGAGAAAGAGATAGAGAGAAAGAGACAGAGAGAAATAGACAGAGACAGATATATTGAGAGAGAGAGGGAAAGAGAGACACGCAGACAGACAGACAGACAGACAGACACATAGACAGAGACAGAGATGGATACAGGAACAGAGACAGAGCTGGATAGAGGGAGAGAGAGAGAGAGAGAGAGAGAGAGAGAGAGAGAGAGAGAGGGAGATAGCAATTACCCTCCCACTCACCTTGCTTCAAATTGCCCCAGCTAGTAATTCAAGGCAGGTGAATATGATGGCGTACATGTTGATGTACATGTTTTTCTTCACATTCTCAGAAACCACATTCCACCCTTGGTGCAATCACTGTTTAAAATCTTGATGAAAAACTTCATCTTGAGATGGTATGGTACAATCATATCTTAAATATTTGTTAATATCTTCACGATTTGACCTTTCCTCTTGCTACCGTCAAGTTCCTAATTTGTTCATGGTACCAAGAGTTAGATTGCGAAAAAAATATTTAACTTTTTCCTTTTTGGCTTTATGGTGATGAAATTCTAGCCAGTTAGATCAACAACCATATTTTGAGGATTCTCAATAAAAAATAAAAAGTGGATGGGAAGTGTAAATGAGGACCTGAAGGTTCAGGGTTTAAACTACACTTAGGTCCTTCAGTAAGATACCATGACTACATTCCACTGCTCTTTGTGCTCGGTAAAATGTTACCATTCTTCTATTTATTCTCTAATAATTATTGGCTTTCAATTCTACTTTAAAACAAATTGTTCAATAAATATTTAACTGTGAAAATAAGTACCCTGGTAGAAGGTTGCTGATTTATTTGAATGATATGGACCCAGTTGTATTGAGTTTATGCAGGCAAAGCCTACTCTCCAGAAAGTGGAGATGGTGCACATATAAGAGACATGATTGATTCATGTATGACGTTACCAGAGCTATGCTTGTAACACTCTCCACTCAGTATGTTTCACAATGGGACAGACCCCCTAGATATATCAAACATATATTTTATTCAATTCTACAAAACAAGGAAAATGGAACAAAAAATCCTTGGGGTGGTAAACATGGGCAACTTTCAAATTGCTTAATGTTTCATCCTTCTTTGGTCAAGTTACGCCAGGGTGATGAAGCGAGACGGCAAGCACGAGACCCCAGTTCACATGTTCCGCCTCTACACATGGACACAAGATCACCCCAGATAATGAATTGGAGCATGACGAGGCATGGACATCAACAATCTCATCTTGGCCTCTTCATTCTTAATTGAGGGTTATGAGGAGGAAAAAGAGGAGGAAAAGGAGGAGGAAAAGGAGGAGGAAGAGGAAGAAGAGGAGGAAGAGGAGGTGGAAGAGGAGGAAGAGAAGGAGGAGGAAAAGGAGAAAGATGGGAGTTTTTTGTTCAAACCTTTTGACCCCTAGCTAACCTTTGACCCCATCATCCTCATGACAACACATGTGGTGTTAGCCAAGGATAATTTGTACCAAGTTTGATCACAATTGATACAGAAATAAAGAAATGAAAGCGAGTTAAAGAAAAACTAACATTTTTGTAACAGACCAACAGACTAACAGACTAACAGACTAACAGATCAACAGACTAACAGACCAACAGACTAACAGACTAACAGACTAACAGACCAACAGACTAACAGACGAACAAACTAACAGGAAAAGTGATTACTAGGTCTGTATCGAACTTCGTTCAGGCGAGACAAAAAGGGTAATGGAAGAAGAGGGAACAGAGGAATAGAAAACATTAATGAGAGGAGAGAGGACAAGAAGAAAGGGGAAATGGGAAGAGGAAGAGGAAGAGAAGAAAGGGGAAATGGGAAAAGGAAGAGGAAAAAGAAGAAAATGTGGGAGATCCCCTCATGGGGAGGGATGGTGTGTGTGTGTGTGGGGGGGGGGGGATCCATAAGAGGGACATGCCTCAAATATATTGATGAGTGAGCCCAACTCCTCAGACACACTGAACCCAGTGGGTGTCCCACGGCTAATTGGAAATGCACTCTTAAACTCAATTGCAGGCCAATAATTTAAATCACTTCCCCATCTCCCCGCAAAGCTACCTCATTATGCAACGCCACTCTACAACCCCCTCATTGCCCGTTCTTAGACAAACAACCGTTGTCATCCCCGTGCTGCTTCCACGGTAGAGCCGTTAAGCTCTCTTCCTTCTATCGTTATCTCCCTAATCCATGGATACAGAGCAGCTCGCAGCATTCTAGGTCAATATAAATTACTAGACCTCTATCAGAACGTACATTTGCGTCAAATTAGTACGTTCAAAACCCAATTGATTATTATAAATGGATAACTATAATAAACTTGAATAAACTTCATAGCTAATTATGTGTGGTTTAAGTTTATATTTACTGATTCAATTATATGGCAAACTATGGAATTAACTTAGGGTTATACCCTGTAGGACTATACCTGGAGTGTTCAATACCTTAAACAAAAATGTATAATATATGTTTTGTCCTCTTTTTCTAGGTCATTTAATGCTCATACAGATATATGTCAACTCGGAAAAACACATATTGAAGACATTGTCTGTCCAGAAACAAAGCTAATGCCAAAACAAAATTTATTTTCCATTAATTTTATGTCACGATGGGATAAAAATGACATCTGTAAAACCACCCACGAAGCAGTTTAAATTCTCCCAACACAACAATATAAAAATGTCATATTTGGCAGGATCTATAATTCTATGATAACAATGAGAGCTTATGTGCTACTACAGGCCATTAGCAGAAATGAGCAGTAAATATCAAATGCAAATACGCCGCAAATTCGTTTCTGCGATGGTTTGGGGGCAAATCTGGATTAAAAGTGATTACACATATAATTTAGATGCATGAGAGAGAGTGGATGGCAAGTGCATGGGTTAGCACAGGCTCATGCTATTAGCTATATTAAACAAACCTCAGGGGATATTGTGATTGGAGCTACTCATAAATTGTCTCTATCATAGTGAGAACAGGCCCACAGCATAAATCTGGATGTTGTTGATGGTACTTGTATATATTTTCAGGAATTTACTGTCATCTAGTAATGAGACAGAAGGTGCAAATAGACCCTGCAGACGGTAGCCTTTTAACTCATGTGCAAGAGAGAACAATGTTTCACAAGTCTCGCAAATAGCAAAATAAAGGACATTCCACTTCTTTCAGATTGCATTTATGATATTTTTTTTTCTCTCTATCTCTCGCAAAAAATACACACAGCACTGTTTGAAGTGCTCTGATTCTCTGTCTATCATTTTGATATCCAGATTTTCTTCACCTTTCATATACTATTATGTCTGTATGATGTTTTTCTCTTCAGTTTTCAAGTAAAGGGACTGCATATTTGTGCCTTCCTTTCTCTCTCTTCCTCACTACCTATCTTTCTCTATCTCTGTGGTTTATCTATCTCCACCTTACTCTTTTCCTTACACTCCCTCCCTCTCCCTCTCTCTCTCTCTCTCTCTTTCTCTCTCTCTTTCCCTCTCTCTTTCCATCCTTCTCTCCTTCTCTATCACTTCCTATATCCCTCTCTCTCTCTATCTCTCTCTCTCATTCTCTCACTCTCTCTCTCTCCCTCTCTCTTTCCCTCTCTCTTCCCATCCCTCTCTCCTTCTCTATCACTTCCTCTCTCCCTCTCTCTCTCTATCTCTCTCTCTATCTCTCTCTCTCTCTCTCTCTCTCTCTCTTTCTCTCTCTCTGCCCCCCTCTCTCTGCCCCTCTCTTTCTTTCTTTCTCTCCCCCTCCCTCTCTCCCCCACTCCCTCTCTCTCTCTCTCCCCTACCTGGTGTTGGCAGCTCAGTGTGTCCGCCAGGCTACTGATGTTGTTGAGAACCGACAGATCCTCTTCGAGACGACTCAGATCTCGTTCGTGATTGGCTCGTTTGGTGGTGGGCGTCGACTTAATGATCTCTACGTCTTCCAACTGCAGCTTCCAGTTCAGTTTGTATTTACTGGCCTCAATGGGTAGCGTAGAGGGCGACAAACTACATTAAGATTAAGAAAACAAGGTAAAATATCAATATTTTGATGGCGAGATGTGGTAAGATTATTGTAAAATGAATAAATAATTTAGTCATTCACTTTGGAGAGTAAACCTACCTATCTCTCCCCATACATGTGTCTCATTATGAATGGATTGAACTATTTCTGTTAAAAAGTTAGTAAGAATAAATAAACAAAATATATTTGTGGTTGAAGACATAAAAAAAATGAAACCTCTATCAAAAATGAGAAATGAATAATTTGACGGTACTTAAATCACACTAAGAGTGCATGATTATTGTGGACATTGTCCGGCGGTTATATTCCAGAAACCTTTCTAGCCAAGAGAGCAACTAAAAACCTATGTAACTCCACACAGGTTAGATAATAAAAAGGTTGTGGTGTCCCTGGTCTCTTTGAGTAACATCTGTATTAAAATATACATAACGGTCTAATCACTTGTCAAATCTATCCTGTTCTCTCATCCATCTGTTTTCATTCCCTTGTTTACGGTAATGCAAATGATCTTGTTGCATGGGTTGAAATCCCCCTCAGCAATGCTGATTAATCCTTGTACACCTAACCTGGAGTGTCAAGCCGCAAGGATACACTCCAACACATTGTTCCTGTGTTCATTTTGGCTGATTTTAAAAATAAAATGTGAATTTGTTTATCCATCATATTCATGTCCTATATATCCTTTACATAGATATGTCCCTCTTTCTCTATTTGTTGTTGTTGACTGTCTGCCTCTGTCAAACTCCAGGTTTCACACAACCTAATACTCATGACCTGAGATTGAACAACGCTTTTCTGTTTTGCCTGTTGCTCAAGTTCTCACTTCTACCATTACATGACTTTGTCAAAGCTTTGCATAAATCATTGCCTATGATCTCTTCTCAATATAACATGACCAGTGCACACATTCCTAGGGTTCTCTGCTCACCCTCTCTCTCTCTCTCTCTCTCTCTCTCTCTCTCTCTTCATCTCTGTCGTGGTCATCCAGGTCCCACGGGTAAATAGAGGCAATGCAAACAGAATGCCCCTGGGTGATTCCGTGAGGTTGGGGCAAAATTATGCCGATATCCATGTAACAGAGGTATGAGATATTCTATTACACACTAAAGAAGAGATCACTTGTAATATGTAATCTCTAAAAAAAAATATGTGATGCGATACAGATTGGTTTGTTGACATTCATCATAAGGATATCCTATTTATATGACACTACACTGATTTAATTTCTTTCATTTGTACACAACGTGAAGCTTGAGTATGTCTATAAATATTTAGCCATGCTTTTTAAGCTGAAATCAATATTGACTGTTTTTGTTGGGCTTAATAGGATAAACATATAGCTTTTAAGCTCCAGTTTATCACAAAATTGCCCCGCCCCTATAGGATTACCCTTCCCCCCCCCCCCCCATCATGTGGTGAGAAGCCAACTTACACTGTCACCGAGGGTCTCCGCACAGCGCTCCTCCTCTTCACCAAGGCACAGATAAGGAGGTCCGAGAAGAGGAACAGACAGTGGTCTTTCTTGGATCCTTTCTGCAGAGGGAGAGAGTGGGACAAGAGAGAGAGAAGGATGGGGAGAACAACGAGAAAACAAATAATATTCAATTCTTCACTTTGGGGGAATCTTTAAATTTCATCATTTCAAAAATATATACATTAGTAGAATGTATATACATACATGTAGCATCTATCAATAAGATGGAGTATGAAAAAATGAACATCATAGAAAGGGTGTGTGTTGTTAATCCAGTAATAGGCTTGCTTTCAGGCTGTTTGGGTATTTTTTAAACCAAATGATTCAATATAGGAGTCTGGCTGCAGTAGACTAATCAATCTCCACTTCATCTCTGGGTTTCAGATGGACTAAGAGAAGAGGAGAATGATCAAGTGACTAGTAGTATGAGTACCGGTGCTGGTGCAAACATTCATGGATGGCATGTTCAGAGTTACATAATGTTCATGTCCACTCAATATGACAAATCACAAGGCTAAAAATTGATGTCAACAAATGAAGAAATTACAAAAAACTTATATTGTGGGGAATTTGACTTTTCCCTTAACATTTTTTGCACGAAAAGTCATTTGACAGATGAAGATGACGAAGAAAGGAAAGAGAAGGATAAGGAGCAAGAGGAGGAATGAAAAGGGGAAAAATAAAGGAGAGAGAATACACAAAGAAAAGAACCAGAAGAATAAGAAATAGAAGCAAGACACTAGGAAGATGAAGGAGACGAAGGAGTAGAGGAAGGAGAATAACAAAAAATAATAAGAGAATGATCTGATATTCAAATGATCATTAATGATCAGGAAATACCAGCAGAATCTTACTGGAAGTGCAGTAGATCATAGATAAATCAGATTTTCAAGCCTTTTATATTGTTCACAAATAACCTTGTTTTCATCATAACAATACCAAAACAAGTCCCCAGAACGCAGATGAACAAAATGCCAAGAAACACTCTGATAACAAGGGAATTTGATTCTACATAACAGACTGACGAACAAGGTAATATGAAATATGGTGACAAGAAATAAATGAGTCCTCAGGTATTTTTCTTCTAGATTAAAGGATTCTCATTCCCACGTGACCTGACGGAATGATGTTTTGTTCGTTGAAATTCTGGGAAATTTGTGAAAAATGTTTGTAGGCGTGTAGTCAGTATATTGATTGCAAAGCTCACATGATGCCCACCCCATGAGAATGAGTGACACACACCCACACATACATACATACATACATACATACATACATACACAAATACATACAAACATGTGTAAATACACTCACACACTTCCAATTAAGTACATATCTGTAACAATATATTTGTGAAATTTCATTAAGAACTAGGATGTCAATAAAAATGTAATTAATGGCAATTCAATAGTATGCTACAAACTACAAACGGAATCAAATATGTGAGTAATAAATACCTTTCTAACATGGCCTCCCCCCCCCCCCCTCCCCACAATTCTCCACCTCACACTAAATCGACATCAACAATGAACTGTCTACCCCCCTACACACACACTATCTATTCATCTACCTAAGTGTCATAATTATGATGTTTGCGATTATGGGGTGCCACAACTCTCTGTCCTGAATTCTATGCATCAAATTGACATGTCACTTCATGTCACGTCACACCACACACACACACACACACACACACACACACACACACACACCTCAACAATTAGTCAACACCTGCACGGGCGAGATGGTAACACTTAACATTATTGTGAGGGGGGCAACACTGGTGGATCTTGATCTCACCCCTGGCTTCACCCTGCCCCCTGCCCCCCTGCCCCCCTGTCTCAAGACTCCATCAATCACACTAGTCCCTGCTGACAGTAGGGGCCTATGGCACGCTTCCTCATAAATCAGTCATCAAAACAAATCATGGGGCTAACCAACCTCCCCACGCCCCTCCACCACAACAATATGAATTGATTCAAGAGTGGTCTTAATTCCTATAAGTTAGTGTAGCTCTTTTTGCAAAAGTCTTAAAACTTGGCATGGATCAGAAGTATACATGAATGATGACATACATGACATCTCACAGTCATAGCTTCAGAAACCTTTTCAAGAAAAGCGAAAAACTACCCTTGTGTACATTTGAAGCAACCCATTTCTTTGAGACCATAGTCTACATCCATATACTGTGTTGAAGCAGTCAGCGGCGCACCGCTCATCTCAAAACATCCACTGCTGCGCAGAGAGCTATGATGTATGTCATCATAGTCTCTGGTCTCTAGGCGAAGGGAGCCAACAAGATTTGGATGGAACTCAACTCGAAATCTAGCAATCAATGTCCGTGTTTATCAACTTTTCAGAAATTTAAACGCGTTTCCAAAGGCCTTTACAAACGTGTTTCCAAACGCGTTACCAAACGTGTTATAAAAAAACGGTGCATTTATCAACTTCATAGGCCTTTACGAACGCGTTTTCAAACACGTTTAAAACACGGTGTGTTTATCAACTCGATCGCCCAAGTCAAAAACCAGCCTTGTCACCGAAAACACGTAGTTTAAACGCGTTTCAAAACAGCTTTGCGTTTATCTCGCTTCTTTAAGCATGTTTCTGGTTTAAACGCGTTTAGGATCATACAAATTTGCGTGTTTCAAAACAGCTTTCCAAACCCCATAATCAAAACACCTTTGCGTTTATCAACTCGTTTTAACGTGTTAAAAAAATTTAAATGCGTTTGGAAACCTTAATTCTACCAAAAAAGAGTTGACAAACATGCCCAATATCATGGCACTGTTTCCAGTTCTAATATTGTTGGGGAAAGTTCTTCTACAGAATTTTCTTCCATTCTTGCATGGTATTTACAAGAAGCTGCAAACCTTTAAAGACACGTGTTGGGCAACCACACCTGTAACACATGAAAGGCAGGTCTTCTTAAATCAAACTCGATGCTTACCAGCAGTGGGTGTACCATAGCACAGGTGAAACTGTGTACAAAATAACAACTTAATGCATCCTTTGTATTGCATGAGACAGGGGGATATTATGAGATTTAGTTCAGAATATCCCATCCACCAACAATGCCTGTCTAGGTTGGCTTATGCCATAATAGGATAAAGGCTTTAAGTTGAAGATTAGTAGGCTTAGAATCAAGCATTCTTAGATTTAGTAGGATCAGGAGGCAGGAAATCATTTAGGATTTAAAAAGTGATGAGCACTTCCAATCAGTGGACTCGTATTTGTCAGAAATTAGTGTGCGGACCAATTACCACGGACTGCTACATTTCTCTGACTTTGTGCAACAATCTGCCCAAAATGTGAAGCAAATTTCACCGCTTCACCATGACAATAAATCCTAAGAGGTTTAGGATTACGGTTTAGAAGTCAAAGTTTGGTAAAACATTACAGCCCCTTCTATTGATACTGTCTTGTATTCTGTTTTTGTTCCAGATATTGTACTACGTACTTTAGAGTAAGTGATGTGATAGTCAACATAGAAGCTGGCCATGTTATTACCAAATCCTTGCACACCTGGAAATATGTTTCCCACAGAACAACGCAATGAAATTGGTCTTGATTTATACATGAAATAAGTAAAGCTCACTTAATAACGTGTTTATAGTGTCAACAAGCACAGAGATTGCCTCTGGAAGTAAGTTGATACAGTAATTAGCAGACCCTGTGAGAAAAATAAGATTTTGGAGTGACTTTTATTTTTGTTTCTTGATGATTTAAATGAGATCTTCTAAAGGAATCATACATAAAAGGAATCATACATACTTAAACCATGAGAGAGAGAGAGAGAGAGAGAGAGAGAGAGAGAGAGAGGGGGGGGGGGGAGACAGAGAGAGATACAGAGAGAGGTACAGAGAGAGAGAGAGAGAAAGAGAGAAAAAAAAAGTACAGCTTGTGTGTGTGTGTGTGAATACAAAGGATAATAAAGCTAATAAATATTCCTTGTTATGGAAGCCTGCCTTCTTCTTGTATCAAATTTCCATTTTTCCCCCCAAGATGTTTTGGTCTTTCTTCATGAGCTAAATGATGCCCCGTGCAGCTCCTCACTGGGATGTTGTTATCGGCTCTGATTGCGGGTCTCCATGGCGACGGTGATACCAGGAGAGCAGGATTCAGCTGAGACCAAGAGGTAATCAGGCAGGAGCAAGATAAACAAGTCCAGAGAATTACAATAAACTGACGAGAGGTTTTATTATTCTGAACATTTTCATTTTTTTTCCAAGCATGCAATTAATGATGGGGTGGACTGGGTACGGTAAATATTGACAATGTATTGCACCGTGAAGAGCCTAACCTTATGGCAACACACTGTGTGTATTGTGTAATGTGGCAGGAGCGGAGAGGCTCATAACGAAATGTTTATGTCATATATCAAGATGTGCATACATTGCATCATGGCGTCACATGCAACATCAGCCTGATGGCTAATAATACATTTCGTCGGCCAAGAAAGGCTGTTCCACATTATGTATTAAGAAATGTATGATTTGTGTTCTCTCCTCCTCTCTCTGTCTTCCGGTCTCCCTCCATCTTACCCTCCTGCTCCTGCCAGCCTTCCTTTCCAATCTCCTTCCTCACCTACCCCCCTCCCCCGCCTCTCTCCGCCACATTATCTTCTGTCTTCTCCACCTCAGACCATCCCTTCCCCTCTCTTTTGCCTCCCTCCCCCTCTCCTTTTATTATCTCCTTCTCCCTCCATCTCTTTCCCCTCTCTCCTCCAACCTCTCTCTCATCTCCACCTCCCTATATTACCTCCTTCCCTGTCTATCTTTTTTCCCTATTTTCTCCCTGCCCTCCCCCTCATTTACCACCAACTCCCTCCCCATCCATCTCTTCCCCCCTCTTTCCTCCCGCCTCCCTCTCCTCTCCTTGTATACACTTCTTCCCCTCCCTTCTGTTTCCCCTCTTTCCACTCTCCTACCCCTCTCCCTCTCTGTATATCATCTCCTTCCCCATCCATCTTTTCCTCCTCTTTCCTCCCTCACCTTCCTTGTCCCCCTTTTTTCTGCCTGCCTTTCCTCCCCCTTTTTCTATTATCTCAATCCCTTCCCCCTCTTTCCTCTCAACTCCCTCCCCTCCCCTCTCCCACTTATGTCTCCTTCCCTGTCCATCCCTTCTCCCTCTTCATCTTCTTCCCCATCTTTCCTCCCTCCCTCCCCTCTCTCTCCTTCTTTCATCTCCTTCTACATCCATCCCCTCCAACTCTTTCCTCTCTTCCTCCCCTCTCCTTCTTTCATCTTCTCCCCCATCCATCCCTTCCCCCTTTCCTCTCTCCCTCTCTCCTCCCCCCCCCCCTCATTTAGTACCCTCTCCCTCCTCTCCCCGCCCTCTGTCACCAGATCTCCCCCACCCCATCATTCACCAGGAGTGTTTCGTCCAAGCTCAGATGGGTAATGAGGAATAAATTGATGCAGAAGGCTTCATGAGTGCAGCTGCATATATTCTATGCGGTATTGTAAGAAAACAATTCTGTATTTTCTATATAAACAAATAACTGTTGCTCTCAAAGCTTTAACATCATACTGAACATCAGCATGGACTTAACATGCCTTTTGTTAAATATTAGTATTTCATGTATTGCAGATTCATTAGATTAGCAGGCTAGCATAACTACACACAAACAATCATGCATACACACACATACATACATACATACACACATACATACATACATACATGCATACATACATACATAGTGTACAAAAAACAAATGTATACAAACATACAAACATAACAACACAGAACTATAGAGATATATACATAGGCAAATGCATTCTTGTGATGTGTTTGTATGAACAGTACAACAAAATATATGTATTGTCTTGCGTACATGTAGTTTTGTATTGTAAATAGCGTAACCAACCAATCAACCAATCATATATGTAGGTGCACAAGTAATGATTTATGATACCCAAAGAAAACACCAGCTTCCCCAGACCTAGGTGGATACATGTTTTTTCAATAAAAAGATACAGAGTGATACATAAATCCCCATGGCAATGATAAAACAGTGCAACCGCTGAGAAAGACAAAGATAGACTATCCATCACCCCAGTCAGCTCTGAGTGTGCGTCTTTCTTAGAAACAAGAAATGCAGCTCGTTTCAGCCCTTCTTAGAATATATGTGCAGGAGTAGTTTGACAGGAACATCTCTAGCTCACCAAGTATCAGACCTTGTATGATATACTATGCCATGTGTATAACAATGCATAATAACCCTCTCAGTCCCACATATGTTGTAAACTGTAGTGCAATGACAAGGAACTATGTGTGCTTGGTACTGAAAGGGTAAACTCATCCCAAGAGAGTGATTCTTTAAACGTGTTTGTTTATCAAACTACATGTATAGGTGCAAGAATGTCCCAGGAATAATAAAGGAGTCAAGAAATCAAGTAGAAGGTATAGTAAAGTCAAATTATTGTAGGTGTTTATATTATGCACCAACATACCCATGACGGCTAAACTTCCCAGTATAAATCCTATACTCATTCTCCATACACTCACATCTATTTTACTATAAAAAAAAAATGATTTCTTTTATCGACTTTGAATGTGAGACTTTAGATGTTATAATCTAACTTCCAGGCTGTTGGATAATTATCACCCATATTCTACAATCACAGGCACAAACAGGTCTGGCTGTGATAGACTACTAGTTTTCCAAGTATCTTCTTCCATTTATGTCCATACGGGGGAGATGAGAGCGAAATAATCACTGTCTCGTGCGTATAAGAATATATCCCAAAGGCTGGACGCTAGGCTACATGGACTTTGTTGAGTCCAAATATGAGAAATATACCATATTGGCTGGAACTTAGGGGAGGGTACACCCATCTACCTACATACAGGTATTTGATTTGTGCAAATAAAGTAGATTAAAGACAATGCTGGCCTGCCTATAGCAATGCAATTATCCACACCATGGTAGCTGTGTGCCAATCATACAAAAAAGTGCATGTAGAGTTCATCAGCGTTTTCTAATCGAGGCCAGCACAGCTAGCCATTGCATTGCACTGCGTGTACTCAATTGTTTGCATGTATGTTACCCGTTTGCAGGACGGATGAAGTTTAATCTAAGCACTGAATCTAAAGACTACGCGATGAAGAGCAATGTATGTCTCTGCCCATGATCATTTCATGGAAAAATGAAAGACATCTCTCTGTTTGTATCATAAGTGCCTACTCTCAGAAAATGACGCAAATGTCGGTAGTCGAGAAATGTTTGTTGACGTGAGCTACGTAGGCATACATCTCCCTTAGCCAGAAAATGAGTTTAAAAACAATAACAGCCACTGCACAAAAACACAAAAACAAGAAATGATTGCTAATGATCGTCACCCAACAGTCTATGAAAATGAAACCAATGATGATGGGAAGTGATGGGACATAGCAAGAACAAGCTCCCTCCAGTCTGACATGAGTACCATTTCTTCGAACTCAGCCTAAATTTAGCGCAGCGGCATATGGCGCATACAGCATGGCCCTGGTATCACCATAACCAATTTGGAACCGACTCATAAAAGAGTCATCACATTCTAATGGAGAATATTACAAAGACATATGCCCTGTCTTACCAAGATATAACATAAAAGACTTTCATGTGATGTGGCTGGTCTCATTTATATCTTTTTTTAACCCTTTGTAAGCCATTGATACAAATTTACACAAGTGATATAAACATTTCCTAACCAGAGCCGTTTGCCTGGCAGATACAGGGTTAAAGTAAAGCCAAATAAAGTCACCCTGTGCAGAGCGTAATGTTGCTCCTATATTTATCACCAGTGAAGCCTATGAGCTTAAAATTGCGCACCGTGACTCTCTCGCATTTATCGGCACGGGTAAAAAGATCGCACTAGTGCCCCGAGTGAAAGCGAAAAACACACATTAAAGGGATGCGGACAGAGCAGGCAGGAAATAGACTGCGAAACATAATTCAATAACCCGTCTAAACACACCCATAACCCACCCCGCCCCCCAATCCTGCCATATGAGACATTAGACGACCAGCTCCTATGTTGATCAGAACCTCAGTCTTTCTACCACCCACTCCCCCACCACCCAACCCCCCCCCCCCCCCCCCCCACTCCCCGTCAGCCATGCCTCCGTGCGTCAAGCCCGTATCCCCTTTCTGATTAAAATGCAAATGAAATGAGAAAGTCTGATGAATGATTATGAAACGGCAGGGAAATATGATGAGCCCAAGAGATCAGCCCAGCCTTTAGTCTTTCTGTCTTTTTTTAGACCGGAGGCAGACGCTACTGCCCCGGCCACTTTTTTCCCCACTTGCCCACCTCCACCACCACCACATGATCGATAATGATCCCCACATTCCCTGGTATAGACAATGAGGCGCAAGGTAAACATAGAGGCTACCTACCCTCACTTCTGGATTCTCTTTCAATTGCTGCAAGGAAAGAAATCAATATCACACATATTTGGGCTGCCGTGTCATAATCATAATGATAATAATACATAACATATACCGGTAGCGCTTCATACAAGCTCTTCATTTTAAGCGCATTTGATCAAGAAGGAGTAGATAGAAAAAGAGAGATATGACATCCATGGAATAAAAGATACATACAGTATATACATGAATAAAAATTTATATAGCACTAAAAAAAATCCAAAGTGCATTGGATTAAGAAGTAGCAGAGACTAGAGAGAAAGAACATGTAATAAAAGGAACAAATAAACATTTACAAAGATTGCCCAAACAGACGAGTCTTAAGGGCAAAAAAACCCCAATTGCCATATTGTGTCATGGTACAGGGTACAGGAGTTAACTGGAGACCGGCTGTGGTAGCAGTTACATAATCATACAAACCAGTAATGTAAATATCAAAAAACACATAAAATAACATGGTACATAAGTTTGATGCTTGAATGATCTCCTGAGCTATGGCCAACAGAGGTGTGTATATGCACTGAACTTAAGATATGCGTGTTTTAATATTTTGAACAATATTTCAAATAGTGTTAAAAGATCTGACATTCCTATAAACATGCAATGCCTTTATATAACTAGTGATTTATAGTATATGTTTCACTAATAATATTCTGCTAACTGCTACATAAAGAACAAGATCATTACTTCCTCCAGTTTGTTTCTGGTTTGTGTTTCATTCACTATGTTTAGAAAAGTACTCCATAAAACATCCTCAATTTCATGGAAAATAAGCATATCCTCCATATTTCAAGTCTATTTGCTTTTGCTGCAGTTGTAATAAGCAAGAAAATGAGCAAGGTAAGGGAAGTTCCTCATGAATCAACTCCATGAAATAAAGACAAGATATTCTGACAAATCACTGAACATACATGTTATGACATTTCCCCACACACCAATCTAAATATATCTTCTGAAGTGAATGTGAGAGTAGCTTCACATCCAGGCTCTTTGATATTTCTCTTAAAAACTCTACAATCACAGGTATGGATCTTAGATGGGTCTAAATGAAGGAGACTAATTGCTGTCTGTCTCTCCTTCAGCACATTTATCATGACAAATCACATATTGAGAGAAGTCAAGCCAAATGTATAGTTTCAGATTAAATTATGTCCAACAGTCTTGAAGAAAGGCTGATGTGAGAATCTTTACATTAGTATTCGCTCAGAGACTTTTACAGTACAGTAGGTTATGTTTCCACCCATTACATTTTGCAATTTATTTTCATTCTTTGACCTATACTTCCTCAAGATATTGAATTATACATAATGTTTGATTACCGGTACATGAAATGTCACTCTCCTCTCACTCCATAAAGATGGGCGCCATATTTTTAGAAGAAAAATAAAAATCCATTTTCCATACATTTTACAATATGGACAGAGTGAAACACCTCATCCTTTATTTCACAGAATGTATCTTGACTCCTAGTTTCATTGCTATTCAACAATCACAACCATTTCCCTTTTAGATCACTTTTACTGCAAAGACTATGATGTTTACCTGCCTTTGGGCGGCTTGATGGTTTCTTTAAAATGCCCCCAAATATGCACTTGAGGCCAATTTACATTTGCAACAAAAAATGTAATGTTTCTTCAAGATTTTTCAAATATAAATGACCCTCTGTTTAACAGAGTATTTTGTTTGCTGAACTATAGTCACTGGAAGCAACCAACATTGAGAAGTTAAAGATTTTTTTATTGAATGTAAAAAAAAATCCCATTAATATTGTCTGTGTTTTTATGATAAAAATTCTCCTGATATAATACTGAAGCCCCAGGACGAGATGTGGGATGATAAATCTCATAAGAATAGTGTAAAACTGCAATGAATCCTTTCAACAGCTCATCAAAATAAAATGTATCCCTCAAGATAAATATTAAGAAATCTATAAAAATACCTCCTTATTCTAAGTATTTTTGTTCACCCATTTTAATGATATATTTCAAGAGTTTGCAATACACTGTACGTGCCAATCTACAAGTCGATATAATGTATATAATAAAACTGATTGAAAAGGAACATATCCATGAAGTACATTGTCATGACAGCTGTTTTGTTTTTATTTCTTCCGGAGAGTGGCAAATCAACACCATCCAATCTTATTCACAAAATATGGATGTAACACCCCATAAATCTGACCTCATCCCTAAGTCTATAATCAAGGATATTGAGGAGATATGACCCAGGTATTATTTCAAGATGACAAAAATAGGTTGCCGCACGGTCAGGTAACCCACCCACCCCTCAAGAATACCGGTTTTCATTCAATATTTCGGGACAAGATGGGACAATTATCTCCCCACATCCGGTGTGGAGATACAAACAAAATATTGCTTTGTTTTTGAATCATAATCTTGACACCATTACCACTCTCTCTAGATTGAAATATGGACCAGATGGATGAATGTTTCACGTCAAATCCACTTATGTGACGCTGCGGCTGTTTTCTTAGCTGTAAACAGGAAACTGTTCATACCCTGCCCCCCAAGAGGAGATGTCAAAGGTCGCAATCATTTTATCTGCAGGATTTGTGAAGGTGTTTCACCTCACACCTTTAGAGAGGATGTTGGGGGGGGGGGGGTGGGGATGCTGGGTGTTTGTGGAGTAATGCTCAATCAGGAACACATCGTCAAGATCAGCACTCAAGTCTGAGAGAGGAAGTACTTGCGATTATTTGTGCTACTTTTTCAAATTTGTGTGTCATCCACTTGTCTTCTGAAGCATGATCTGCATTGATCTGAACACCCTCACAGGACATAAACAAGATAGAGAGCATTACAGTGCATCATGGGAAGTGTTTTGACCTACGCATTGTCGCTATGACAACTTTGTGTACAAAAATGAAGACTGCACAGCAGGTTAATTTAATTGTAAGTGGAGTTTCACGGACTGAATATCATTTGGGAAGATATCTATTTCTTTAAAAAAAAAAACATTGCTAAAAGTCTAAAACATACTACAATATGCATATTACAAAATTATCAGCAATGTGCAGGATGCATTTAAAGCTGTTGAGATTGCTGCTATTAAGAATACATTGTTTTGGTTCAGTTTTGTGTTTAATGAAAGTTAAATGTCACTAAATTGACTCTCTTCCTGACCTACGAAATCGCCTCAGGGAAAGTGGCGTTGTGTGTACGTCACAGCCGGGATACGCTCCACAATGACCATTGTGTATCACACCTGTTAATCCACTAGCAACTGCCATCACAATTTCATTAACAATGCATGATGCTTCTGGCAAAAAAGAAGCTGCGGATTGGCATGTTTGATGCACAATAACGCCTCCCGTTTCTTACGTCAGACCTAAAGGCCGTTTCGGATGACAGTAGGGCAAATTTGTCCCTGAGAATACGGTGATTATTTCCACCTTAATTTCGCTTTTTGGAAAGTGATATATTGTTTGAATGTCATCCGAGCTCATTGTATGGCTTATAAGCTTTCTGTAGATGGATATCTTCATATTTTTGGATTTTCTATGAATATCACCTTTAATTCATCAGTCACATTTGTAATTTTTTCTCTTCTCTATTTATTTATATTGTTGCTCAAATTAATTCATATGGTAAAAATATAAAACGATTCAAACAAAATGTTTCAAAAGGAATTTTCAAAAACGCAGAAAGTTTGATGATTGTACAACTACCTCCAGTAGATCAGACCAGAAAGCCAGTGAAATATCTTGCAAGATCAATCTAGGCTATTATTGATGTGCTGTCTACACAAAGAATGTCACCAGCAAATTGGCACAAATATGCTTCCTTTTGTCAGGATACAAAATCCTATTTTTTTGGCAAATTTTGTTCTGTAAGTTTCACACAATTTTGCCTCTCCATCAAACACAACACATTGATATCAAGTAATTGACCTTGAAATGACAGTATCTGCTTCAGATTCCATGGTTAAGGGCAAAGATATGTTATATTCGTCCCCCCAAAAAGGGATGTTAACTTCTGATTCTATCCGGTGTTCAATTTACTCAAATATGTAGAAATTAGGGCGATACAATCACAGAAAACTGGGTTAAATTAAAATGATATAGAGTGCAGAGCAGACCTCAAAATCAAATCAAAACTGAATATATTGGTATATGATTTGGAATGTCAGTATATGTCACAGCATCTACATTGCTTGCACGCAAAGGAAATCAAGGAATAAAATTGCTAGTATAGATCTTCACTCTATTCATGAAAGAAGAAAAAACATTCTTTTTTTTTTTTAAAGTTCAACTGCATTGGAGGATAATTGTATCACTGAAAAGATGAAATCATTATGCAAAATAAATTCCAATAAAAAATATTTCATGAAATGAATATAGAATCATGGCCACAAGGCTATATTCCTGTTTTTAGTTACAGCATGTATAAATATTAACAGTAACACCACTACACATTCACTAAAAAGTACTAAACTAGGAGGGATGTTTCACCAAGCTGTTTGTAAGTTATGAACGACTATACAAATGACTGGTGATCCCTTCTTGTGCTAAATCAGATTCTCAATGAACATAGTGTGGTATCGCATTTAGCACAAGAAGGGATCACCAGTCCTTCGTAAAGTTGTGCGTAACTTACGAACAGCTTGGTGAAACAGCCCCCAGGTTGCACACAGCTCTACAATAATCTTATAACTAAACGTAACTATCATTGCAATTGGTATGACTGACTTAGCCTATTGGTGGGTACTATAATTGCATACAGGTTGATGCAACTGTTCAAAATTGTGACGACAACATGCTCTTAGAGAGATTCACAGAATCTAAAATCAGTTCATATCCAGGAGACACAGGTGTATTAAAGCTGTTCGGTCAAAGCTGTGCAATCAAATTAATAGCTGGTGATATGCCAGTTATACCTCTGCACTGTGTAATACAAGTACTACACACTGCATTCAATCATACCGCTGGTCGTGACATGTGATCATTTAGCGCCCTCAGTTTCTTACAGGCGACTGTGATGTTACATTTTGAGTTTAGATGGGGAACCCATGAAAAAGGATACTAAGGAGTAATACAAACAGTGTATTTTCAAATATTTCTTTTAGTACATGCCAACCCGAGCAAGCACATTATTACAAACCAAAGTAGAATTTTGCATGCAATGTTTGTTTTTACATGTAAGTGTCAATTATGTGTTAGAAAATATCTTTTCTCTCTATATTTGCTCTCCCAAATTGGACCATTGCATTTTCATAACCCCTCATTGCCATGGGTATATTAGTGTGTATGAACTGAATTACCTCCTGATGGCTTAAAAATGAAAGGGTTAAGACTCCAAAATCCTGGCCCAAAGCTGACCTTCTCCCTGGGGCCAGGCCATTTAGTCAAGCGCTTATGTCGCGCCCTGATTATTAAAGTCAAATGACGCCACTCACCCATTCCGAGATGGGGTACTGCCTGATAAAGCGACGATGAGGAGCGATGAGGTCGTCCATGCCGTCGATGAGCCCCGCCAGCTCCTGGATGATCTGGCGGTCGATGAGGGCCTTGTCGGCATCGTTCTTGCTGGCGTTGATGGCCTTGGCCAGTGTGTTGACCGTGCTGAGGGCATTCTGGAGCAGCTCCTGGTCAGGGTGGTCATCGGGCGTGTTGTCTATCAACTCCTGCAGGGAAAGAAACAAGTGAAAAACTCAATAAGCTACAAAGCTAATAGAACAATACCATCAAGTCTTGGCTGACTTAAGATGGACCATATTCATGAAAGCTTACTAGCTTGCAGGATGCATGCAGCTGAATGCACTTTAGTACATAATTAGGCTTAATACATAGTAAGGTTTCATGAATATGGCCCTGCAGGTGCCATTGATTGAATTATGCAAGACAAACAAATAACTCAATAAGTTAAAAACCTACTAGCTTTGATGAGTTCAATACTACTACTACTAATAATAATTAACAGCATTTGTATTGCGCTTATCACGAAGAACGTCTCTAAGCGCTTAAGGAAAAAATAAATAGAAAGACAAGGAATTCAGCTAAAATCAAATTATACATGTTAACAGTTCACTAAGAAGTCATGCCTGGCATGAACATGAAGACATTTTAATGAAAGCTTACTAACCTTATAAGTTACTAAGAATGCATGCTGCTGAACACATTTTAGGAACTAAGCAGGCTTAAAAAGGTTTCAAGAATGTGGCCACTTAACAATAACAAATATGGAATAAATGAATAATTCAATAAGTTAAAATGCTTCAGATATTCATAATAGGTACAATAAAAAAATAAGTCTTGGCTAGGTAGAATATCTGGCTCGTTGTCTATCAACTCCTGCAAGAATAAGGAATAAACACATAACTCAATTAGTTAAAATGCTATGTAGTGAAAACTGTATATAAAGGCCACTTAAGGGAGACAAGACAGATGACCTTTATGAGCAGGTTACTTCAATACAGGTTTCAAAGAGCTGTTCAAGGGAAATTGATAATATATTCTTTAATGAGCAGATGTTACTGTAACACAGGTTTCAAGGAGAAACATCTTTCTAGGTTGGGGTGAAAGCTTTTGTTAACACACACAAAAACACAATTCTAACAAGAGTCTGAGATGAAAGTCAAAATTGTTGAAAATAAAGAAAAAAGCAATTACCAGAAATAGCACTTAATGACAGTCCTCAAAATTATGAAACTGATATGAAAATATGTGTAAAATATCAGGAAGGCGGAAGAGACGTCAAGTCAAATGCAATGCCATTTATTCTTCCACAATAGGCATGCCCTCTTTTTTACCCCACCGTCACTCATTTTACACATTACTGTAATGACATCTTCAATTCTAAAAACTCCTCCTCGGGACATATAATAACCAGACAAAAGGAGCAAATTGCAGACATGTCAATTCATAGAGCTATCCTAATAGCACGGCATACTCTCATGTACATTAGCTAGGATACATATGCAGACATACATTACATAGACAGAAATATAAAAAAAAAACACGACTTGAGCAAATTGCGTGACGCCTGTCGATCTTCCTGCCCATGGTAACCCAAGCCCTTGCTGCCAAACCCTTGATTATTGTCATTGCGTGAGGAAACGGACTGAATATTCCATTGCCATGGCGACCCTTCATCTAGATTTGCAGGTGCCAGATGAAATTTGTCAGTCACGCCATGTGAGGCTGTCATGATGTCTCCTTTGCCTTTGGTGAGGCATATTGATGATGAGGGGTGGAGGGGGGAGGTTTACCGGAGTTGGATGAGGGGGGGGGGGGGAGTGAAATGATGGAGGGGCTTGGAAAGGGGTGAAGAGGGAGGCAGGTGTTTACAGTTTACAGCTAACATCTCAGCATTATTTTGTACAGACTAGGTAAAAATAAAATAATGGCTATTGTACTCAAAATGACTGCCTCCATATGAAAATGGCAGAAGGAACTTATAATTAGTATCTGGGTGTGAAGAGCAAGTGCGTGGGTACAGATTTGGGGATGGGGGGTGGGGCAGAAACATCTCTCCATTATTTGGTTATAGACTAGGTAAAAATGAAATAATGGCCTTTGTACCAAAGATGTGCGCTTTAATATGGAAAGAGCAGATGGGAAAGAAAGAGCGTATGATTAGTGTCTGGGTGTGAAGTGCAACTGTGTACAAAGAAAAATATAGGAAAAGGACAGATAGGAATGCAGGAACTTTTAATATGGTTGGTAACTGGGTGTGAAGCGCAGGTGTGTGTGTGTGTGTAGGGATGTTGGGATAGGGAAGCACAAACTCCTCAGCATTATTATGTCATAGTCTAGGTAATAAGAAATAATGGCCATTGTACAAAAACATTTAAGGAGAAATATGAAAATGGCAGATGGGAAAATAAGAAAGTTCATGTGAAGTGGGATTGTATTTTTAGGATGTGGGGGGGTGGGGAGGGAAAGGGGCAGGTGCCTTTGAACGTTAGTGGTGGTACATGAAAGCGAAAGTAACATTTGTCAACTTCAGCACTTACAGGATGAGAGAGAATGAGGGGGTGGATAATCTATGTAGTTACTTTCATCAAGAGTTAATCAAACAGCTAGTGGAAAGCTGAGGAATGAATCATAGCTCGCCCAGCCCACACCATCTGACATGATCACCATTGGACGACTGCCAGCACACTGACAAACCAGCCCAAAACAAGCAGAAAGCACAGTCTTAACCCTCTCCATACCAGAGGTGCATATTTTGTGTCGTAAATCAATGGGCTTTGCAAAATGTGGTTCCGAAAAGGTTAAGCATGTAGCTGCTGCTGCAATGATCGATTGCACTGTGAGCTCGCATCGTTCACTAGCAAGTGGGCATATCTGACTCAGGAATTATTCTTGATTGCTTTTTTGGCTGAGGCAGACGGGCCAGAAATAGCGTGCAAATTAGCAGGCTGTTAACAAAGTAGCGTACCAAATCTTACAGGGAAGACCCCAAGGTATACCATTTGCGTCTTTACAAGACAAGTAATTCCTTTTTTCTGATTGGGCTTATTCCCCTGATTTGAAGGAGTGGTGTTGTGAGTAATATCAGTACTTTGGTGAAGACGGGCATGGTAAAGTCAGATGGTTGGGGATGTTCTGTGACTGAGCATGATGTGTTATGGATGAGATAAGAATTAGTTTGCACAGACTCAACTGAATCACTTTATCAAATCATGTGTCTGACATGCCCCTTTCAACCTGGGTCTCCCAATGAACCACCAAGCAAACCACTGATGTAACCAAGCAAACCAGTGGCAATCAAGCAACTAACATTGAACCATTAATGAAATACTGGTTAGCCACCCATGAACCAAGGATGAACTACTGGAGAACTGACAATGAACCACAGATGAACTACCAGGCAACCAACAATAAACCATTAATGAAATACTGGTCAACTACATATGACTTTCCTCTAACTTTCCTCTCTTGGCTCAGAGATGCCACTGGCACAAGGCCCCTCAATATCATATGCCACTGCCAGCAAAAAGAGGAATTCATTCTGACATGCAACATCTGACAAGCTACTCCAATAGACTGACCTATAAACCACCGATGAACAACCAGGTAACCACTGATAAATTATTGATAAACAACATGGTAGCCATTGATTAACTACCTGGGAACCATTAATGAACCACTGAGAAACTACTAGTGAACCAATGATAAACCACTGATGAACCATTGATGAACTACCAGGCAACCACTGCTAAACCACTGCTGAACTACCAGGCAACCACTGCTAAACCACTGCTGAACTACCAGGAAACCAATGCTAAACCACTGCTAAACCACTGTTGAACTACCAGGAAACCAACAATTAAACACTGGGGAACCACCGATATATTGAATAGGAGGAGAGGAATGTAACTTTTCTAGAAATGTTCATCAGGCGTTTCATCTGTTTTCCTTTAAATTTTATGCATGTCATGGCAACCCAAACATTTGACCAAGGTTTGTCTGACTAGCAATGACTTATAGATTCAGAGTGCACTCCACCTATTGAAGCTGAATCATCAAAGACTGTACAGACTGTGAATGTACTAATGCTTTACTATAGAGTTAGGGGAGAAAATTGTACATACATTACGAAAATGGCTTCATTAGTCCAGCAGAGTGTTTAGAGAATCTTGGACTTTTGACATAGGTGGCAAGACGGCAAAGGCGAGGGGAAGCACATTCAAATGTATGCCATATCATTACACCTTACACCACAAGTACCTCTAGACCTTGAATGAACGCTCCATGGTTTAAAGGTAGCCTGGCTTTCAGGCTGTTGGGCAATTCTAAACCAAACTATTTAATAAAGGGGTCTGGCTGCAGTAGACTAATCATTCTCAATTTCTCTCTCCAGGTCCTCGGACTGAGAAAAGAGGAGAACGATACAGTGACTAGCCTTAGAGTACTAGACTCTATTTGTTAGTTGGGATCATAAATGTCTGACAGCCTGAAAGTAAGGCTAAAGGCAGGAAGGCTCAAACCAAAACCTTCATGTCAGTGAACCAGCATGCCACAAGGTCCCCACCACAGCTCATGAATTATGCATGAGCAGGGACGCGTTAAGGAGTGCTGCGGGTTTGGGTGGTCGAACTATCAACGAGGAGTACACATACACTCTTGAGAGATGAACAAGCGGCAGTTTGCGCTTCTTGGAATGCATGAGTGATGGTAAAATGCACAAAAATATGCTTGTTAGTGGAATCTGGGGTACTACATATACATGTGTAGCAAGAGATAAGAAATGGTTAACAATGTTGTTGTTTTGTCATACACCTAGTAGCAAGGATATCATGCTCTATCCTGTAAATCAATACAAAAATATATTATCAAATTGAATATTACCCCAGAAAGCCCTTTCATTAAAACTGTTATTTTTTTGTTGTTAATGAGAGTTGTTAACAGTACAAAGGTTTCAAACATGGCTTTTACAAGTAATGTTTGTCATCTACATTGCAAGAACAGGATTAACTCACTATTCAACTCTAAGGACAACTGCTACACATATGAGATTAGCTTTAAAGTTTTATGATACAGTTCTTCAAAATTTGGCTTTGTATTATGATTTGTATGTCTTATTGATTTCATCAGTATCATCAGCATTATCATAGTGCTCTTCATTGGTTGTAGTAGAATGAAAGCTATTAAAATATTTTGAAAAATGTTACTATAGCATGTTTGAAATCCTCATTGTTCTATAAAAACAAAATCAGTTTGCTAATGTTTATATGGGACAATATAACCTAAATGTTAGGTTGAATTGAATACAACTAGTTATATCAGAGAAAAATATGAAGAAAAGTTTGAGAGAAAACAGACATACAACATTGTACAACAAGGACTTCTTTGTGCTGGAATCTGGCTCTGTTGATTTGAGGAAGACAGGTGATGTTCTGGGTATTGTCTTGTTTCTGCATGGTAATGATGGTGCACACAGACAAAGAAAAAGTCCATCCTGAGTTGCCAATTTGTCTCCCAAAAATAGTTTTCTTCCTATCATTAAAACATTAATAACTTAAATACCAAATATGTTACATATTGCGGATAAATGGCTACTGATAATCGTTTGTCTCGCAATGTAAGGTAAACGGAATCGAAAAGATCACAATGTTTCGTGCGCCGCTGCAACACTTTGTCAGGTGTGATACAAAATTGTAGTAAGTAGGGGTTTAAATACCCTATGGTCAGTGCAGCCCTCTAACTGAAATCTGTTTATAAGTGGTCCAATATTAATAACTTTGTTCATTTAAGTCTGATTTTTACTCCTTTTAGCTCTGCTTTTCAGAATCATCTACTTCCTTTAAGAGCATTCTATTTTTGGACTGAAGTTCCACTTTAAAAACTTGTTCCAATCCTTGTCACTGATCTTTCTACTTCAAAGCAGCTTATTATCACAGTTTCAATCACACTGAAGTCTGATTCAAAAGCAAGTCAAATGGTTAGTGGTTAGAAGGTGTATCATAGTGGGCTTGTGTGTATGGCTAGACAAGGGAAAGGAAGGGGGAATTATGAGGAAAAGAAAGGGAAGGAAGAGAGATAAAGGAAGGTAAATAAATGAGGGGGGGATTGTTGGGGAGGAGGAGGAAGAGGAGGAAAGGAGGAAGAGGAGATAGGAGGGAGGGAAAGGAGGGAAGGATAGAAGGAGGATGACAGAGGAGGAAGCATAAAATGAGGAGGTGGAGAGGAAGGAACTAGGGGAGGTACATGAGTAGGGGAGGAGGGGGGGGGGGAGGAGGGGGAGAGGAGGGGGGAGAGGAGGGGGGAGAGGTGGGGGGGGGGGGGAGAGGAGTGTGTGCACAGCAAGATAAAGGGGAAGACTGAATAGAACTGAATGGTATACTGTATGGGGTATACAGTGGGAGGGGGTAGAATGAGATGGGGAGGGGGTGAGATATGCAAAGCACTGGAGCATAAGAGATTACATCACATTCTGCAAGCTTCCTAATGCTGAAAACATGCCTGGCAGGGCAGGAATCTGGCCTTGTAAGTTGAAACTGATACAGTGTCTGGACTGGAACAGCAGCGCTCAGTTACAACATAGCTCTATTCATACACACATCATTTATATAGCACACAATCCTTGTGTCAGTGACATGGTAGGTACATACACCAGATAAAATTTGCCAATTACTGGGTGAGTGTGAACGTGCTTGGTGATGACAGCCCAAGGATGGATGGATGGGCACAGACACTGATTCACTTGGCTGATATCCTAATGGCTCAGATGTCTTCATTACTACTGGCCACTAATTGGCAGACCATATCTCTCTCCTCTATCACAAATACATCTATCATAACAATGGCTATCACATGAATGTATGGGTTTATGTCCCGAGAGGGAAAAGAAAAAAAGGAAGAGGAAGGGGCAGGGGGTAAGGGGGAGGGAAAGGGGCACGCAAGGGGAAGGGCCAAGGGGAGGAGAAGGGGAAAGGGCAGGGGAAGGGGCAAGGGGTGGGCAAGGGGGAGTAGGAACGGTGTACAGAGTAAAATATAAAATAATCAAACATTGTCTGTGTTTACACAATGCTTCATTATGTAGAGAGACAGAGAGAATGGGTGAGGAGTGAGAGGAAAGAGATAGCTAGAGAAGGGGGGAGGGAGGGAAAATGCAGATGGATAAGGATTGTGATGTACAGATACAGATATACAGGGAGACAGAGAGAGAGAGAGAGAGAGAGAGAGAGAGAGTGATAGAAAATTCAGATATAGGAAGAGAGAGAGAGAAAGAGTGGGAGGGGGGGGGGGGGCACAGGAAAAGACATAGACAGATAGGTCCGGAACCTGAACACAGGTTAAACACAGTTTACTGGAATAATTTCATGAAACATTTATTGGTTCAATATAGTTGATTTTGTCCTTGGAATTATTATGGTACATTGAGTTTTTCCACATAACATTTACCGAGAATAACTGAAATCACCAACAGTTGTGATTATGTCATTAAAATCAATGAGTTTGTGACAGCATGAGATGATTATTTTGTGCCCCATAAGTCTATGCTTAGTACAGTCAAAGTTGAAAGAACATTGTGAATATGGACCACTGAAACAGAGAGAAAACAGAAAAATAGAGAGACAGAAATAATCAGACCAAACATGAAATACAATCTTCCACTTACATGATCCTAAAGCCCAGTTTGGAGACAAATGGAAGCCAAATTCACAACATTTTGATTACAAAAGCTTGAAATAAATTCTCAAATTGACATCAATGTGAATGCTCCTCAGGAAGAATTAATAAGACAACCTCTTGGGACTTAAGGAACTGTGTGGATTGCAATGACTAGTTCATGTAGGGTCCATGATTTGTATAAGCAATATACAGCAGGGCAATTATATGAAGAAATAAATTTGCACTTTTAAGCTAATTGATATGGGTTGGCTGATCATTTCTATCTTTGATTAAGCCACATCTTTTTCAGAAAACCACCATAGTTAAAAATTAAAAAAAAATGTATTGAATAAAATGTTTTAGTATTCTTCTTTTGATAAACGTATGCTTTCAATTAATCATTTGGACTATTCACAATAACTGCTTAATATGGCCCTTTCAAAGGTATTGTTTCCCTTTAGAATTCAAACTAAAGTTGTGTAAATACATTTATTAATTTTCCTTTAATAATATAAAGTAATTGAGGAGCAATTTTTTGCCTGCCCAGCCTGTTTACTTTAATGCTGTGAATAAGAGCATCTCAACTAAATTCTAAGAGATTTCGAGCACTCCACAAAATGGCGTGCTATAATTGAAATTTGCAGACCATTTTGTGAAAAAGCCCAATACATTTGAGGGGTAAACATCACCATATTTCAGCAATCTTATGGCTATGATAATAGCTGTTCTCCTACCCTGTCCTCATCCCGTTTTTCTCTGCGTCCCAACCAATAAGCAGTCACTGTCTTCCCTAATCTCTGTTTATACCACAAAGTCTCTTCAAAATTCCTCTTAAATTCTTGCCATCTGGCTGTGCTAGTTTCTTGAAATGTCAGCCTAAAGATTTCAGCCTCTCCCTCCCCCTCATCTTTAAAGGTGCATTTACACTTGAGCAGTTGACAGGTTTTGCTTGTCAAAGATGGCCCTTCTATCATGTCCTTCTCAGAGTTTCTGCCCTCCTACCAAACGTATTACCACTCCAGCATTTACAAAAGCGTGAATTTAACTCCTTCTTTACTTTTCTACTCACATACTGAGCAGGACGACTCCTGCATAATTTGATGTAGGGACAACAAATGATCAATAAACATCAAATTCCTTATAGGGTGCAATTAAGCCATATCCCTTTGGATACTACAGGTCCATGACAAAATTTGACTTCCTCACTGGACCAGGGTTCACAAAGCTCGAAGATTTAACCATCACTGGTGTGGAACAACTGGTGGCAGCAAGCAAATCCCTACGGTGTGAACGGAGCTTGAGACTTACGCCCCTTTCAGCCACGCTTAAACCATCGTACTGAGCGATGTTTGTATTCATTATTCAATCATGACTATAAGTGCCACTGGCAGACATGCTTGCACCTTGGTCCAGAAAGATGAAGAGAGATGGGGGGGAGGGGGGAGGGGAGATAGTGATACAGGGATTGAAAGACAATGAAGTCTCAGGAGAAATTTCAGATTGGAAATCAAAACAGTGAGATCCCAACTGAGTCCGCGGCTCTGGGTGTGAACAGGCAAGATTTGCGCATCAATATTTCTTATCCTACATCACACTGTGCGATCTAGGTCTGTGCGCAAAATTGCATTTATCCTGTTCTATGGTCAGCCTTTCATGTTGTTTTCTTCAGAGTATATATTACATCTCTCGACTGACATCCCTTTTCTGGCATGCACAATGCAGGCATAAAAATCGCAGCACCTTTATGTCCATGTGTTTGAATGCCTGCAATAAAAAAGTGGGATTTTGACAACCATTGAGATCTCACTTTTTCTTGTGTGTGAACATACCCTATATAAATCAATTGTGCCTCACCCAGACATACCCACACCATGGTACAGAATGACTTTATTTCTGTCACAAATCTATGCAGTCAATTATTCAGTCATGCTCTAATGTGTTGTCATGATCACACAATAAATTTGACTGAACATGCCATGTACATTCTATACCATTTTCTAGACTATAACTTTGAGATGTTATAGATTTGTTCAAAAAAAGCTCTAAAATTCATGTTTAAGTTTCATAACTGAGAACAGGACTTGTGCTATTTATAAACATGTTTGTATACAATGATCCCCCAAATCAGTAGGTTTAGCTGATGAAATAAAAGTGCAGTAAATTAAATTTTTTGTTCATAATGCAGTCAAAGTTCATTACTCATATTATTTGAACACAGTGCTTGCTTCTTCAGCTTAAGGCTGAATGTGTCCACGTCTGTTTGATTTGGAAGCCTGGAGTCCAAACTAAATATTGAGTGTAGTGCTCACAAGACTATTAACATTATCCTTCTCCTCTTTTCTAAGGCGAGCTCGAGAAAGAAAATAATGAGTAAGATTGGTCTACTGCAGCCAGATACCTTTATTGCATAGTTTGGTTTTAAAAAAGCCCCAAAGTCTGGAAACCAGTCTATATGATGTGCAGTGTGTCATGTGGGTACAAATACAGGAGGAGAAGTAGGTGGGCCCACAGTGACATGGTAGCTCCAGGTAACACATGATCAAAGAGGGTGAAAACATGGCCCTGCGCGACCCCTGACCTCAAAGGATCTCCCAGAATCCCTAGGGTCCACGGGGTCTAGAGGGAGACTGATGTGGGTCATAATTAGGCTAAGGATGGTGAGGGGTGATGATGGTAGAGATAACAAGCAGGTAATGAGAACAAGACTTGGGCAAGATGAGGTCTGCTCAGGGTCTGCTAGGGGTCTGCTTAGAAGAAGGTCGTTTGAGGACACTCCAGGAAAAAAAGGGGCGTGTCTGGGTCACACTAGTCTACATTTCACACAGCATTATGTATTTTTTTCATACAGGGTTATCTTTTTGAATTATAATATTCATTTGTTTTCAGTCCACTTGAGTTGAACTCGGTCAGAGTTCTGCTCCAGCATGCATGGTCAAGATTAGCTTGGCATCAAGGCTGTGGGACATTATGAATACAAACTCTGTAAAAGAATGGTCTGGATGCAGCAGACTAATTGCTCTCTACTTCTTCTGGAAAATGATAGGAATCAGTTTTGTCACAGGGAGTCTGGGCTGAATTGAGTGAATTTTAGCGGAGTGTTATTGGGTGTAAAATCCACTAGTAACTGTACAGAGGTAATGCGCGTGGTGACACATCTGTGTGTGTTGCACGTTGGCGGAAGGTTGAACATACACGCTGCAAGAACGGACGCCTTATTTGACCTTTGCTTCAATGTCTGGGGATGTAAACAACAGACACTGATTCTAGCAAAATTGAATATGACTTAACTCAGAAACATCCATTTCTGTAATAGAAAGTGAGAGACAGAAATACTGCTATGCTTTATAGGTAACAAGAATGACCATATGCTTGTGATTTCAGCGAGTGACTGGTTACGAGACTAGGGATTCGAGAGAACAGACAGGAGGAGACAAAGATGGAGGGAGAAGTGGCAGGCAGACTGATAAGCTGTGATGACTACTTCTGTCCTGTGGGGATAGGTGGGAGGGTTCAAGGAGGGCCAAGGAGGGGGTGGCACAGGGGGGAGAACAGGGAGGGGCAGTTTGAGATATGGGTCTAGACCCTTAAGGGAAGGAGGACAGGGAGAGAGGTACCATGAGGAGGAGGGGTGAAAGAGAGACGTGGTTTGGATAGATGGTGCAGGGAACATTAGAAGGACAGGAGGGAAACATTTGTGAAATGGGGGGGAGGGGGGGGGGGGTGGGCGGGGCAGGGAGCAAACAGGGAGGGGCAGTTTGAGATATGGGTTGAGACCCTAAGGAGATGGGGGTAAGGGAGGGAGAGGTACCATGATGGGGAGGGGTGGAGGATAGAAGTGGTTAGGATGGATGGTGCATGGAATATTAGGAGGACAGGAGGGAAATATTTGTGAGATGGGGGAAGGGGGAGGGGGCAGGGACGGGGCAGGAGCAAACAGGGAGGGGTAGTTTGAGACATAGGTCTAGACCCTCAAGGGAGGGGGGTAAGGGAGGAAAAGGTACCATGATGGGGAGGGGTGCAGGCTGAGATGTGTTTTGGATGCATGGTGCATGGAACATTAAGAGGAAAAGATGAACAGGAGGGTAACATTTGTGAGATAGGGAAAGGGAGGGGGCAGGGCAGTTTGAGATATGGGTCTAGACCCTCAGGTAACAAAGGAACAGGGAGAGAGAGGGACCATTAGGTGAGGGGGAGGGATGAAGCCCTGCATGTTTTGGATGGATGGTGCATGGAAAATTCAGAGGGTAACATTTGTGAGATGGGGGAAAGGGGGGGGGGTAGAAGGAGTGGAACAGTGGAGGGGTAAGAAGGGGGAGTACAAGGAGGGGATGGCAGACTAAAATATTCAAATAGAGCAGTTATACAGGGAGAAATATTAGCCTGGAGGGTGATGAAATGGGGAAATGGAAATAAAGGTACAGGGAAGGGAAGGGGGGGGGGGGGTTAAAGAAAGAAGAAGGCATGACGTAGCGAGTCATCAATATGGGAAAGGGGAGACAGAGGGAAGGTACACAAGTATTAAGGTGTCACGGGAGGGATAAGGAAGGGGTACTGGAGATGAAATGGGAGTGGTGGAGGAAGGGGGGCATACAATAGTGGAAATCAGAGTGACATGGATGGAAAATTAAGAGGAGATTTAGAAAGAAAGCACTAGAACGAGACAGAATGACAGACTAACAGATACTCTGAGATGTCGGCTTTATGTACTCATAAGAACCGTCTTCATCAAACCAAACTGGTGAAGTTGAATTTTGGCTACTTCTGTTCTAAGAAATTGAAAGTTTAAATAACATTTTACGAACAAATATTCAACAAGATAGCTGGCAAATTTGCAATACAAATGTGCTTTTCTGGCCGGTCTTCTTAATCCTGCAGATTTCTTGCATTTTAAAATAAGTAATCACATGCAAATGAGCAACAAAAGCACATCTTGTTAAGCAGTCGCACCAGCTGCGCTTCATCAGCTTAACGTGAGGGGGGAAAATAGCAAGCCACTTGTTTGTTTCAGGTTGAGGTAGGTACGTCTTCACAACTTCCGAGTATTTTCTGAAGAAGCCTGATCAGGCTTTTTACCGGTATTGACTTCAGCCTACTTTTAAAGGTGACCGGTATTTATGAAATCAGATAATAAAAATGAAGAAGGGATGCTAAAAAGGAGGCGGACGAACGTGTGTACCAGTCAGACAGTCAACAAACAAGTAGGTAATATTACAGGCATAGGAGGCCAGAAAGAGTGGGGATGATGGGGAGGGGGCGGAGGGGATGTGGACAGGGGGGGGGGGGGTCTACAAGCTTGTTGTGATGATGGTTAAGTCTGTTGTGACACATAGCACGTGAGAGCAAGATGACAGACTCAACTAGGGGAAAACTCTACAGTCAACACTCTGGCAGCTTGCACACTCACTCATAATGACTGGATGCATATTGTCTTGTCACACCCAGAGCATAGCGCTATCATAATTAAAAATATGCACAGGCAAACAGGGGGGGGGGGGGGACTTCACCCCTATAAATACCATGCAGGAGCTCCTAAATGTGGCTTAAGCTGGCGTCCCCCCCCCCCTCCCCCCAATAAAAATACATGAGTAATATTAGTATTGTAAAATATCTAAAATATCAGTAACTTACTTGGTAGTATATTAGTCCCTAGTGATAACAAAAATAATGGCATTAAAAAAGTATAAATAACATTTAGATTTTATTGGGTGCATTACAGGTACACAAATATACACACAGGGCACATAAAGAGTTAAATAAATATTAAAGCCATGACCCTACGCTCTAAACCTGGATCCTTACCTTAATCCTTACCCTAAACCCTAACTATAACCTCTTGACATCAGCTTGTGTTGAAACCTTGAAGTTCACCCCAAATGGTATCAAACAGGCACTAAGAGTGTTATTAATTAAGGTATTAAGTTTGTGCTTATAGGTGAAATAGAAATCAACCAAATAGCAAGGTACCAGTCAGAACTCTCAGAGGAAACTAAATCAGTTGTGGAACACATGTGTCAACATCAGCCTAAAACAAGCCAATTTAGGTGTTATTTTAGCCGCAATGTCAGAGCAGGGTAATCTCCAGTTACTGTCATTGCATAATTCTCTGCTCCGAGTGCTCCCGCAGCTTCTATGCGTGAGAGAATCATCATCTCGGGGGAAATCTGCCCGAGTGCTCTCAGGCTAATGAGGAAGGCCTACGCACATCACACAAGCTCAGCAATCAGCTGTGTATATACATGGAGGGCCATTTACACTCACAGCAATTTTTTTTTTTTTTTTTTTTAAACAATGGCAGTGAGAAGTGGAAGCTACAAGGCAACTAGCCCTAACATCCCGCCCTGAGGTGTAATTTTTCAAATATTTTTTTGCCAGTGTTTATGGTCACACACACATAAGTTTGCTTTGCTTTGGTGTGATTTTTGGAAGTGACTCATGCGTGCTGCACACATTTGAATGGCCTCGTGGACACATGTTTTTTCGTGCACTGCATACTCATGCACACTACACAAAATTACCAAGGTTTCATTGGCAGTCAAACATCCTCTTTAATTTAGAAAACTGTAAATAGTGCGATGAAAAGCAACTTCAAAAGTGAGTTTTTGAGAGCAAGTCGGCCTTATTGTAGAACAGCTGAAGATTTTTTCAGGATGATCTCCTGAGCAAATACCACCCCATGATTCCACAAGCTCCCAAGGTTTGAAGTCATCAGGGTGTCCTCAACATGTGCCGATATATTTCTCAAATTTCTGTTGATTAATTCAGAGAATTTATTTCCTCTTTAAAGGCATTGTAATAAGTAGTAGTCCAAAATAAAATGAAATGAAATATCACAATAATAGGTAGTAAATTGATGCAAAATGTGATGCAATTGCCTAAAAATGATACCATAATGGTATGATCACAATGTAATAACATGATAACCTTAAATTTTGTCATTCTAGTGTGCTAGATTGTGGCGCAACTATACATTGTGCAGTATGCACTTCTCACATTGAATATGCTAAAAACCAGCATTCTATAGCACACACAGTCTCATTTACACATCAAATATGTCATCTGAGCATTTTTCTCGCAATTTTGGGAGAAGTAACAATATCCTTTCTACCACCTCCCCTTACCTCAAGGTTTCTGATCAGGTGACATGATGGTTTGTATATACACTGTCTACAACTAGTAGTCTTGGTATTTCAGACTCATTGCCCAGCTGACCTGGGAGTTTTCATTTCAAACTAGTCTGTGTCTTCAGACTAGCAGCAGACTGCAGTCTTCTCATGTTTCTCTTCTCTGCCCCAGGGGCCAAAACACCTACATCTAGGAATGCAGCCACAGTGCTCTCTATTCTACCTCCTATGGTCTCCATTCCAGGCTTTCGGACATTTCTAATTCAAACTGAAAAAAATAGAGTCTAGAACTCACAAGACTACCAGTAGTCACTCTTTCATTCTCCTCACTTCTCTGTTCATCCCAGAGAAGGAATTGTGAATGATTAGTCTACTGGAGCCAGACTCGTTTATTGAATAGCATTGTTTGGATTGAAAATGTGTAACAGCCTGAAAGCCAGGCTATCTCCCTTCCAGCCTCAGTCCTTTGTGGTGTCAGCTCACACTCACACCCCCCATCCTGTCCCCACCCAACACCCCCTAGCCATGACCTTGTGGGGTGACCCTTGACCTTGGGTCCGCCTTCAAATAGGGCAGTGTGCAGTGTGGCCTGCTTCTGTATGCTACATGTACAAGAGTGGAATCAAGACTAAAACCCCGTTCATATACGCCACCTATCCAGAAAATAAGTGCAATATTTACGGCAATTTGACTGATGCAGTACCGAAAGATGAGTATATGAACGGGAATCACTCAGATAATGCTGTGTTTGCTTCTTCCTTTTTTAAGGATCTAGACCTAGTAAAAATACCACAATATTGCCGTAAACCAATCTTATAAAGTGCCTCCGCATAATAGCCGTAAATGTTGCGGCTTGTGCATAGTGGTCTGGCATGTGATTCACTTTGACGCACCGCTCCTATTTTTGAGACCATGTCACCATCGCGTGTTTTCTCTAGCTAGGAATGTCCTAAACACCGCAATATTATGGCCTTTTCGGTGTATATGAAGAGGTATGCTGGAAACTTTCTTACTAAAGTGCATCAGAAATAAAGCGGTACTATCATGATTATTGTATATGAACAAGGCTTAAGTCTGGGCACATACACTGGGGCCCCTCCATTTGATCTTCCCTCTCCTTGGCCTTGATATAGTCTTGGTTCAAGGCTGTGTTCAAGGCTTTATGTTTCTTTCTGATGCCCCTGCTGTGGCCACAACATACACTTCACATTTAGAATTTCCTTCTGTCCTTCACATCTTTCAGAGAAAACAAACATTTAAATACTTAGTTGAAGCAGACTAAAGTAAAACCAATATAAATGTAAGATGATTACCTTTTTGATGAACTACTAAACAATAATGATAACCACTTTTATGAGGGTGAAACAAGAATGAGGAGGAAGAGGGAAAGGAGGAAAGGGAGGAGGAAGAAGGGGGAAAGGGAAAGAAGGGGGAAAAGAAGGAGGAACAGGGAGAGATGGATGAGGACAGAGAAGAGATGTTGATAGGGGAAAGAAAGATGAAGAGGCCTTGATTCATATATGTGAAATCATAACATGAGAATTCCTAATCAAACAAAACCTAACAAAAAAAAACAAAATGAAAGATCTATATTATGTCCCTCTCTTCTCTCTTGTGAGTTGTGAGCCAATATATCTCAACATCCATGTTATTCCCTGCTCCTCTCAAAAAGAATAATTCATCATTCACCCTGAAGGACCGCTGTAGCATCTTAAATAATTCATATTTCTCAAGGCCATCCCCAGACAACAACCTCCTCCTCAGGGTAGCCCCTGGCCGCTCGTTGACTTCTGTCTGATTGCTTCCCCTCATCAATCCCTTACCCTCCATCTTCAGAGGAGATGTTCTACCAGGGATTAAAGACTACGCCATCTTCGGCCTTTTCTTAAGGTTTCATTGTCTCGGAGGGGAGACACTTAAGAGGGCATATCTTCTTAGCGTGGTGGTGACTATGATGCACTCTCATCTTGTGTGTGTTTCTAATGCGAGAGAAAGTGTTTCGTGAGGAGTTAACTTTCATCTTGGAGTCTCCTCCTGAGCTAAAAGTGGCTACATGCTGGAATGCGACCCCGACATCCAAGCAGCCTGCAAACAGCCTGTGACCTTGGCCTTCTGGTGCAGACCGGTGGGCTGGGCTCCCCTCGCTTTAAGACGACTAAAGCGACAGAGAAGGAGGAGGAGGAGGAGGAGGAGGAGGAGGAGGAGGAGGAGGAGGAGGGACAATTGATTGGCAAATCACTGGCCCACAAGGCACAGCTAAATCAATACAGCAAGAGGGAGAGAAAGAGAGAAATGGGGGCTCCGTGCTAAGACAAATCTGCAGACAGTATAGCTATGACTTTTAATGATACCATCTATGATGTATGCTTCAATTATCCAAGCCTAACGATATTGACCACCTTTAAACATTCAAGCATTTAAAGTATTAAAGTGATCAAGCCCCTCATTGGAATTCATGTATACTGAACACTAACATGAATGCTTGATGTTGAGCATAGGAATACTGTACACAAATCATTTTACATTGTTTGCTCAAATGAAAACTCCATCCTTCGATAAATCACATTAAAATTACATGTGAACAGTACCCCAAACTTGAAACGCATTGCTGCTCTCCACCCAGGAGCATAAATGGGTACTTGGTAGGAGGTGAATGATTATGTGCATGATCTTGCCCCAGCGCCAATATTGTACAGTGGGCAATGAATACAAGGGAGTGGAGATGGTGCACATATGTGTGCATGGTTTGTTTTATTATCCAGCAACCAGGGCTCCAATTGTACCATCCCACTTAATTCAGTCTCTGGAATGCAATGGGAAAGACCCTCTACACCATATATACAAGTATAAAAAACAAATATGCACTTCATAGGAATATGATAATAATGTATGATTTTCACTGCAGTAAACTATAGATATTCAGTGTCATTTCATTATCGCTTTCCCTTTCCCACTTCCTCCTTCCCTATTCAAATCATATGGGGGGGGGGGCACAACCTTTCCCTCTTTCACATCTGAGTTACCATATGAGGGGGAAAATATCAATCTACTATGTGCTTCAGTCACCCTCTACACAACAAACTCACTCAGTTGCCTACACCATCCCCACTCTACCCCCACCCCCTCCCCCACTCCCGACCACGCTCCCGCCCCCTCCCCCTTTATCTGGGCGTTTGGGGGCTAGATGTAACAGGATCTGTTTGGACACCAAGCATACATGATGGTATGTAGACTGCTGCTGGTGTTTGGCTTGATTAACTGGAACATGGGGGATTGCCAATTTGGTGCTGAGAGATGAAGGAAAGGGAGTTTCACTTTACCTCTGCCCTAAAAGTTGACCCAGATGACACAACTTCATCCTAAAGGATGTTAAAAGTCATCAGTCCGGGGTAATCTAACATCATTAAACAGGTCTACATAAACACAATTAAACCATTCTTAATTACTTTACAGGTACACCCTGTTACTGCCCCACAAAGTTGATCCAGATATCATGACTTGCTCCAAAACGATCACTGACGTCGGCAGTCCTTGGTAATGTGACATCATAAGACCAGTTTACATAAACAAAACCTTAATTACTTTACACATCTACACAGCGTTACAGAGTTGAACAAGATGACAAGACACTCTTCAAGGTTGATGAAAGTCGAAACGTCATGGATAATCAGACATCATGCTCCAGTCTACATATTTGCATTACCTGCGCTGTACAGGCTAGACTATGTTCGAGGCTGTAGAGGTCGTTGACACTTAAACTAAGCACTGCTATCACAACTAAGTCTGGACAGATAGACTAAGTACATGTGCCCTGTCTTCCTCCCCTTTCACACGAAGGAGGCAGGAGAATAATAAACAAATAATCAACGTTGGTGAAGGTGATGGGATGAACTATCACTTCCGAGGCGATCTGGATGATAGCGTATACATTCAGATCGCCGAGGAAGTGATAGTTCGTCTCATTGCCTGAAACCAAAAGTTGATTATTTGATTTATATTCCACATCTGAAACCAACTATCTATTCTAAAAAATGACAATTTGACGTACAAAAGTAATGTTTATTTCTCTACCTAACCCCGAGCCGCTGCCATGGGGAACACGCGTTAGGATGCGCGTTAATTAGGACGCGCATTATGACGCGCGTTTGGACGCGTTAGTGGGAGCTGATAGTCCGAGTGTAACGCACTTTTATTTCGCGCGTACTCAAAATATTAATCACGCATTAGGACTGTGAGGAGTGAAGAGATCAGCGAAACCAAAAAGTACTATCACCTACAGTGTAACGAACTTTTATTAGCAACATTCCTAGTATGTGGAATATAAACATTATAAGCCTAAACATTCAGACTAAGTTGTGGTTGACAGAGAGCATCACAAAGCAGTGCACTTTGTCGTCAGAATGGCATATATTGTCAGTATATTCTCTCGTAATGTTGTGGTCAGGCCACCTGAATTTTTAAGATTCAAAATATCATTGATCAATATATTGGTAATATTCCAATAGTATAATCGCATTTTTCATCTAATTTGGTACTAGTTCCATCTCTTCTATGATATATTTAAATGTGATTTAATGTCCTCAGAAAAGCAGCAACGTTTCGATAAAAGATATTTTCACTAGAGTCTTCCAATAAAGTGTTAAAAGATATGAGAGGAGTACTAGAGAAGCTACGTTCATTTCCATTCACCTCTGGGGGCCAATTAGCCCTCAAAGATGACACCAATGGGCGCTGTAATCCTGATAAAGAGGTTGAGTTAAATAAAAACTACAATAAAATGAGAATGATAGATTGTCAAAGGTGTTTGCTGGCACCGAAGCCCGATCATTAACCTCCATTGGCGACTCAATTGGTCCACAATGACGCACTGTACCAAGTTCATTGCTCTTGTGTATAACCACAATGTATGAACAAGGGAATATATAGGACGTCATTCGTCTACCTTGAATATCCAAAGTACAGGGTTAGTGATGGCAAATTTTATATAAAACTCCCTTATAACCTACCAGAATTTAAAAATCTCAAAGTTCTGCCATCTGTTTCTCTGATTTTTTTCTTCATATTTTATATTTCAACTTTCTAAAAGAGTTTATCTCACTTCTCTAAACGCGTTTCTGGCTCAAACACATTTAGGATCGCACAAATTTGGGTGTTTCAAAACAGCTTTCCGAACCCCATAATCAAAACACCTTTGCATTTATCAATTCCCTGAAATGCGATTAAAAAAATTGAAACGCATTTGGAAACCTTAATTCTACTCCCCAAAAAGTTGATAAACATGCCCTTTGTATGGTCCATTATTAATGCCAGGAGTGGTCATTTACAGCTGATCATGGATTGTTTGTTATCGCACACTGGTAAGAACCTTTAGGCCGTGAGCAATGATACCTGGCAGAGAGCATGGTGTTTGGCTAAGTTAATGTTGATTCTGATCACCACAATTTAGAAGCATGATTAAAACATGATCCGTCATGCATGATCATGATTGACACGTAATCGTATTGATCGCAGTTTTCAACACAATAGCCACGACTGACCTCCAGATATCATAAGACCTGATACGAGCAACATGATTACTCCACAACGCGCACTACAATTTCAATTCTCCCTACAGTATACTAAAAAGTCGTCCAACAATGCTATCATACCCAACTCCCGTCTAGTGTATCAGCGTACGAGACAGGAAGTGCATTTGACTGTAAACCTGCGCTGCGTAGTGCATTGTGGGACGACTTTCCCTTGTATATAGATGGTATGGAGAATGTGGTGTGATTCATGATAGTGAGACCTAGGCATAAAGAAGAGGGCTTGGTACCTTGAGTAGGAGTTCGTATCTCGGTATTCGCTGGATGGGCTGGATGATGAGGTCATTCAGGTTTAGCTTCTCCTTATTCTCCTTTGATCTCTCCTGCAAGCAAAAATGAAAGCACAAAGCAAATATGAGATTAAGAAGCCATTTTCTAAATGTATTCACAACTGTTCTCCTAACTGTATAGTAAAGCTTTATCACAATATTACTTTCACCTGTATTAATGATTCATTTTCATTGGGTGGAATACACTCTGAATCTATTAATTGTTGCTTCCATAATGTATTCACAACTTTTCCCCTAACTGTCTTACATTTACCTGTATCTAGTGATCCAGTTTTGATCTGTGAAATATATTCTGAATCTTTCAATTGTTGCTATTTAGACAAACCTTGAAAAAGCTTTGGGATTGTCATTAGTAATTGTTTAAACAAGGGTCATAAATGTTGCATACATACAGATATTGGTGTATTATATATAATCAGCACTGGTGACAGTGGTCACCAACACACAATTTTCATTTTACAGAATTGGTGCATTTCACTGTTGCAACTACTGGAATTGTTTCTTTAAACTAAGCCTGAGTCATATCGATTTTTTCAGAAACCGGTGTTCGATGGCTTTGCGCCGATCGAACATCGATGCATCGACGGCACATTAACAAATTGTGTACAACGGATAGCGGAGTGCGAACGCCAGCGGTCGTGTACATTTTGCGTATTACATGACGTCATTCAGCCACTGCCAAGAGCCAATTTATGAATGAAAATATAGTAAGCATGCGCAGTGCAATCCTTCCATTTCCCCACACAGTATTCCACCAAAATAAGTGTGCAATTCTCTATCACCTCGTATCAAAATCGACCTAGAATTTCACTTTCCTTTATTTTATATGAGTTATGAAAGGTATTTTCGGAGAATCTATTTTCTCACCGATATCGCACATGTAAGCGAATTTCAATAACTTCTTGCTTTTCCGTCAAAATCTTAAGAATTAGCGTCAATATGGCATCGTGTAAGTTGTAACGTGTAACGTGCACAAAGTCAATTGGCTTCCGGGTTTCGGACAACGTGACCAGATATCGTTATCGCTATCGATTAGCGACCACGTGGTCATGACATGATCTACGCGATGCACCAATCAGCGGTCTCCGAATCGCTCTACGAAGACGCTCTACCAGTCTGTTGGCAGCGTGTATGCAAATGAGCCTTAATGAGCGAACTTACGCACAATCGCCACTGTGCTGTTTCCGGGTTTTCACAACACACGATGCTATCCGTTGTACACAGTCTACAGACAAGTGTTCGTTGTGGCATGCATTGCGCGGTATATAGTAGTGAACGAAAAGAAGCCAAGTATGTAGTAGCTGCTTGATCATCGAGCGACCAGTTCGTTCTCTTGATGTGCTACCTTCAAAACTCACAAAAGAGAGTAGGAACCAAGTAAGCAAATTAAACTAATTAAAAAATATTAAGATAAATTGTGTATAACAGGACTATCAAACAAAAGATTTTGTGCTTTCTAGTCAATTTGGTAATTTCGTCGATGCATCGAATTCATCAAAACGAAATCGGAGTTCGACTTCTTCGATCGAACACCGGCTTAATAATCGATTCGACTCAGGCCTACTTTAAACCATACGCCCACTTCCATAAATGGGAATGACATTTCAGTTCTGAATACGAAACTCGATCTTACCCTCAATTCAAATGAATACATAAATTAATCAACCCTTAGATTACCAGGCCTTGAAAACCCCATTGGAATACTACATATCTTCCTGCCAATGGTATCAAGATCGTTAAGAAAACCGACAGACATTGGACTAGCCGTCCTAACAGAATCCCTACATGAATATGTATCACATCTGGTGGAGATATCAAATGATTCCTCCTCGTAAATGAGCATACGACATCGCATATCATGCCTTTCTGCATTACTCGGTTTCAAGCATCAATTGGAAAGGGCCGACAGGGAGCTGAATATCTGGCAAGCATGGAGGTATTGACCCATCCCTGAATATAGGGCACCGCAGGTGTTGAATCTTGCGACCAGATAGATGACAACTGTACAAATACCCGTGGCAGATTCTGGACCATCTTGACACTTTCTTAAGACACCTCAGTAGACCAATATATGATGAATGGTCTGCCATATCAGACTTCTTTCAATCATCTCCATGATAACATCCCCATTGATACTGGTGACTCTTGCGCACAGGGTACCATATAGTTGGTACTACAGAAATTTAGACTGCCATGACTATGACTATGACTATGACTGTGTCTGTGTCTGTGTCTGTGACTGTGACTGTGACTGTGACCGTGATTATGACTGTGATTGTGACCGTGATTATGACTGTGACTGTGACTATGACTATGACTATGACTATGACTATGACTATGACTATGACTATGACTGTGACTGTGACTGTGTCTGTGACTGTGACTGTGACTGTGTCTATGACTGTGACTGTGTCTGTGACTGTGACTATGACAGTGACAGTGACTGTGACTGTGACTGTGCCTGTGACTGTGACTATGACTGTGACTGTGACCGTGATTATGACTGTGACTGTGACTGTGGCTGTGGCTGTGACTGTGGCTGTGGCTGTGACTGTGGCTGTGGCTGTGGCTGTGACTGTGACTATGACTGTGACTGTGACTGTGCCTGTGACTGTGACTGTGACTGTGCCTGTGACTGTGACTGTGCCTGTGACTGTGCCTATGACTGTGACTGTGACTGTGACTGTGACTGTGCCTGTGACTGTGACTGTGACTATGACTGTGACTGTGACTGTGACTGTGCCTGTGACTGTGACTGTGCCTATGACTGTGACTGTGACTGTGACTGTGAGTATGACTATGACTGTGACTGTGACTGTGACTGTGACTGTGACTGTGCCTGTGACTGGCAATTGCTCTCAATGCAAAAGTGATTGTATCCCGTCCACCTGGATGTTACAATATGACATGAAGATTCCATGTCAGTTACAATCCTGGCAATCTAAAACTCTACATCAAGAGGAGTGTGTAACTTTGTGCTTTGAGAGAGCGAATGATGACCCCAAACTAACATCCACTCCTATGAAACAATCATGTGACTACCTTCAGCAGTCCAATCGGATGACATTGCACACAGTATATATGCAGTATTGAGCTGTTGAGTGCCTGAAACCAGATAATGTTCTCTGAATACTTTTGACTCTCAATAAAAGTAAAACAGATAACATACATATTCACAAGAGATTGAAGTGCCCAAGTGCCTGCCCGCATCCACCATTGTTCCTTTTTTTAATCTCCATGAGTCTACACACAAAAAATACACATAATAAGAATGCACCTTAATGCAAACTTTTGACTGGAAACTGGCACCCCCATACATTCATATACACCTCAAGCTGAACAATGTCATGATGACTGCAGAATGTTTTACTGCGTATGAAGAAAAGTCATCCCTTGATTGACCACGCAACAACATTCTGAATTTGTTTGCTTCTGGACTAGAATACGAGACAGGAAGCGGACGTGACTGCTGGTGCATTGTGGGATGACTTTGCCCTGCACGCGGTATGGAGAATCAATAGAAGGGTCTGGGAGCGGAGTCTAGCAATCATCTTCCAGCCAGAGGATATCTGCTGAGATGCTATGATCGCTGCTCGCAAGACATCCTGGGCATGTTAAACACTAAGACAAGGATCAGCGAATTCACTTCCTTCCATGCTCTGCAAAGCCAGGGCAAGATTCCACAAGAGTGCACCAAACCCAATACCTACGCTAGTATGTGTACTAAAACCAACACCAACAGCAGCACTACAGACTCCACTATCAATACCAAACACCAGGGCCCTGTTGCATACAACTTACCAATGATGGTAACTTTGCAATGAATGGCAACTTCTATGGAAACCTTGAATTTGATTGGCGGTCAAGTGATGTTGCCATGGTAATTACCATTAATGGCAGAGTTACCCTTAATGGTTAGTTTTACGCAACTGGGTCCAAAACATATACCATTTCCTTTACAAGTAAAATGCCAATCTATTAAATCAATGCATTTTCATAAGTCTGAAATCCACCGAATCAATTAGAAATGTACAGTAGCATAATCTACAACATGACCAGGGTTCATTTGTAGATTGAAAATATTTTTTCAGAATAAAAACAGGATTTCTGATCAATTTTGATTAACTTGCATTGTAATTCTACTTGTAAGATAATTTTTCTGTAAATCATAACAAGACCAAAGTTTTGTCTTGAAAATAATAATTTTGATGTAACCATGATAAGCATCCTTGAGTTGCCTAGCCCTGTTGTGAGTCTTGATCTCCCTTTTGTGAAACCGCCCCCCTACAACCTTCATGATCCCCCATATCACTTTCCACCGTACTGTTCTGCGTATCGTATCGGCATGCCACTTGAAGTGATCGGCTTGACGATGCCAATTCACTGATAGAAGTGATAACAGGGTCTCCCATGGTTGCATTCAGACTTGCAGTGATCATCTTGATGATGTCAATGCACTGACAGAATTTGATCTGAATTTGGCAAAGATATGATAGGTGTTACCCATCAATTCTCAGAAATAATTATTTCTTCTATTTTCACTGAAAGAACTGTTGCCTAACGTTCAGCATGTAAACTAAGTTTACTTTGAAACATGAAGAAGTTAATGTAGAAACAGATGCAGAGCTTACGTTTTGAAACCTGGTCTGAACACACACCCAAGCCTTACGAACTTACAAAAGGAATTCCAGAATCGAGATTTAAAAGCAACGACTTGTGATGTCAGCGGACACGCTTCCTCTGAAATATTTTCTAAAAGTGTAGACTGTAAACAAGTTGCTAGCCCAGAGGCCTTAGCGTTTGACATCACCTCCTTCTTGTCCTCTCTCCAACTTCCCTCCCCATTCTTCCCATCCAGGAGCAATTCCGCCGCTCCTGCACCGTGACTTTGACGGTCTAGCGTCAAGATCAACTCTGGCACGCTCTGCATGGCCAGGCATACTTGTGAGATGAGGGGCAACAAGTTTTTCATCGTGGAGAAACTCTGTGCATGTATGCTCTCTCTCTTTTTTTGTTGTTATGCTCAATGTTACTTTAGGATAATATAACGAGTGAGATATGTCAGCTATTTGCCACTTCTTCGCCAGAGGTCCCTTGTGCCCTTTACTCAGTTCAGCATACTCTGACTCCAAACCTCAAGAAGTCATCAACCTTTGTATACAAGTCAACATTTCACAGACATTTGCAAAATACAATGCGTACATACTTGAGATAGCAAGTGACACCAGAATTCCCAGATATTTCAATCTGTTTCAATTGAACCATATTCGATAAAGATTTTTTTTTATTGATATCATGTTTCATATGGCTTCAAGCAAAAGGCTGGCACAAGCAATTGGTACTTATTATGGATAAATTGTACATATTTACCATATATGGTAAAAAAAACATGTGTGAATCTATTTATGTAACTGTTTTGCTTCAATCAACAGCACCACTCTATCATCCTGAACAACCCCTTCAGGGATATATTAATACCTGAGGACCCAAAACATTTTAGCCCCCGTAAAGCAAAAAAGAGCCCACATTAATTAAATAGGTGCCCCTGTTAATAAAAAAAAATCCTACAGCATATAATACAAATAATAGTTCAGCGTGATCAATCTGGACAAAATGCTTAAAAAGTAGCCCCTAAAAATAAATCTTTAAATTATATCCCTGGATCCCTTTAAAAAAAGTCTTTCTTACTTCTAGGAATTTGGCGAAGGCAGGTTTGGTGGCAGCTTTGCTGATCAGGTCCTTGGCCTTGTTGAAGTTATTGGTGAACTCAGAGTACGTATCCAGGATGGGTTGTTGGGCAAACTATAGAGGGAGACAAAGAGTATAACAAAACAAAATCAATATTTGGCTCATTACAAAATCGAATTGATGAAATATGTTTCTTAATCAATTGATATAACACATCATAATTTATTTTGCTGTACAAAACTACAAAGAGAAATGAAGGGAGAAAATAAATTATGTAATATGAATTGAAATTAATTGGAAAAACATGTTTGCTAGTTAATTACAACTACAAGCAGTTTTACAATTAGTGATGAATTCTGAGTAGGAATTGATGATAGGCTGCTGGGCAAACTACAGAGAGTGGGGATGAAAAGAAATGTGTTAATCTGTTACTAACAAGACAGTGCACACAGCCTTCATCCTTGCGTCAACCATCCAATGATGTATTTGAAATGAATTTAACTGGATGAAAGATGCTTCATATATCAGAATAAATTAATGTTAAGGATCTGCAGTTCCAATAATTCCTTTGGAGAAAAAATAATTAATCTGCTAATTTAAAATAGAAAACAGCTTGCATGGTAGAGTCATTGCCTGGTAAGCAGTAGTTTCCTTCTGGTTCCAAGAATTTGTCTGACTTGTTTTTCATTCATTGTACAGGATGGAGCACACTTCTACTGGGTATATGCCGAAAATTTCCTTTCAAAATTGAAATTACCAGAGAAAGCCCTTTCACTAGAAGGCATTTTAGTTTTAATCTTATCAACTTTTTCGTATGCAGGCGTTCATTACTTATTCACTTATGAATTCTATATACATTCTTGATACAGTCCATTATATTTCTCAGTTAATCAGTTGTTCAGTATGTGTGTCAGTCAGCTCTGTTATTCACTGCGTCCTTCTTTGTCATATTAGCTGATGGACATTTATTTCCAAAGTCAAGAGTCACAGGTACATATCTAGGGGCCAAAACTGAGACAACATTCTCCTTTATGCATCATTGTCATCTCTTTTGCTGAATCATTTTGATGAGGACCCATCCTCGACAGTTAATGATTACCCATGCCAATAACAAGTTGATGCTAATTAATGGTCTGACCAGCAAAGAAGGGACAACATCCCTGCTCTGTCTGTCTGTCTGTATGTCTGTATGTATGTATGTTTGCTAATTGCAAGGACAATGTGGGAGTGATAGCGGTGCCAAATACCGAACATGAGGACAACATCGGGTTGGCACTTATCGTGTTTGTTTCCAAAACATGAACAATAGGTGTTTGATTTCCCACATGGGGTGTTGGGCCTTCTAAGAATAGATGAGATAGCGATGGCTACATTTCTTCATCGGTTCAAGGGGGTTCAGCGTTCTTGATTTCAATCGATGCCATTTTTTGACGACCCAATCCACATTTAAAATCAGAGTATGCGGTAGCTACATGGCATCTTCTTTGAACCACATAGTATAGCTTGGTGACCTATATTTTCTGCACTTTTTCCATTGTTGTGCCCTTTTGCGTTTCCACGCTGTGCCCAAGACTCTGACAAATTTTATCACATCTGTTTGTACATATCAATGTGAATGTTACTTTCTATCTATCTATATCTACCCAACTATCCACATATCACTTACATATTGGGCAAGTTCAAATATCTGCATTTCTTTAACCAAACAATAATCATCTCACTATCTAACTATTTGTAGATTAGATAGGCTACAAAGTTTGCATTATATTTATTTGATTTAACCTGCCACTGTACAAACTGAGTAATAACAAATGGATATCATCTTTACTTTTGTCTTGAATAGTAAATTCATCCTCACACATTGAATCTCTTATCGTCATATAGCTAATGTCATCTGGCTGCTCTTAAAATGAGTAGAATTCTGCTTATAATCACAAACTCACAATTCAGATCTAGAATGACCTTTACAGTCTGAAAACCAAAGTGGTTTACATTAATATCATTCCTCCTGAGTGGTGATGTACACATGCGTTATCAGTTGACACATTATCTCTTCATGTCAGACATGAAATGAGGAATGTAGTGATGCTGCTTCAAAAGATCAGATATCTCGCCTCGGCGCTGTTCGTGCCTTGGTGTGTGGGTATATACTGCTTATGCCAAGGTTACTCAGCTCGCATGCTCGGCATCATGAATTATGAATATATGAAATATCAAACAGTATAGGTATCAAATATGCATCATGGTCATTGCATAAGGTTGAGTGGACAAAACTGTGATGTTCACGCCAATGCTAAAATGGCCCGTGTCTATGCAGACTTGAGTATTCAGCTTTTATTGTTACAACCAGTTTCTGTATAATGTATTCCCAACATTTCTCCTAACCATTCAGTAACGTGTTCTCACATTCACCTGTATCTAGTGATTCAGTTTCAATGGGTAGGACGCACTCTAAATCTTTCAGCTGTTTCTAGTCCACCAAACCTTAGACAAGTTTTGAGGCTAAATTGTTTTAAAGACGTGCATAACATCTGCATACATTTCGAAAAGGGTCCATTGATATGGCCAGTGGAAGGGCCATTATTTAACACTTCTTGTAAAGTACTAAGGACGTCTATCACCGATTTGATTCATCATGAAAACTGGGTCAGATCCATGTATGAGAGGCGTTATGTAACATAAAAGTGCAATATCTTCAGGTCTGCACTCTGAGATGTCTCTATTTAGTGTCAATAAGCGTCAAAGATGAATAATTCTAATCCCTACAGCACACAGGACCGTGTGTAGGCACGCTTTGATCTACGTTCCTGGAGTGCTCGGTACACAACCCACTTATCAAGAGATTGAGACGAAGACTCTGATAGAACCAGGGACCCATTTTCACTGGGAACTAAGCAGGTCAAATAGAAGCCTACATCTCTACGTACCAGCGTCATAAAGACTTACAAGTATGTGATGACCGGGGTTATAATATTGTAAAGCACTTCAAGATGATGCTATATTTCATATTAAGCGCTACATAAAAAATGTGGATTATTATCATTGATTATGTAAGATTCTTGTGCACCTCATGGTAGTTATCCATGTACATTCTGATAATTGCAGTACTGTTTACTTCAACATATTTTTGTTGATTTCTCCACTTCAAAACTTATCTTTCAAGTATATTTGCACATGAAGGGCTCCTGACTTGTCTATAGAATATGAGGTTTAATTAATATGAAAACATGTCTTTCTTCTACAAGTTCTGAAAAAGCATTGCAAATTCAATCAATTTTTAAGCTAGTAATTATACAGTTGTAAGTATAAGAAAATGTGAAAGGGACTTCAGGCATCCATCATTGCAAACTCAAGGTCTTGTAAATGGATGTTGTACATAAGAATATTCCCGACATGAAATATACAAATATACCAGTGTAAAACTACTGAAAGTTTTGTGGCCTTAAATTTTTCATCTTTTAAATCACCTTTATCAAATGAACATACCAATATTTGCATTGTCTATACATTGCCTCTAGTATCTATTCCAAACTTTACAGGTTTACTTTAATGATAAGCATAGATAAATGAAACAGCATGCCTTATACATATATGTACATACATCAGTGCTATAACACATAGCCATACAGCCCAACAACTACTCCCTACATTTCCCAATAGGAATTAATCGTCATCTGAAATATTTACGCACATGATGGCCTTAAAGTGTGAAATTACACCCAAAATACAATTCTCACATATACAACACATACATGTATGTACAGGGATGGGACTGATTCTCAAAATACAAGCTCACATGCATATTAAACGCTTCATGTGGCATTGGTGCATACATTGGCACATCAATGATGCAAACCCTATAGTACAGCATTCTGTCTGGCAGTGAAAGTGTTAAATGCAAGTGGCACAGCATAATCTTAGAAACATTTTTACAGATTTAATCACAATTTTACACATCTTCAATAAAGATTGAAACAACCAGCTTCCATGGAGGGAGTAGCTACCTGTCATGTGTTTCATCAATAACTTTGGGTTAACCCACTCAGGACTGTGCCTTGAAAACTGCATTGACTTCCTACACATCTTCATGTCAATGGCAATGAGAGGGTTAAAACTTGAAACCTGATCACCAGCGGGCAAACTTGAATATATCACACACACAGAGCCCACATACAACACTTTCTCACATGACTATAAATGCCATGCACATCACAATCTATCTGATGGAGATTTTTTAACAAGTTTTTTTTTTTAAAGATGTTTGCACAGGCAACTCGTGATGTGAGGTTTATCAAGTGAAATATTGAAAATTGCACACCAAAGTACCGGTAACCTATTAAATGAACATGCAAGGATAAATATATGGAAGTAAGTTTTCATGCAATATGATGTGATGAAGATACTGTTTGTCCAAATAGTTTCCCTCGCAATCCTTGAATTCGTTATCTGAGGCCACACAACTAATTAAAAGATTCTACAAAAACTGTTTTCCATCCAAATGTCAGCTTATCCAAGGTTACAACAGCTAGGACTGCATCCTGTACATATTCCCCTTTAATTACGGTAAATTTATTTTTACCATGAATGTCAAAGAGAAATTGTCAATGTTTAAGCATCTCAAGGCAAAACACTATTGGAGAGAGACTTACAACCTAATCTTTTTGACCGATAAGTGCAACCTCTCTGCTAATGAAACAGTAATCAAGTGTAAAATGGCTTTCTTTTCATCATACTGCTGCCATCTTTCTTTTAAAGAGCCTACACAACAGCTCAAAGGAATTGGCATAGGGAAAGGGAAAGGGAAGAAAGGAAAGGAGTCACAGTCTTAAACCATGGTATATTTTGTCCAATTCAGCATGAAACATGACGCTTTAGCCTAAAAAGCATCATGTTTCATGCTGAACTGGACAAAATATACCACGGTTTAAAACTGCGGCTCCTTCCCTTTCTTCCCTTTCCCTTTCCCTATGCCAATTCCTTTGAGCTGGAGTGTACATGCAAAACACAGTTTAATTTGTATGTAGAGCATACAGGGCCTCCTGACACAACACAACTACACAGGCACTAACTAGTGTCAGTGCTAGGATTAACTTTAATTCCTTTGGTGAAACCAGGGTGCAGTGCTAGCAGCAGTGGCTCGTTAATTGGTCTCATTACCTGTGATTACCAACAAACAATTGGTGATAAGTAACGGTCACCTCATCCCAAATCAACGGTGTGTAATCATGGGTCAAGTACAATCGCTACTGACCACTTCTAAGTGACCGACATCGATATCTGCAAAACCTAATTCAGGTGGAGAAACAATCTAAATCATTTGAGAGATTTCTCTTCAAGTCAAATGTCATGAAGCGAAAACCCAAACCATGTTTTATTGTACCCAATGAGGAATATGATTTTTGTTTTGTTCACAGGGGTTCTTTAATTTATATAATTATTTTTTTTTGGTGGGGGGGGGGGGGGCTCTTGTTTGCACTGTAGGGGTTAATTTGCCCTGACCCCCTGTATTTTTGTTCAGGGTCTAAAACTTCCATGTGCTTTTAAATCTACATACACAAAACTGTTTGCAGAATCTTACACCCATCATCATTGTTATCTATGGGAACCTTCTTCTTACGTTCAGTAATCAAGACAAACGCAGATATTTGTGAGATGTTGAAAGGTGTTGAATAATGGCATATACAGGAGCTCATTTATCATTATTGGCATATGGAAAATCAACTACTTGTTATTTTGTGTGTGTCAAAATTTAAGCATTTATGCCATTTTCACTACTGGCATATGGAGTCATCAAGTAGCCTTTTTTGTGCAAGAAAAGACTATGCATTCATATGCATTAATGGTGGAAAAATACAAAGAGTTACAAAACAGATCAACACAAGACATGAGCACTACATAAGGTGTCAAGGTAATAATAAGGTGAAATAATAATAAATGGTGTAACAAGGTATCATAGGCCTATATGATCAGTAATTTTCAATTTCACATTACCTTCTATCTTCATTGACAAATGACACTGTACTAATACCAGAACATTTTATCTCATGAGCCATGACTCTTAAGGCTCACTGGCAAGCTTATCCTAATTCCTACCTTTATTCCTCTATATTTCTGTTATTCAAATGAGGCTGCATTGTGAGAATCAGCAACAGTCCATTGCGGACTGAACTGGTATGCAGAATTATACAGACATACATTTGGGAGGGGTCAAATATACAAATGGTGAACTTATGAACTTAATCTGCAATAACGAAATAAACCCAGACCACATTATTTACACGCATAACTAAGCAATTTGGGGTAAAAAATAGCACAAAGAAAAAATATTGACTCTCTCACTCAGCTGTTCTTCCTACCTTACCGCCCCCCTTTCTCTATCGTTTCTAACCACATTATAGATGAATTCATTTATGCGTTATTATTTCATTTTAGCCAAGTTTACAATGTTTGGTTTTCTCCCCCTTGGCTGCAAGATCAATAAACTACAGACAGGCAGCACAGATATGACCCCTATATGATGGGACGAGTTTGCTTCATCAATAGGGACCGCCTACCCACAACACCACAAAGACTGCCTCCCCAGACAACTCATAGAGGTATTGTGAGCGCACACTGTCAATATAGACAGTCAGTGAGTCCCTGGGAAGGACACACAGACACGCAGACAAACACCCACACATACAGACAGTAAACTGGGACAAACACAGTTACTTTGCAGGGCAGTGACATTGCATGCACCGCAACCTCCTAACCTTACTTCTAACCCCCTGCTTCTCTTTTTTATTCATTTTCTTTTCTTTTATTGTCTCCTGTTCATGTGATCTCAATTTCTCTCTTGCTACCCGCATCCCCCTCTCTCTTTCCCTCTATTTGTCTCTTGATTTGTCCCTCTACCCCTCTTTATCCCCTTCTTACTCTCTCTCTTTCTCTCTCTCTTCCTCACTCTTCCACCTACTTTTCTCTCTGTCATTCCCTTGTTTCTCTCACTATCCCAAACTAACCCGCCCCCCTCTCCCCCCTTTCTCTCTCCCCACCCCTCCCTCCCCCTCTCTCTCTCTCTCTCTCTCTCACTTTACACACACACACTCTCTCTCTCTCCCTCTTATACTGCTCATATATTGGTGATAATTCACCCCGGTTACAGACCCACATTTACAGTCTTTATTGTCAGAAGTAAACAAACACACTGACAGCAGAATTGTTGGTGTCTTCAATGGGGGTTATCCTCTGCCCAATTTCTGAATGAGCCATTCAAAGCACAAAAGAAAATTTGCTCAGTTATCTAGATTATAGGAAATCATCGATCTCACACTGGATCAGAAAGAGATACATCAATCAAATCCTCCTAAAAGTTGGTAGATCCGTTTACAAAACAAAATTCCCATAGCCCAAACACAGCAAATATAACATATTGAACTGAAACATAGAATTTAAGTTATTCAGGTTATAAACCAGTGTACAATTTTAATCAAATTTCAGCTTTGTACCTTTTCTTTAGCTTTCTTTTGGTGCTGAAATCTCCATCAATTCCAGTTCTAAATATAGGAACATTATCTTTGGATGACAAGGGCAAACTTACTAGTTTTTCCCCTTTGCCTGAGCAAATGTTCGAGCACCCTTTGTATGTTAATCAAGCAATGAGAAGGGGCGGGGATGCAGAGGATGTGGGGTGGTAGGTGATCCATTCAACGCCCCCCCCCCCCTTCCCCCTAGGCAATCCACATATCTATTTCTATTCCATAAAGGCTGAGGGCATTCTATAGCCATAACCTATAGCCTAGGTTCTAAGGCTGTAGAGTGCAAGACACAACTGAATCTAGAATCTACAAAGTCTGGCAATAAAGACTATGCCCTCGTCCCATCATGCTCTCTCCTCACAGGAGAGCGAAGAAGGCAAGCAGGGAAGAGGGCATAGTCTTTATTACCAGACTTACTTGTTCCCAGACTCAGTTGTGCCCATGCACTCCACAGCCTAGTAGCTAGCCTAACCATCCTGCAGCACAGTGCAGGAATTTGCCAAGTCCCAGGAGAAAACTGATCACAGCATTATATCACAACCAAAACTGACACAGCGTAAAGAGCAAGAATGGGGTTTGAGAGTGAGAAACTCTGAAGTGGCACTATATTTTGAAACTTGTGAGTATTACCTCCCCTACCACCAATGCCACCCCCCTCTCCTCCCTGACCCTGTTTGTTCTCTACCCCCCTTGTATTCATGACCGTCACCCATTGCTCTCTGCGGTCAGCACCCCCGCTGCACATTGCCCCTCATCAGTGACATGATAACCCCACACGGACTACAATCATCCATGTCCACTCCTCTCAAATTTTCTGCTAGAATAACAGCTAGAAATTCATCTTTTTCGCATCTCAACGACCAGCTTTAGCCAGCCAGCCAATACCCATTTTACATGGTTTTGTAGTTTTAGGGTGCTTCTACAATGGATGAAGTTACTCTTAAACTTAAAAGTTTATTAAAATTGAAAGCAATCTTCTTCATTACATTGACAATTTAACCTGAATTTAACTAAATTAATCTCTTGACAGTAAGAACCATGCGATGCCATCATAATGACAACTGCATGGTAGGCTCTCTTGCTCTTAAAACAATGAAGTAAACAGCTCAGTCACAAGGCAACTTGGTACCTGAGTAAAAATTAAAATCTAGATTTTGCATGGGGAAAAGGTTTAGTCTATCTTAACCCTCTCAGTACCAACCGATGAAAGTCCCCCATCAATTACAGCGCCGTTTATTGCCCGTGAGACTAAGAGAGTTACACTCCATCGAATCTACTTTCAAGGAAGCCACCACTTGGATGTGAACAGGGGGAGACGATGGATGCACTCCTTGAAGTAAGTGTGGAGGAGATTCTCTCTTTTTCCGGCAGAGTTCACTGCCAAATGGACCTCATGAAGTGCCATAAATAGAAAGGAGATCAGTGCACCTGACCTCTCTGCATATTGGTGCGTAGGACGCTGCGTGCAGTTAACGTGTACCAGTTTTTCATGCATTCACACTCCCCTATTTCTTACGATGATGATTGTATTGCAAATGTTACTCACGTGAGGAAAGCCTACAACATACAGTTAATCCAAAAAATGGAATACATTTGAGTGTGGGGAATAATGATACTTATGGTCTATTGCATGCTTCTTAAGAAAACATTTGCACATCTGCAATTTGTAATTACAATTGTACTATGTAACATCTTCCTTAGCCTGACCAATGCACCATATGTGAACAAGAAACAAATTTCCGCTTGATAATCAATACAAAAACAAGGCATTAGCAATATTGTGTCTCGCCCACTTGCGAAAATAACCAGAAATATCGCGATCTCCGTTGCTACGCAAAAGAATTGTATCCCTGGCTGATTGTGAAATATCTGCCATAGAATGTAACATTCCATAAATGAGAAGGGCTATTTCACGCAATGCTACTTCCTCTATCTACTCCCCCTCCCCCACCTTCCCCCTTCTTTGAGATGGAATAAAAAGCCTCCACCAAGTTCTATTAGATTAGACAAAGACAAAACAGGATGATAATCAGTTGCACAATAGAGGAGGTACCCCCAGTGCATCTATGACCCAAGTTAGGTTGTAATCCAAGCAACCTATGTGAAGTTATTTGTCAAAAGAGAGTCTTGCAGGTAAACTTTAACGTATGACCTCAAATGACCTTTGACCTTATCCTGTGACCTCCAACGGTACCATAACATGAAGGTACCCCTAGTGCATCTATGACCCAAGTTAGGTTGTAATCCAAGCAACCTATGTGAAGTTATTTGTCAAAAGAGAGTCTTGCAGGTAAACTTTAACATTTGTGACGGACGACGGACGACGGACGGACGCCATTCGGATCCCTTAGTCTCGCCTTCACCTCCGGTGGGCGAGACAATAAAACAAAAATATAGTAGAAAATGAGTAATCCGACAAGTTTGCTCTCGGCCAATAAGATGCAAGCATTTCAGTAGCTTATAACAGTTTGTCGGATAAAACGTCCGACAAGTCCTTTGATGAAATGCCCCCCTGAATAACTTTCAACACAACAACATTATTCAGGTCAAAAACTTATCAAATACTTAATTTCTCCCATCATAAATTCATTCATTTCTATATTAAATAAATATTTGAATTGCATACATGAAAATAATTGTTTTTTAGTTCATTTTAGTTCTTTATTTATCTCCCATTTGTCAAAGGTTGCATTAATCAAAACTTAATATCAAAACTAGAGTTTCTTCAGGAAAGAGATAAATTTCAATCCCCGGACTGCATCAAGATGGATTATTGAAGTGGAATCAGGGTCTACAAAAATGTATTTTTAAGAAAGATCAAAAGGAAATATCACCCCCACAAATAAATATATATATCCTGTCCTGGCCTAATTGAAAATATATAACGATACACTAGCACCACACTGCAATATGTCCATCAGCTTACCATAGCACTTACGGAAATTAAATGAATTCATCTGGATAGTTTGTAATCTCACGCAAATGAAGGTTGTACCAACATCACAGAAGCCAGTAGAGCCCACAACTTCACAATGAGAAACTCTGTTTTTTTATCAAAGCTGCAGGCATGTTCCATCTTAGCAAAGACGTCTTCATCGTTTCAAATGTTGGCAAACGGCGAGATATTTCGCATACAGGAAATGAGGGTGACAGGAAAAAAGCACTCTACATGGCTCAAGGAATCTTCCAGAGAAGAAATATATTTCTTCATTGCTCTTATGTAAGTGAATGATGTATGCACAAAGCAGCAATAGACCATTTTTGCTATGTGTACAAATCTCAGGCACTACGTTGCTATGTTGCTAATGGTAACTTCCAAGCTTGCCTGAGGTTTGTCCAACTAGCACCAACTAATAATTAAGAGTGAATAATAAAGCTCTACTTTATTAACAAACACATTTTATTTTTTTAATTTTGGAGTATGGTACACTAATCATCCATACACACCCACACAATTTTCTATGCATTGATTAAATATTTCATCGGGATGACTGCACGAATTTGCCCTTCAAAGGCTCATTATCATTATGTCTGAATAATGCATCAACTTCTGCAGATTAAAAATCTAAAATGATATTTATAGCAACCTTGGGAGTAGATCCTCGATTGAGAGAACACCTTTTAGAATACTTTTTAGAGATGTTGATTTTAGCTTGCTTTCCAAATAGACTTGAATAGATTTCAATGACATATTACAGATATGCATACAAATCTCAATTGATAATCATCATTTCATGAATAATAATTCAAATGGAAGAAGCCAAAATGAGTAACCATGTGCAAGTGTATGCAAGTACAGCATACGGTCAGATGGACTTTGCTCACCCACAATTGATGCATGCTGCAACCCTCTACTATATTCAATGCAAGTGATGCAACTTCCTATCAAGTTTGCTCTCGGCTCTGAGCATACGCCTACAATGCTGACTGGACGTGCCAACCACCGTCTTCATTCATCAAAAATAGAGCACCCTCTAGGGGTGAGTAACACCATGGCTCGTAGAGGCGGGTCTTCATCTGGCAATGTCCATTCAATCAGCCGATTGCCCTAGCAGTAGAATTCAAGTGTCTCCCTGTTGCATTATTGGCACGCCTATTAAAGGCACGAACTGCTTTCTGGGGGATATTCATCAGTTTATAGGCAATCCAATACTTATAATGATCATAAATGGAATACATGATGACTTATTCAGACCACGAACTGGTTTGTTGTATTGACATGGCATTCGCATCTTCAATTTGCCATCAAATGCACCCATAACTAAAGTGCTCTAATATTATGCCATGTCACCTATGAAGAGGTCCTATCCATTGTCCTACCTACTTCAAACAATTTGAATGAAAACTCTGAGGACATTGCTCTACTGATATCAGGATGGCACACATAGTATTGAGATGGATGAACTGTTCTCCAGCTTTAGAATTACGATGACAAGTCTTCTATAAGTGGTGGAAGGTGCCCAGAGGAAAGCGAGTGGCTCGTTCACATGAACACCACAGTGACAGATGAAGAGTACAATGAGATGCTACTGAGTGAGGAGATATACAGACAGCAGTGGCGAGAGTGAACATGGGTCTGAGAAGTAGGTTCGGGTTGATCGGGACGCGAAGAGTCACATAAGCAGGGAATCGAAGGAAATCAAATCAACATCGCATCATGATTGGCAGCCGAAAATCAATACAAGCGTGACAGGATCTATCTCTGCATCTTTCTTTCGTTTTGTGGGGATTTTTTTCCACCAATTGCCCTCCCCCAACAGGGCTCGGATGTGTGTCTGCTGTTTATATATCAACCAGTATATATAAATACATATATCACACGGCCAAGAGGAGAGAGGTCAGCTGATGGATATCAAGCAGTGCTATATCACCATCAATGGTCACCAAAGGTGTGATTAAGCTGTGATGTTATCTTGGCATGATGATACAAGGTAATCAGATCAGAACTTGATGGAGCAGCGAGGTCCAAGATAAACATTGTCATATGAGATGAAGCATTGGTACGCCAGGTGTTTCACTGTTTATCTCTCATAAATGTCACTTCACACCCGGCCTGGTTCTATTCATTGGAGCATTCCTGCTCTTTACCATTTTAGGACGATCCATGCACAAGATTCTATGATATATGTGTGCACAAATACACAGCATTTGATGCAATTTAATTCCACTATCGAATAATTAAGTCACTGGTTTATACATAAAAATCATATAAATTCATATTTACATTAAACTATTAAAGAATAATTATCATATAAATAAATATGATAATGGCTGATAAAGTCCCCACTTTTCTGTTAATTATGCCAACAAAAACAAATCTTATTGTCCCAATTACATATTTTTTCTTTCTTACTGTACAAAAGGTACCACAGCAACCCAAGATTTCATTCATCATGAGCAATCAAAAAGGGAAGATACATCATACAGCTCAAGCAGATTCTGGCATCTGGACTTGAATTGAGATAGAAAGGTGAGTTTGCATCAGCTCAAACCTAACAAAAAAGCTAGCTATTTTGTAAATTGGCTAGCTAACCCAATTCAGAAACAGCTAGCTATTTTGCCACATTGGGCTGATGAAGATAGCACTTTAGAGGGCTACATGAAGCTTACCGATTGACTGATGATATCCCCGATCTTCTGCTCGTCGTGCCAGTGCTTCATCCTCTCCTCCAGCTGCTCCAGGAATTGCTGGTGGTTGTGCAGGATCTCTGGGATCTTGTAGAACATCACCTCCAGTGAGCCCTGGTCACACAGGCTGGAGTTCTCTGGACTCTTCAATGGCTGAAGATAGTTCTGCAGGAATCAATGTACAGGATATGGCATTAGGTACATGGAGAGCTGATTAGCAATACATTCAATGGCTGATTTGTCCACAGACTCTCAAGGATCTTGTAGAACATCACCTCCAGCGCACCCTGGTCACACAGGCTGGAGTTCTCTGGACTCTTCAATGGTTGAAGATAGTTCTGCAGGGATCAACATACAGGATATGGCATTAGGTAAATGGAGAGCTGATTAGCTATACATTCAATGGAGGATTTGTCCACAGGATCTCCGGGATCTTGTAGAACATCACCTCCAACGCACCCTGGTCACACAGGCTGGAGTTCTCTGGACTCTTCAATGGTTGAAGATAGTTCTGCAGGGATCAACATAGAGGATATGGCGTTAGGTAAATGGAGAGCAGATTAGCAATACATTCAATGGCTGATTTGTCCACAGACTCTCAAGGATCTTGTAGAACATCACCTCCAGCGCACCCTGGTCACACAGGCTGGAGTTCACAGAACTCTTCAACGGCTGAAGATAGTTCTGAAGGAATCAATGTACAGGATATGGCATTAGGTAAATGGAGAGGTGGTAAGAAATACATTCAATGGATTAAGGTATCTTGCTTTGGTTGATTTTTCTTTCTCCTGTTAGTTCCCCTTCTTCCTACCTAGGGTAAGAAAGAACTTTCAATTGCACATTGAATGGATTGAATGGTTGAGGGTAGTTCTGCTGGGATGAACATACAAGATGTCATGCTGGTTAGATAATGAGCTGACAAATTATGAAGGCATTTTGGTATTCAACAGAGCATTTTCATTATATATACAAAGTTAATGCATATCATCCAAACTACAGCTGTGAATTCATTATGAAGACAGTTTATTAATGAGTGTAGTTATATAGGGGATCAACATACAAGATGGCATTAGGTAGATGGAAGCTTTTTCCCCCTCATGTTCCTAAATATGAGAAGGGAACAGATATCGACATATTCTGTCATGATACATTCTATTTAGACCATTATTAAGAATAAATGAATAAAGTATATGTACATACATAAAACAATGGCAAAGACAAAGCAATTGTAAGATTGTATTCACTAATGTGCCAATATATATTTCAGGCATTTGTGCTGGTAATGAAATATTACCCACTTCACTGTAATTTTCGCTGGTGATTTTGCTGTCAGATATATAGATTTCAGGATTGGAAATACTGGTAACCAATATTTTGGTAATACCTTACAGTCTGCCAGCCCCTATAGAAAGGGAAAGCTAGCTGGTATAACTCCCTCTAGACTCCTTTAAGTTTGATGGCTCTTGAGTAGGGAATCTGATAAGCCCATGACCTTTGGGAGAATCTGAGCTAATTTCATATTTGGTTAGGAAAGCAGTCTGATATGCTGATCAATCTCATTCAATTTCAGCTGATAGGAGTAGAAGAATCAAAGGGGAGGGAGAGAGGGGAGGAGTAGTAGAGGGGAGGGGAGGGGAGGAGAGGAGAGGAGAGGAGAGGAGAGGAGAGGACAGGGGAGGACAGGGGAGGACAGGGGAGGAGAGGAGAGGAGAGGAGAGGAGAGGAGGGGAGAGGAGGGGGTAGGAGGGGGAAGGAAAGGGGAGAAGAGGGGAGGGAAGAATTAAGTACAAGTGGTAAGGGAAGGGAGACAGAGTGGGGAGAAGAGACATAAAAGAGAAGCAAAGGAAAGAAAGGAGTAAAGGAAAAAAAAGGGGCAGAGGAAAAGACAAATGAGAGGAGAAGGGGGAAAAGGAACAACCGAATAAGCATGGAAGAATTTAGTAAGGAATGGAGAGAGGAGGAAAATGAAGGAGGTGGAAATATGTGGAGGAGTGGTAGGAGTGCAAGAGAGGGGCAGGCCTTGGGGTGGGGAGGGGGGGCACATTGGGAGTCGCTTAAGGACACAGCTAAACGAAAAAGGAAAGAAGACTAGCATGTGTGATACATGAAGCAAAGAAGTGAAGGAAGAGAGCGAAATCAAAGAAGAGGAGAGGGAATGATAAGAAGATATGACATAGACAGAAAATGGGGACGAAAGGGGGAGTGGGGGGGGGGGGGGGAGGGGGGGTTGAAGTAGACTATGAAGGGTACACCTGCGCTGAATCGGTCTCATTTGAATTGTTTACAATAGGGAAAGAAAGCCTGACAGCCCAGTCTCTTCTCCCATTGGATTTACTGTCTGATAAGATAACATCCCACATGCACTGTAAAAGTAAAACATAAAGCCTTGCGACCTATAAATATTTGGATAATTACTAGTCGGAGATTAGCTGGTCAAAAGTCATTTCAATATTACCCTGCTCTTCCACTGAGCACTTTTCCGTATTCAAAATGACAATGGTAAAATTGCTAATCCTCCACCCATTCAGAATCGTATTACACGGATGGCTGTGTATTCTGAATCATAAGCTGAGGCCAAACATCAGGAGCTAGCTAAACAGTATCACTGATTTATAGTTTATGGTGTGATATTTCTCGCTTCTTACACACAAAAAAATATTTTTCAATATGTACCTTAATGACAGCCATTTGCCTCCTATCTTGCTTATTTTCTCTTAATAATTGTATTAATTCAGATTACCTTTTTTAAAGTTCTGGATGCACACTAACATGTAATGTAATCTCATTAAATTAGTACTTTAAGTACACATACTTGAACTATTCATACTAGTTGTAATACTTGTGATATTAAAGGCAGGAGAAATGAAGTAGCAGTATGAGTGGCACTAGTTGTTGAAGTAATATAGCAAGTACAGTAGTAGTAGTCATAATACTATAGGGGAAGAATTAGTAGTTGTAGTTGAGGTAATAGGAGTAGTAGAAGTATTTTTTAGTTAAAGGAGTAGCAGTAATGGTTGTATGAACATGAGAATAAGAAGAAGTAGCAATATGAAAAGTAGTACTTCTTGAAATAATCTGAGAAGTAGTAAAAGTAGTAAAAAAGTAGTAATTGGAGTAGTAAAAGATGTTGTAGTACTACTTGATGAAAGATAAAAGCTAGCATCTTTTACAAATTAGTTCCTCGTGTAAATGCACCTAGCATGTTCATTTCACCACAATACAATAGTATGTTATTACAGTTAACACACATCAAAGATACACACACACTACACATAGAACACATATACACAAGGGCAGTGCGCAGTTGTTATCTGCAGCAGCGCACCTGTTCAGAGAAACATACCGAATGGCGTTGCTGAAATATTATCTCAGTGGCATAGATGGAGATGTGTCAAATCGCATTACGATGTCCTACAACATACCTGGACAGGTGCCACATAGGTACGCAGGTGTATCTAGAGCACATGCAGTTCATTCCCCGGGTAGACTGATGGCATCAATCATACTCGGATACTACATGCAGTAATACAGACCGATACAGGCACCATACTTTTGATTGTTGCGCAACATACTGCTTTCGTTGTGTATGCAATGTAATGCATGTCTTCAAACAATATGTCACTAGCGGTAACTCCATAGCTTGTCCAAGGTTTGTCCAAGTAGCAACAACTAAAAATACAGAGATCATTCCACCAATTTAAACTGAATCATGAAACATACATGTAGGAATGTAATAACATTTTCTTATACAGTTAGGGGAAAAGTTGTGATTACATTAGGAAATGATCTATTATCTAGCTTTTTAATGGTTACACTGCAAGAGGGGTACAAGTATTTCCTCCCAATTTGTAATCAATACATTACAGAAGCTCAGTTTATTGGTACATACATCTGATGGAAGTGTTTAGTAAAAAAATAAACATTAAATTGCAAGATTCCATCTAAGAATTTTTATTTCTATACGGTGGGCAATGCTGTAAGTATGGTACAATGGTGGTTGTTTTTTTCCTCTATGATGTATATATATATAAAAGAGTCTAATTCTCGGGTAGCTAACCGCAAAGTTGTACTTGTGTACAGGTAAGTGCAGTTGAAGAGCAAGTAATTCATCTTAAAAAGAAACCGTACAAAACCAGATCATGGTGCGATTCTTGTAGAAATGGACTGGTCACGTTACATGTATGCTCTCGATCAGTGCATCTTCATGTCAGGGTCTCACTGTTTTTGAACAACTGAGGTTTAAGAAGTGTCTTTAATGAGAAAAGAGAAAATATCACCTCATTAGCAATATGGATGTTCTCTCATGAGTACTAAGCAACAGGAAATTTACATCCTCTGTAGGTGAAGGTATAACCTTCCGTTGATTTACCGTTGCTAGGTTGAGCAAACATAATTGCAATCTTTCAGTGACAACAGGCAACTTTTATTGCAAAGCAGCACATAATATTGGCATGTTTGTTTATGACCAGGGCTGTTCAAGAGTAAAAATGGTCACAATTTGGCTTGCATATTGGCAATATAATATTCTTCATCAGATTTTCATTATTGTAAAAATAATGTTACCCAAATTAAGTTTAAAACAATAATGAAAACATAATTGAGCCAATTTAAACACTACCAATGCATTGCCAATTTGAAGATCTAGTGATCATTTCACCTTCATTTTATTTTGAAAAAATCAAAACAAAGGTGATGAAGATCACAAATTGACAAATATTGAAAACATATTTGATCTTTCATTTGATATATCTTTTATAATTTTTCAATGCTCAAGATTACTATTTGAATGCCCCAAACCACATATTTGTGTGCTTGGTCCCAAATGGGAATGATGTGTTTAGGAACAGGAGAGGAAAAGACATCCAAGAGCTATAGACACATTCTGATGAGAGGGAGTGAGGGAGGAGAAAAAAAATGCAGACAGGAATAAACAAAGCCCTCGCTCAAATGATGGTGAACTTTGTCAGTAATATTGGTAACAGTCCCCGCGGTCATGCTAATCACATATACGGACCCAAACTCAAGCCCAGTTCTGTCCTCCTTCTGAAGACAAGAAATCATACAGGAAACCACGACTACAACTCCACGGAAAAAAAAAAGCAGATAGAGGGAAAAGAACGGACACAAAAAAAGAACCCTCCTCAAAGCCATACGGAGTTGGAAAGTGAGCTGGAAATAGCAGAGGTGGGATTACTGTTGCATTTGTTGACATTTGGAAATCAAGCAGGGTAACGGGATAGTTGCCGAGCACTTAAAGGTTACAAAATTAATCTGCCGGGGTGACGATGAAACGCCTGGCTGCAATATTAATTGTGACATGACCAGCTTGAGAAATTCACCTCCCCCCATCACCGCAATCAGAGCGACGGCAGCTGAGACATTTTGTGTGGCATCGTCAAGATTTTATCATAACGTTCAGAAAAATGAGCTCTTAAAGATAAGGTAGCCCCTTTTGCTTGTCAAAAATATACAATTATGGAAAATGGACAAAAATACTACATATGAACTTACCTTCAAATAATAGAAATGGGAATTGACTTTGAGTAAAAATATATTGATAGCTAGATTTCAAGTAGGTTTTGAACGACCTGCCCAAAACCTAGTGGTTCCAGCAGCCTACGGACTGGAGACCATTATACGTAATACAGCGCACATCACAACTTTTCGCACCGCAGTGATCCATTGGCCGACACACTGAGCGGTGCAAAGCGGTATATAAATGTAGTCCATGGTTGCTTTGTTTCAAACTTAAACAAGGGTAGTTTTTCATTATTCCTAACAGGATTTGTACAGCTATAACTGTGAGATTTCATACACATTATCATGCTGTTGATTCCTACAGAGTTTCATGACTTTTGCTACTCTGTCTTTAACCTGTATAAAAAAAGCTCCCTATCTAAAACCTTCTACCAGAGTAACAACAACTGCCATGTACTGTTGAACGAGCAACACTTACTGTACCATTCCTCTTTGAATAGAAAGAAAATTCAATGTGATTGGGGAGCACATAACCTACTGTAGTAACAACAACTAAATGTACTTGAATGAACATTTCTAAATATTCCTTTTTAAATAAAACGTAGTAACAACAACTTCATGTACTTGAACAAACAACATTTGAATGGTTGCAGAAAAAACAATTTGTATCTTAAGGGGGGAAAATTGTTATATTATCTACACAAATTGAGCGTGCATCAATGGAACGCTGTTTATCTTAAACACTTTCCATCGACGCCATTTTGAATTATCATCTCCATTTCAAGTGGTTTCTGCAATTTTCCTGTGCCATCCACTCATCCCCATCCACTCATCCATACTGGGAAGAAACCTTTGAAGCTAAATGCGGTTACAACTTCCTCTTGAGGTTCAAAACGTATCTGGCTCAAACCTCACCCTAGAATACTGCCAAAGTCACTCACACTCACACACACACACTCACATACACACACACAAAAAAAGAAAAGATGAATATCCCATGCCTCAAATAATGGATCATTAACAAAACAAACCGCACGTACATGAATACAAAAAGAAAGAAAATTTATTCATGAAAGAAAAACAGGATTTCTGGACTTGTAACCCTGATCTATATCAACGCTGAATCTAGATGAAATCTTCAGGGTGATACACTGTATCATACATTGCTCGGCTGAACTTCAATGAGAAACTGGGTTCTACTGCAGAGAGCATGGAAGATACAAACAAAAGCTTCAGCTCAAAACGTGATGCTTATCTGATTCCACAACATTGACGCTATAGTGCTTGACAAAGAACATTATTTTGTGAAGAATTCAGGGTGCCTCCTCTGTTTATATTCATCAAACATAGGTAATCGTTGTTTCTCTTGCCAGCATTTCTGCTTTCAATAACATGACATTAATATTCATATTTCTTATCTTGCTTATCAAGAAACAATAGCGCCGGAACAACCAAAATACTGTTAATCCTTTGAGATTGATAACTAATTTTTGTAAATCTCTATATAAAATATACACCACTGAGAACATTGCTTATATTACACAAGTACCAGAAAAGAAAATGCTTTATGAATAACAATGGAAATTTGAGAGGAAGGGGTTGGGGAGGAGGGAGAATGAAATGGAGTGAAAGAGGAAGAGGAAGAGGGAAGAGGAAGAGGAAGAGGGAGAGGGAGAGGGAGAGGGAGAGGGAGAGGGAGAGGGAGAGGGAGAGGGAGAGGGAGAGGGAGAGGGAGAGGGAGAGGGATACATGTAGATGAAGGGGGAGGGTGCAAGGGGTGAAAGTGGGGTGGGGAAGAGAATGCAAGAATGAGATAGAGAAGGGTATGGGGGGAGGAGAGAAGAGGCGCTGGGGAAAATAAAAAATACAAATGACTCCTGTTAGATGTACCTGCATACAAATCTAAATAAACAGTCCTCTCTATCCTGCCATAAGTAATCTATTCGCACACTTTCTCTTCCTGTCCTAACCTGTCCTGTCTTTTCTATTTCCAGCGGTGAGTTGAAACAGCGCAATGATATATGTATCCCAATCCACACTCCTTCTCATCACCTTCTTCCATCAACCAGACAAGACAGAGACAGAATACAAAGTCTTGGAGTCTTTGGAAATTTAAACTATCACTTTCACACTATCATATTCAGGTATTGTACATACAAGACTAGCCCTCCCATTCTTACTGCTTCTGTAAGATAAACCAGGTGAAGAAATAGAGAGCAGTTAGTTTCTGAAACCAGACCTTTTTAAACAAAGTCATTTAGATTTAATAAGTCCAACAGCCTGAACATCAGGCTACACACAGAGAGGTAAATCACCCCATCTCCCACTACTGTTTATATTTGGCTCAACATTAAACATAGCCTCTGATATATGGCACACAGTCCGTGATGCATCTCCTCTTTAAAGGAACACATCAATCGTTTTCCACCCCCATATTCCTCCTGGGCACTGCGTTGTAAAAAAAATATTAACCTGCAGTAGATAGCTACTTTGCATTCGATTGGGTATGTATTATCTATTACAACTCTCTGTATCACAAACACAGTCACTGCTACCTATGTAATCCTAGCCAATGGGTAATTTCACAATCAATCATAAAGCAACAATATGTCTGCACATGATCATTGAAAGTTATGACTTCTATTGAAACTTTTCTGTGACACATATTTGCAATCATACCACCAATAGTCGTTTTTACTGATAATGCTGGTATATATGTCACTGTTATTATAGTGGTCGCACATGTATTTCAAGATTCCGTTATGTTAACTCTGCAGCCTAAAATAAATGTTTGGTAGTTGAGAATACAGACAGCAACAGAAACTTTATTTCATTTTACATACACATGTACTCTAAAATTAGGGTAAACAACAGCAAGCAGAAACATATATCCCAGAAAATGACAATAAACATGCAGTAGACCTACATCTTATGACCAAAACACATTTACGCAGGTGTCCCTCCTACCATGTAGTAAACAAAAACGCAGGTGTCCTCTTCATTTTGATTCAAACATGAATTAGCCCTCTTTTCTCAAGGAAAAGACACATAACTTCAGAATCTTCCTTTGGTTTTTCTCACATTCTTAACTATTCATAGATACTTTAACATGCCCATGGGATTTTCCTCATCAATTCTGGGGGGTTTTCTCATAAAAAACATTTTATGGGCTGTTGCCCATGGAAGTGTCAAAAGGAGTTCTCTTTAATGAAACCTGACAGGACTTCAAACATTCTTTTTCATTTTTCCCCTCACTATTTCATCACACAGGCAAAATCTATTCCCTTTTCTTTTTACTCCACTACCACAACATGTAAACTCAAAATCAGCGTTGTTGGGTGGTTTTGGTGCATTTATTTAATTCTTCAATATGACATAGGATCTCTCTCTCCCTCACTTATTTAATTCTTCAATACGACTTAACGTGTGTGTCTCTGTCTGTCTCTCTCAATCTGTCTCTCTCTGTCTCTCTCTGTCTCTCTGTCTCTCTCTCTTTCTCTCGCGTTTGCCCATCTCTATGATCTCTCTCCCCTCTCTTTCTTACACTTACCCCTCCCCCCCCCCCACTTCCCCTCCCTGATTCCACCATCCTCAAACCAATTTCTCTGCCACTCTTGTGTGCATCTTTGCCGTTCTGACGTTCTCACACCCCAAACCATTTCCAAACCCAAAACCAACCTTGCTGCTGCTCCCCTTTCCTCTCCTTCCCCTGCCCCCTCCCCAACCAATGTCTCTGGTATTCTACCCTTCCTCTACCCCCATCGTCACATCACATCACGACATGGGTGATCTCAATCAATTTGAAAGCACAAGTGGTAAATGTTTCCTCTGCCAATGATCACTCTCCTCAATCTTCTCTCAACTGTTTAGGAGGAAAGAAGGGGGCAGGGAGGGGGCAGGTATGCATGTTTTCATCACTCTCTCCATCTTGCTGGTCTAAGGGAAGGGGGCAAGGAGGGGGTAGATAGAAACACATTGATCACTGTCTTCATCTTCTCTTGATTGCTGGTAGGAGGAAAGAGGCAAGGAGGGGTAGATAGAAGCACATTGATCACTGTCTTCATCTTCTCTTGACTGCTGGTAGGAGGGAAGGGGGCAAGGAGGGGGTAGATAGAAGCACATTGATCACTGTCTTCATCTTCTCTTGATTGCTGGTAGGAGGAAAGAGGCAAGGAGGGGTAGATAGAAGCACATTGATCACTGTCTTCATCTTCTCTTGATTGCTGGTAGGAGGAAAGAGGCAAGGAGGGGTAGATAGAAGCACATTGATCACTGTCTTCATCTTCTCTTGACTGCTGGTAGGAGGGAAGGGGGCAAGGAGGGGGTAGATAGAAGCACATTGATCACTGTCTTCATCTTCTCTTGACTGCTGGTAGGAGGGAAGGGGGAAAGGAGGGGGTAGATAGAAGTACATTGATAACTGCTGGTAGGATGGAAGGGGGGAGGAGGGGGCCGATAGAAGCAAATTGATGACTGGCTTCATCTTTTCTTGACTGCTGGTAGGAGGGAAGGGGGAAAGGAGAGGGCAGATAAAAAAAGCACATTGATGACTGGCTTCATCTTCTCTTGACTGCTGGTAGGAGGGAAGGGGGAAAGGAGGGGGTAGATAGGAGGGAAGGGGGAGAGGAGGGGTAGATAGAAGAATCTTCTGTAAATATATGCTCCCTGAGCAAATTCTTTTTGAGGAAATATTGAGCACAAAAATATGGAATAACTAAAGCTCTTAAAACACTATACATCCTTTCACCCATGCAGGGAATATGATTTTATTGTTTACAAAAGCATCTTTCAAACAAATTTATTTCACACCTATAATTTGAGAGCGACCGATTGGAAATGACTGATCATGTATCTGGTCACTGGGGACTGGTGGAAGAATAGAAGAATGTCAAAATAAAACCTTCAAAATTCTTAGCATCCTTAAACCTGTTTACATCAAATTGGGTAACTCTTCTGCTAGATACCATTGTGCTCGATAGGATTGGTGTATATTATTGGGGACAAAATGTGCAGAGAGTTTAACAGAGAGTTAAAGGTAACAATTGTAGAAGAGGGTTTTCCAAGCACTGTATCAAACCTATGGAATTGAGAAGTCTCATACTTCACAAACTGAACCACTATGTTGTTCTTGTGGTATGCAGTTTTAAATTAGAATATGGAAATTCTACAAACAGGATACACAACCATTAAACCTCTTTTGAAGCACATCCTTTTCCACGTCAAATTCTGTTATGTTGGTCATAACAAAATCAGTTCTGCGTTTGCCAGTATTCATCACCTTTAAGACTAAGTTTGTTGCAGAAGTAAGATTGGAGTTCATGCGTGATTTTCATTTATATCATTACAAACTCCCATGGTAACAGCTTAGAGCTGTGATCATTGTAGATGTTGCCATGGTTACAATACTTGCATAGCTGCATGCAACATCTGCTTCAGCTACACATGTGACGTTGATGTAACAGTGCTATTAGAAAAACCTCCCAATCGGGCCATTTCTTAATGGTTAAATAACTTAGGATTGTGGTGAGCATTCGGAGCAGTCTTTCAACATCAGCGTCATTGGTGAAGCAAGAAAACAAGACATAGGAATGAGTAGTCTTGTGGGCACAGACTTTTGTCAGTCAGTCAGTGAATTAGTGACTCTGATTCAAAGGGTCTGAAAAATAGAGACTAGCTAGTACCGGTATATATCTCTACATGCCCTCTATCAAGACATACCAGATAAGTTCTGGTGTTAGTCTACCTTACAGACACATTTCTACCGCAAACGGCTCCATTGAGTCTGCGCCTACAAGACTAGGGAGTGAGTGACGTGAAGTGAGCCGCCTGCCTGTCATCTCCGCTCTGCACAGGGGAGTCTGGCACGACAGACAAAATGATGAAACTCAAAACGCAGCTTCATAAAAATGCTTCCAAGCCATTGCTTGGCGGGGCAGCCGACAGAGGACTCGCCATTCCTCACGTTTCAGTAGGGAAATCAACATAAAGTCTATATTTAGTCCCTGCATTTCTGGCTTTTTAATCCTCCTCTGATTCTTCTCCTAACAACTTGATGTGGCAGAAAAACAAATAAATTGTTGCTTGGCATTCCAGAAGACATATATGGACATTTTGTGTCTTAAGTTTTATGTATTTTTTTTCCTTTTTATCAAATGAGGAATAAAATTTCTCCTTTCTCCGCTTTGCTGTTGACAGGAGCTTTTTCCTATTTGTTCAGTCTCAGTGCTGAATGTGGAATTCAATGTTTATTGTTTCAAGGAGAAAAGGTCTACAGAGATCAAGGTTATTTTCTTTTATATAAATAGTTTGCTTTTGAGATTGATGCGTTCATACATGTACCTAGAATTGCACTATTTTTGTATACATATACCTGGAATGCCTGTAACATCACCAGTTCCTTTTTCATAACAGATTTGGCATATTTCCTTAGAAAGTTAAAGTAGCAGATCTTAATTTGAAGATTCTTCACACTTCTAGCTGCTGCTTCCATTCAAGAGGACAAATTTTATTACTTTATTTTGTATTTGTTTGGCAAACAACATATATATTAAACATATCATAAAATACTCTGCAGACATACAGAGGGGAAAAAAGTTGGCTATGAAGAAACAAAGACAAAGCATAAATCAATGCTACAAAGAGTGAAACTGTGTGAGAAAAAGTGTACATTGTCATGTGACATACAGTTCTTTCCCCCCTCTACCTCCTAAATTTTAGCTCACTTTTTCCACAATCACTCATATCTTAACCTCTTCCAGATCTTTCATCATGAAAGTATGTTTTCACTTTATACAAGAACATGGGAATAAACATGATACCATTGAAATGTTTGGCTTCCTTCCACACAAAAAGCCCAAAATGTGTCTTTAATGTCATCATAACAAGGCCTGAAGTTGGTCTCTACTAGAGAATCTAGCATCCGGAAGAGTGATGAGTACGAACTTTGTATTACCATGACGCTACATAATAGGGGATACTTGTCCCATTTCAAAACAGATTTGTCTTAAAAAGGTCTACAACTGAATCAACAAATCTCAAAGCCGACTTGTACCACCCATCTATCTCTTACAACACATTCTTTGTCTCCCGGTTTTCTTCATTTCCTCCTCAAGGTTTCCGCGCACTTTCTCAGCCTTGGAAGTTTAGGGTCACTTTCACCATTCAATGCCAGTACAAAGTCTAACCCAAGTACCAATCCTAATGTTATGACAAATGAATTATTACTCCATTTCTGTATTCGGAAATGGGTCTATTAAAGGAAAAGAGAGAGAAAAAAAGTATTTTGTTACACTCCCAATACGCCTTCATCAACAATCTTTTCATAAGAAGACAAGGTGGGGGGGGGGGGATTTTTTCTTCTGGAAGGAAGTTGAAATTGAATTGCCCTGACAACACCCCTCCCCCCTCCACGTATTTTAGTCACTAGAGCCCAGGTCATTTCTACATAATATCTAGTGGTAGACAGGCTATACTCTGCACATGCACTTGTGATTTATGCCAGTTTAGAATAATCCTGTTTGGAAATCCCAATGCTATTATCTTCCAACTTCATGTTGAATCTCGATGTGCAATACATTCATACCCCCTGTTCAGATCGGGTTGATTTCAGGTGGTACATGTACAAAAAGGAAGTTACTATACCAGCTCCCATGTAGCATGATTAAAACAACATGGTAGTGCTTAATTGTAAGATGTTCACATTTGCGATGCATACAGTTTGATATCATGTTAACTACACAGATGAAGTCAATAACTGACAGCCATGCCTTGGCCTTGTTCACACTTTAAAAATAAAGTACAGTATAAAAGGCACTGGGCCTTGTCTTATAAAGAAATGCGATCTATCACAACTTGCTCTGCCATTAGTAACAATCGTAACTCTGTTCATTTCAGATAAGAGACTTGCAATGGATCGATCGCACCTCTTTTTCAGTCAACTAGGACCAAGGAATCATTGAAATCTCAAATTGTGAGCAGAGAACAAGCACTCCATGTATCTCACAGGAATAAATGAGCATCTTGAAACTGAAAAGCACCTTGACTCATCAAGACAGTTGCTCCAGACGTCAGTATGAAGGGGTTCCACACATGCTTGAGTGTTACAGATTCTTAAACGAACGCAATCTCACCTTTCCGTGTAACAACTTGCACTTTGCTACAATGAGCAGTATCCCGAGGTGATATCATAATTTCATAAGTCTTTGAGGTGTGAACGCACAGCATGACTTCATCATGTGACCAACTGAGCGGACAGGCGTCCTGAAGGGTACGGCAGAGATTCTATCTGCTCTGTTCACACTGATGATGGACCTACGTCCTTCAGTCATTCCATCAACTTCATAATAATTCATCGTCATTAATCAATTCAAGATTTTTCCCCTCCAAATTTGAAAGTGGAAATGAATGTTCAGGTTAAAGAGATATACTAAAAGGGATGTTTCAATCTATTAATAAAAGTATGCCTACTGTGAATTTGAAGAAATAATGTTAAGTGAAATTCCTGCACTGTAAAGTTATTAATCTATTTATCACAATTACCCATCATCACAATTACTATCATAGGCTAAAAAAGAGGATAGCTTCCTGAAAATGTGGCAAAATTGCTTAAGATTGTATTCACCTGAAACTTGACACCATCAAAACATCTGGTCTCTGTTGGTTTACACATTGGCAATTGATAATTCAAGATGCACTTGGAAGATGCATAATGTTGAAGGGAGATTCCTTGGGGGAAAACGACTTGAATACAGCAGGTAAATGTGAACACGTTTGTGAGGCTGTTGTTGATTTTAAGAAATCTCTACCACAGGGATGAAGGTCATTACTTAGAGTATCTTATATTTGGTTCATCTTTTCCAGAAATGTGCATCTGACATGCTTTTTTTCACTCTGTAAGTCAGAAGTCAGTTACACAGACATCTATTAATCTTTGAGGTGAGACTGGAAACTCTCAAGATGGGTTTTTAATATGAACATTACGAGCACTAATCAGCGTCCTAATGGCTAGTTGGAACTCCCAAGCCCTTTTCAGATGGACCATCAGCCTGCTAATGGCTCCGTGAATCTCCAGCAAAGGTCTGCAAAAGGTTACTTCACCTTTCTTCACAGAAGGACACCATAGCAAATACCTGGTTGTTTCTGAGGAGAGATTTGCTCAGAAATGTGTATTCTTTGATGCTTTCTGGACCCTAGCAGTTTTTAAGATAGGTTACCTGTATGACTTCTACGTAAGTCTACGTAAGTCATGAAATCCAACACGGATCAGCCATATCCTAATGATCATGAAGATAACATGTATGTAACTAACAGTCATAGCTTCTCAAAAACGTTTTCAGGAAATAAGAAAAGTCTGGGCCCAGTCTTACAAAAAGCTGCAATTGATCTCAATCGATCGCAAGTCCAATCTCCTATCTGTAATGTACAGACTTACAATTGATATCAATAGCAACTCATTATACGACAGAGCCCTGATGTTGTGATATGAACATTGTGTACATAAATACACAGGTACAGTCAAAAGAAGAAAACATGGTTTAACAACTCGTATCAGAAAAACTTCCAGACTGCAGTAGCGCACAACACACTGAGGCACCATCAATGGCCGTGCCCATACTTGCCCCAATTCCGCATGGTGCTAAGGCTTGTTCAAGGAAAAATATACAATGAGAGTGTGAACGGCCCCACCTGGCTTTGAATCGAACCTGAACTGGAGGAATGACCAGCAAGCAACGGTTTCTGTGACCTTGTGTAGAGGTCATAGCACAGAAGGTGCGTTCCACATGCACTGTTCCACATGCATGCCTGCTTAGGAGGGACGATATATGAGGGGAGATAAGGAGGATGGTGATAAAAGATACACCTACACACATTCATCAGTGTCCCTCATGTGATTCCTTGCACCGACCGCCCCCCCCACCCCCCCCCCCCCCCCCCGTTCCCCCCACCCCCACCCCCACTTCCATCCTTACAGCCTCATACAAAACAGATTCTTACAATTTGGTCTACTCACAATCACAATACAGTGTATGTCTTATTTCCGCTTCGCTTAAAGGGCATATACTGTACTGGGAAGGCAAAAAAGCCTTCAAAATGTAATTGTTAGCAATCTTCTTGTCAATGGTCTTAAATTCATGTATTGTCTATTTTAGAAGCTTGCTGAAAGTTATTTGCTCTTAAATGATCCACATATTCAGTAATTAATGATTAATGATTAAATCCTCAAAATGTTCAGGTCGAACATTTGAACATTTTGAGGATTTGTGATTTAATCACTCATTACTCCAAATGGGGATCATTCGAGGGAAAATAACTTTCAGCAAGCTTCTAAAATAGAGAATACATGAATTTAAGACCATTGGTAAGGAGATTGCTAACAATTACATTTTGAAGGCTTTTTTTGCCTTCCCAGTACAGTATATGCCCTTTAAGAGCACAGAGACTTAGGGGTCAGGCCTAGGTATCAGGATTAGGGAGAGGGGCAAGGGTTGGGGTAACGGTTTATACTTAAGAGTTTGGGTTATCTTTACTAAACTTAAAAAGGGTAGTGTCACACTTGTGAATGAAATGGGGATAAGTCCCAATGGGAACAGACCAAACGACTATAACCCATCCAGGCTGTATCTTTCTATACTGCACAAAACCAGCATGATCATTTTTTAGTGTACCCCGAGATATAACTCTTAGTCTTAGCAAAAAAAGCTTTTACAGAATGGAGGGCAATGTGAAAAAACACTCACAATATGGATGTTCACCATTTTAGGAAAGGCAATAAAGGCAGGACAAAAAGAAGATTAAAAACAGACAACAAATAAGAACAAATTTCTACTATTATCTACTCCACCATGGAAGCCGATGCTTTCAAGCAACATACCGATTTCTTGTTTAATATCAACAAGTTAGCGACAGAGGAATGCGATGTCTTGGCTCTCTATGATTTGGGCAACAAAAGTATAATTAATTTTCTGACTTTTGTACAAACAACATTATCCCTCAAGCTGTTCTCTAGGCAAAGATAAACTTGTTTTCCACTAAGATTTCACACAGAGCCTGCTCCAAATGGAAGCATCTGTGCTTCTACTCCAACAAATTTGTGAATAATCAATATAACCACAAATTGTACAAATAAATATAGATATATATTAGGTATCAAGTGCTGAAAAACAACAGCATGAAAAGAACTTGACATGGTTATGGAAATGGTACAGCTCGTATTACGCACATGCCTAATTAATGGTGCAATTAAGCGCTATTGATGACTGCACTTGACGCTGTTTGACAGATGAGTTGGTCAGCATGCCTTGCCCTGAAGTAGGTCTAGGTCACAGGAACTATCCATCTAATATTAATCTGTCATGCCTAATATCCCCTGGATAATCTGATAAATATATCTGGTGTTACTTGTCAAGGCAAAGTTGTAAAGTTTTGTTAGCACTTCACTGCTTGGTGATGAGGACCTCTATATTTAGCATTTATTGCTTGGAGCGTGTACTTTTTGTAATTTTTTAAAAAATATTTACAAGGTCTTGTACCTAACAAGGTTAAATATGAATTATAAATACATGTCCTGAACTTTCATTATGAGAGCGTGTATCGATGTTTGTAAAGTAACTTTCAAAATGTCAGTCAAATGTATACAACTTAACACATAGATATAATATTATGAATTAAACCAAACAGAAATTGTTACATTTCATCATGCGAGAAGATAAGAGTAAATCATAATAATAACAAGTAGATCTGAATATTTTAATAATCATCGTACATGTAACAAGCTAAATGTTGCTTTCCTTAAGAAAATACACACAAATTCATCAGTTAATATAAAACAAGAGGCTGGTAAGTGAGGTTAACCAGCAATAGCATACTTGTTATTAATGAATTCAAATCAGTTGAACAACAACACAACTATATTGGAAGCAACGTCAGCAGAATTATTCCACCAACCACACAGCAGGATCCCTACAGATGCATGTATGAAAGCAGAAAATCAGGGACAGCATGGATGGATGCTAATCGAACCATCCCCTATGACCGACATGTCGGCGATGTTATCTCTCTTTGCCAGATCCTGCATGCATTATTATATTTCCAGAACAGAATCTGATAAGGAATTATAACTGCCTTTGGTGTCTTCTGGGAAGAAAGACTTTCTGCAAAGCTGACGAAGCGACTTCAAAATCGTGTTTGACAAACCTGTTTCCATTTGCATTTGCATGAACCTCCATTTCATATTTGTCTTTAAAGAAAGATGTATTGAAATCCAACGTACACTACATCTCAAAGAAATTGGCACGGGTAAAGGGAAAGGGAAGAAAGGGAAGGAGCCGCAGTTTTAAACCGCGGTATATTTTGTCCAGTTCAGCATGAAACACGATGCTTTAGCCTAAAAAGCATCATGTTTCATGCTGAACTGGCGAAAATGTACCACAGTCTGAAACTGCAGCTCCTTCCCTTTCCCTTTACCTGTGCCATTTCCTTTGAGCTGTAGTGTTGGTAATTTATCAGAACATTGTTAAATATAAGGGGTAGATGTGGTAACGACTATGGCACCTGTAATCAATTAGGTACCATTCAGTCATGACCATGGGTCCCATACTAGTTTGGTTTCAGGATACCAGGAAGGAATCATCTCAAACTGGAAAAATGATTTGAAAAACACAAGATCCATATCTTGTGAAAACAGTCAGTGACTCGGCCTGCAGGGTCTGAAACATCAGAGACTTTCTGTCACATGTCCATACAGACACATGTGGCAAGTCTGGTGCTAGTCTTATCTTACAGACATGTTTTGAGGCAGTTCAACAATGGAGTCTGTGCTCATAGACTAAAGCATGTACAACCTGAAGAACATTGTATCAAAAGTTCAACTCAAGAATATTTTGCACAATCAGGTAAAGATTCATTCACACCACAGTCACCCAAATCACATTCACACACAAAAATATGTGCACATAAAAATTTGCAAGTTCATATTAATACATTTTTCTGAATCCTGAGAGAATGTGTTAGTTAAACATTTATGAATAAAGATTTACTAAATGATCTCTGCTTGTTCATTCCTGTAGAAAGAGGGAACACCTTGAGATGTTTTTATTATAAATTATGCAAGGAGAGTTACAAAATGGTGTTTCGTCTTCAGGGAGCCACATGCTGTGGATTCTTCACAAGCTTATAATCATTCTCAAAGAAGAATGACCTAGATTAGGAGGCTATAAGGAGCCAAGCAGGTTTAGTGTTTGTTTACATCTACAATTTACCCGATTACTAGGGTTTCTCAGCAATGAAATCACCAACATTTTGTCAGATGACATGGTATTAAGGATATTCTTAATGTCAGATACCAGCAGTATTGACAGGTTCATCACAAAGCGCCTGCAATTCTCTCCTCCCTTGGTTAGTTCTCATTGCCATTTTGACTAAACAGTTGGCAGGTTTTCAAAGGACAACTTCAGGAATGCCAAGCATGTCAAGGCTTTATGTATCCTTTTTTTTTAAAAAAAAAAGGATTGAACATTACATTTTACACGGTAAAATGTGGCATTACAGCCATAATACAAATAAATTATGTGATTCTTTCTTCAAAGATGAAACATGTTTGTGTAGGCATTATTTTCTCTAATCTGTTTGGTTCAAAACTACAATGTGAAAACAAGAATCATCTACAAGTTTTTTTTTATCAATTCATGTCTATTTTTACCCATATGACAAGGGCAACCATGAGGAAAATAATGATTTGAAAGGCTAAGCCAACTCCTACGATTCATTGCATTTTAACATTGCTGCTGAAGCTCTATAAGCTCATACATTATTCATCTTGTCCATCAAAAAACATGGCTAACCGCAATAGTTCAATAGCCTACTGCATCCGCTTGTGTGCTCCAACGTGCTTGATAAAACGTGCACCTCCCTGCGTCCGACGCAAGGATATTCTATGATATCTGACGTAGACGCAGACCGGGCGCAGAGAGGTGCATGACCGGTTGCGGCCATGGCATTGGGTACACACTCATATCAGGTTTAGGATGTTGGTGCAATGAGTATGCTTTCCTGAGAGGTTGTGACAACTGAGGATTTCATTGTAATTTTTTAATTGATCACCTGTTTTGATAAAAACAAAACCACAACGGAATCCCAATAACGGGGAATCAGTGCAAGCGTCTGAACCAACTCAGGCTCTTATAAAAACATTCTCCTTCTTTTGTTCTGCATTTAGTCTACATTTAGCTAATTCCATCTCTCCCTCTCCCGTTAAACAGATCAACAAATTTAACTTTTTCCTGTCATTCCTGTTTACAGCACTCAAGTCTGATATGTACAAAAATAGTCCCATGGAAAAACCTGATTCTGCAAACAAGCTTACAGAAAATTGCATGAGTGAGTTTTTAAATAAATACAGGCTTTCACATTCCACATAATAATGAAAAGAAGACCAGTGGAAGGATCCAAAGCTGTAAAGGAGGAATAACATGGGGACAGACGGATGGACGGATGGATAGAAAGAAAGAACATGGATGAAAGAGAAGGAAGGTCGGTCTCAAGAGATGCAACAATTACTAGAGGATAGAGAGATAACTGTAAACGCTTTGACGAAGGAGCACACGTCACAAGCCGAAGCTGCAAAATACCTCCCTATTAACGATCATCAATCGCTCTGAGTACTCCTTTTCTTCGTTTCCGTCCTGCTTTCAAACTGCTAGGGATTCTGGAAGAATTTGCCCTTGCATCTTACGCAAAATGGGCGAGTATGAATACTCTGATAAGAATGGGGAGATATGCTATGTACATAGATGCCATATCGGTCACTGCGGCAATGAGACATTGTGTCAAACTTATTTAGGGAATCAGCAACTGTCATTTTCTTGGAGCCAAATAACATTTCAAGCACTATTAAAACTGGATCATTCAAATGGAGTGCTCCTGAGGCACACTTTTGAGAAACTTGTCCATCAAACTAGGACTGATTTTGTGCCATCCTATAAAGGTTGAGGTGCCAGAATTTTTTTGTTCCATTTCATATTGTACTGGCAATTTCTTTTTAGTTCCACTTTCTGCCAGCTCTAAATATCACTTTGGCTATTAGTATTATGTGTGTTGTCTCATAACCAATTGTCCAAAAAAAGGGTTATCCTCTGAACTTCAAATATGTGTTCAGACCATATGCGTCAATGGCGGAAATTTTACATGACCAAAAATACAAACACAAGGCTATAAATTAGAGAATTAAAAATATTGCCAAGTTCTGTGATGTGGATTCCCCCTCTTTAAGAAAAGATTGAAAGAAACGTATCTACTAACCCACTTTTCTTTTAATTTTTTCACCAATGTGTTTCACACATTTTGTACTTGTTCATTTATAATGAGCAAAAACAGAGGAAAATATGTCACATTTCACTGTTAATGCAAACAACACTCTCAACTCTATAATTGTGACTAATCAGGAAGATGCTAAATTGCAAGCAATTCTCACACAATACCACAAAGCGATGACAATTTTGGACCAAACTATTATAGCATCTACTCCAAACTATTATAGCATCTACTCCAAACTATTAAAAAATCTACTCCAACATCCTCTGTCTTTCCTGGAAAAGGGAGCAATTACTGTAGTTTGTTTACAGTTACATGCTAAATTGGTTGAATCTTCATCAGATGGGTAGATGTGAGGATATCCACAACCACAAGGATAAACATGAGTAGACCTTCAAACAATTAAAGGAAAATTAACATCCAGAAATAAACCCAATTTGAGGAGTGTAGTACCCAAACTGGACAAGTACCCAACCTGGACAAAAAAATCCAAACATACACATGGATCACACCCTGAGAAGAGTGATTTTCAAATTCTCAGATGTAGATATATACCCCCCCCCCCCCCCCCCCCCCTCTTGTTGGTATATAAGGTCCAGTTTTCTTTCATACAGAATCCATCACAGTAGGCTACCGGTATGTTTTTCCATTTTCTTGGAAATTTAAAGGTTGTGTGTATCCCCTTTGTATGCAAAACCATATTCTTTGAAGTATTGCAGTGAACCACAATGATGTAATCTACTGTAGATCAAGTCTGTTAAATATGAAATTTCACAGTGACATACATGTAGAAGTAAAACAACGCATGAGCAACATAATCCTAAACACACCACCTGAATAGCAGCATACAAGGAGTTAAATAATACATATGTGGTTTGCCTCACAGGTCCAGAGTCTTTTTTTTTTTCAAATGAAAAATTAAGTTCAAGCTAGCAATGATGCCTTCTACTTGCCCTGATAACCATATCATATCATAGATTTGATAAGAAATTCCTCAGCATATGATATCAACCTGAATGAGTTGGTTTGTTTTTTTACATTCAAAATGGCACAAAGTGTTAGAGTTTACAGGTCAGCACTGGTCTGTTCTTTCAGACAACCTGCCCCAAAGTCGTATAAATCCATTAACAGTCTCTTTTTAGTTCCTATGTTTTGAGGAAAATTATTAAAACTTTATTTTTAGTAGTAACACGACTTTCATATATTGTCCCTGCAAAGGGGAAACATTACCTGTAAGTGATAATATCAATGACTACTAAACCACAACGATAAGGGCAGTAGAACAGAAGTCTGCTGCAAATATCCCACGGTTCTTTAAGAAATGGTCTACACTAAATCATGCACCTCGGGCAATATTCATGAAACATTACTAGGCTTAGCATGATGCTTAAAGGGAGTATACTGTACTGGGAAGACAAAAATGCCTTCAAAAGACGACTGTGAGCAATCTTCCTGCTAATGGTCTTAAATTTGTGTATTGTCCATTTTAGAAACTTGCTGAAAGTTATTTGCCATCATAATGATCCACATTTTCAGTAATTAGTTTTTAAATCACAAATTCTTGAAATGTTCGACCCGAACATTTCGAAGATTTGATATTTAATCACTAATTATTAAAAATGTGGATCATTTTTAGGCTAATAACTTTCAGCAAGTTTCTAAAATGGACAATACATGAATTTAAGACCATAAGCAAGAAGAATGCTCATGATCGCCTTTAAAGGCATTTTTGTCTTCCCAGTACAGCATACTCCCTTTAAGAGCAATCAGTTACAAACACTGTAAACACCTAGAAAGATTTCGTGAATGTGTCGCCTGATAGCCTATTAATTTTTTTTTTGTAGATTATTACACTTTTCAAATGAGTACAACAGTGTTCTCTTCAGCTGGAAGAAAGGACCAGACCTTAATCATACAAACAGTCTGGTTTACTTTTGGATCAATAGAAGTCAGACCTAGCCTGGTTTCCAGTCCATTGGGCATTTTTTCAACCAATCTATTCAATGAATGGGTCTGGTTTCAGTAGCCTAATAATTCTCAATTTACTTCTCAGGCTACCCACAACACTGAAAAAAACAACAGAATGATAAAGCATGTAGTCTTAAGAGTACCAGACTCTATTTTCAGGATGTAGTCTTAAGAGTACCAGACTCTATTTTCAGCATGTAGTCTTAAGAGTACCAGACTCTATTTTCAGGATGTAGTCTTAAGAGTACCAGACTCTATTTTCAGGATGTAGTCTTAAGAGTACCAGACTCTATTTTCAGTATGGATTAGAAATGTCCAACAGCCTGGATGTCCGGTCAAGTCGGACCTGAAAGGGTCAAGCTGAACCTGGACCTTCAAACCTGTGCAGCGGGGAAAGTTACACAGGGGCTTTAGGCAATGTCGCCCCCAATAGGCAAAACACAACCCTGGAGATAACGAATGAGTCCATGAAAAAGTCCCAGAGTTTTCTCAGAGGGTAAAATGCACTGCAAGGTGCAAACAGAATGTTTACAGTCTCTATATATACAATTATATTCTGCTGGAGCTACAAGCGTAAACTTCCCAGAAAGATAGTATTATATAGGCAAATCTTCAAAATCTGATGATAAATAAAGACCTTAATTCAATAAACAACTCCGCAAGTCTCCTCTCATTCCCAGAGACAAAATAAAAATGAATAGGCCGCAAAGCAAGAAAGAAAAAAATCAGGAAGATTATTAACAAACGGTTGGCGCATCCCGTCCAATAAGCTGAGAGACAGAAGCCTGTGAAATGAAGAGGTTATGAAACAGGTTGGTCTGGGCTTGTTCTGTCCTCGCTGTCACCTGAGCAGCAGCACAGCCCCCTTTCACATCACACCTGTGATCGTTTCTGATGCAGATCTGATTCCTATCTAAGAAAGAGTTCCGATTGATCTGAATCAATAGCATGCCCCATCCCACATTTCTGATGTACAGAGTAACCATAGATACCAATCACACGTCAAGTTGCAATCAATCACAAATGTTTATAAGACAGACCCACTATTGCATGAAAACCCTGGACTTTCATTTATGCTTTCAATGGAAAATCTATCGCTATTTCTTGATAGTGGTGAATGCTCTTAACAGGATTTTGGTTAATATCCTTCTGTTACGGTATTATCACAAACAATGTTGCGTCACTCATCTTAATACAGATGTAGGATTGTTATGTGAATAGGTCATTCCCTTGTCATGGAATTCGCCATCAACCCATTACATATGATGGTTGAATGAATTGTGTATATTACGTCAAGGTTAAGCAGTATTCTGTGGAACTGTTTTTAAAAAATGGTAATTAACTGCTTATGGGTTGGTGTAAATGAGGTACTCGCAAGATTCAGCATGCTTTTTAGAAGGGGTTAAAAAGTTTTACCGGTCAGGTGTAAACAGGGTATAAGTAAACTCATGCATGCTTCAGAATGGGACCTAACAGTACCAATCATTCATTGTTAACAGGGTATTAGCTAACTCAAAGCCCACTTCAGAAGAGGTTGCAAAATATATTTTAAAAGATGAATATAAACAGGGTATAAGTCAACTCCAGCCAGCAGGGTGGTTGCTTTCTGCTGATCTTCTTGTTGGACTAAATCTCATTAATTGTCTCCAAAGACAGTCCTAGGGTTTCTGCGTGGTCAGGGGGGAATTTCTAGGGGTACTCCACTAAATTACTTGGCTGACTCCAACCAGAGAATAATGAAGATGAGGGAAGGAAAAGGGCCGTCTTCACCCAACCACGCGTAAGGAAAGTAGCCCGATCAGAAATTAATGCCTTAATTTACAACAAAATCTTGAGGTTTTTCGTAGAAAGAGAATGGGATGGGTGAGAGGTGAGGGGGTGGGGGTAATAGGGCTACCCTTACCCAATCAAACTAGCCCAAGCAGAAATTAATAAACTAATTAACTTCTCTTTTTTTTAACACATTTGTTTGTTTATTATGTAGACAACTTATGACCATTTCCCTGTTTGTTTACACCCAGGTCCAGGAAAACACATTTGCAGGAGCTGTTTTAAGTCTCATATGACAGTATGAAATGAATTTCATGTACCATATTATGCACTATACCCACTGAAGCACAATGATGTAACACAAGGTCATTTACACAGGCACTTTTTTGCATTGTAGGGGCTCAAATGCTACGAGCCCCCTTGACATGTTGACCTGCCCCTGCTGAACATACCCTAGCAACTTGCTAGGGTATGCAAGGTTTCATGAATATGGCCCCAGGTCTATACTTACAGCCACTTTCTAGACAAATGTTTCTATGATAATAATGATGATGTTGTATCGTGTAAGGACATGCCACACAATATGTTTGCATAAAGCATATTGTTTTTTTTTAAATTTACCATATCTGTGTTATGTATTTTTCTGCAGAGCCCCATGTTAAAGCAATTTAAGAGCAATAATCTAAATGAAAGAAGGATACACTCAATTGTACAAATAAGAAAATCATAATATGACAATAATGAGGGAAAATGCATAACAAATTGAATAAACCACAGCTATTACAAAAGTGTCAACTGCAACACAGTCATGGGAGCTCTGAAGGAAAGATACCAACCACAAGAAATGTGACACGTCTCAGGCAAAAAACCTCAGAGGTGAGGAAAGAAATGATATTCACGACAAAAAGAAGGCGAAAAAAAGAAACCCTGTCACCTTGAGGACAGGCTAGGCTGTGCCAGAGCCAGGGTGTAATAATTGCAGTGCAAATAAGTCTACTATTCCCCTCAAATTGCCACACATAATGTCATTTCTCCAACATGAAAAGGTGCGCAGTATGACCAAATTAAAGTTGTTGAAGCTGGGGAGCCCTCGTCCAGCTACCCCCCCCCCCCTCCCTCCCTCCTCGCACACAAACACACATACTTCCGTCGTGATTCAAACATGGGTGGTCCATTTCTCCTCTCATATTCCATGCATCTTCCTCCCCTTTCACACCTAAATTGAATTGAATTTTAAACCATGGCTCGATTCGCTTAGTCCATCTCAAATCAGCTTGCACTTCCAGTGCTCTGACAAGGGCATGGAGATCTGATAGCAATTTAGCATGTAGGGGATATGGTGACATCCTTGTTGCCATGGTAACTACATAAACCCTTAACGTTCAACACTCTCTGCACAGAGATGCGTGACATTACCGTCATGATAATAATAGGGAGGATGATCGCTCAGCATCATGAAGATGCATGTTGACATGACATCACCTAAATCCAATATATTGAATTGATTTGTTATACATGTATTACAGTTCGATTTTCTTAACACCGATCTAATGTAGTACATAGCAATGTACTACCACTTTGCATTGAAACAACAGTTTTCTCTTTCTGTTAGAATGTATCTTTGGTCCACGTCAGATGCTGATGAAGTCATTACCTACAAGTATGAAGATGCATGTTATCATAACAACCATAGAAATACAATAATAACTTGAAGTATTCATACAGTTTCATTACAGTTTGATCTTCTGAACAGGTTCTAATACGTGGACTACCTTATTGCAATGTAACAATGTATTACAGTTTTGCATTGCGACAGCATAGCTCTCTTTCTGTTGCAACATATGTTTGGTCTGCGCCCGACGCTAGGGTCAGATACGGCTATAGTGTAAACTGGGTATTATTCCACACAGATTGCAGCAATCCCCTCCTGCCTTTGTGATGAAACTGGCGGCAAACCAGACACTCTGCAAATGTTAGTTTCTGGCCGCATTCATGCCATAAAGGTCTCTTTCTCACACACGCTCTAAGCCGCGATTTAGAGGAGAATGTAACCTGAGGAGCCACCTTCCCCCCCAAAAAAGGGGGTATTTATGTTACAGAAAATGTCAAGGCAGTGGTTTGATTCTAAAGGCAACGAAAACAATCTCTTTTGCCATATGTTTGAGAAACTCTTGCCATGTCTTTGTGAATGTGCAAGCAGGGAATTGAATGTTCTCCTTGTTCACATTTTTTTCGTCCTCAAAGGGAAATCTTTGTTACCAATTACAGCACAACTTACTTTCCTCTGGGGCAGAACTCGATATAACTTTGGTCCATTCACGAGCATGTCTGAGTACTCTGTCTCCTAGAACACAAATTCCTCGTGGAACAATACAGTGTAATCCTTACAAAATTACAGGTGAATTGATTACAAGCAGGGGAAATCAATTGTATTTCACAGCAGGTCTCCATTCATACAAAATATTCAGAGTCATATCACGATAGGGAAATCATAAAGATATAAGGAAAGAATTTGATATCCAAAGAAGATCTCTCTCCCATTCCATACTTTGGCCGCTGGTAGGGATTAAGGGGGGGGGGGGGTAAGGGGTAAGAGGGAGGGGGTGCCCTGAGGAAGCCCTTATGCATTTCATTTGGTGCAAAAAGAGTGCATACAGGAAAGAGTTTTTCTCATATATTTCAAGTCAATTCTAAATCGAAGTCATCCTACACACAAAAATATCTCATCTTCATTCATTCATAAGGAACAATCTGTTAGTACGGAATCTCCAATCTAAATAACAGTGAGGCAGCAAATTTCTGAGTCAATTTTCACAAGCATTTTTAGAAAAAAATGCTGAAACATCCTCATAACCAGTAAAAAACAGCACGGGAGATATAACTCAATATCCTCCAAGGGTGCAAATGCCTAAATTGAATTTTCAGTTGCTAACCTTACAGTCACACCCATACTTTATGAGGAAAGAGCTCATCCCTTGCACGTAGGAGCCAAATCTCATCAAAATCACTTGGACAAGATAAGTCAGCTCCTTCTGCCTGCCTAACTTTACTGAGCTAAGATCTACTGAGCGAGCGACAATACAGAGGGCATAATTACTTTATGCATGGTGTGATAACATCTGTTTGTTTCAAATATGAAATTAAAGCATCATTATTTACAGTGCGGAAAGAATACTACTTTACCTGACTACTCCAATGGCTGGGTAGAATTACATTTGGAGTAAGGAACTGCTTTTTTAATCAATTTTGGCAAACCTCTTATTTTGTATAGCAGCTTTACAGTACCTTCACTGCATGGCTCTTAAAAACTCCTGTGCTCTAAAGCCAGTTTTCCAGTGAAAGCCACTGTTCAGCACACAACCAAATTAGCATAAGGCTCTTGAGAAGATACCACACACGTAATCTATGTAAACAGACTAAAACGTTGATCAATACAAGATGAACTCACCTTAGCGAGAGAGTCCAGAGACTGCACGTAGAATCTTTCCGTATCCAGAAACGTGGACAGAATATGAGGCTTGATATCCTGAAGGGAAAAGACAAAAAAATGTGATAAGATGTCAATAAGAAACTCAAACACAAATAAAAACACAATGGAAAGTAGTTAAGAATATGAACAGATGGACAAGTAAATTTCAAGTTTTCTGAAGTTTTAACGAAGCTTGTGTTTACACATTGCAATAGGTTAGTCATCTCCACTCTTATGCTTACACATCTCAATATGTAACTCCTATCTATTCCAGTCGGGGAAGGTTAATATGTAATTTGATAAAATGTGAAAGTGACTGTAATAGTTACACATGTAGATGTTTCAGTTTGAATATCAACAATAACATCATTTCTCTGTGTGTCAGTCTTTCTCTCTCATTTGTTTCTCATACACAACCATACAGTTCTTAAATCTGAATTTAAATTTGTTCTCTATTTGTATACATTTCATCAATCATTGTCCCCACCCTCTCCCTTTCTCTTTGTACATATGTATCCCCCTCTCTCTCTCCCTCCCCCCCCCTCCCCCCCCACCCTTTTCTCTCTCTCCCCTCCCACCCCCTCCTCCCCCCCCCCCCCCTCCAACTCCCAACCCCCATCTCACACCAACTATTCTGATCACTCATTTCATATTCTTCATTTCATCACACACATTGTATGCAACCAGTCAGAAAATCAAAGTCATACATGTACTCCAAAAATGTTACGGAACAGACTTATTCTACACACACTACAACACTGTACTAAACAGTGCATCCAGAAAAAAAACAACTAGATTTTATTACTTACTACTTATTATTTACTAGACACAATACACCGCATGAGTCGCAATTGCGACACATTTTTCTTGCATATTGTGGAAATTTCCTTTCTTGATCCTCCATGGTAGCCCCAAGAAGGAGCACTTGAACAGTGTTATCGCGCTTCCTGCTCTTTATCTCACGCTTACTTTCCCAGCCAGATGGAGAATTCCCTCCATTTGCATCTCTCCTCTTTCTTCTCTCCATCTCTCACAGCCCCCCTCTCTACTCCCTTCTCTCTTCCTCCCTTTCTCTCACTCTCTCTCTCTCTCTCTCTGTCTCTCTCCCCCTCTCTCTTTCAGCAGGACATGTATGTACTCAATTACGAGGGTATTCAATTGTAAGTACCAGCAATATCAATATTGATAGCAATATTGTGTCTGGGATGAATTAACAATCATTGAGTCACAAGACCGGGGAAAGGTTGGTCTGAAAGGTCGCACAACCTAGAGTTGTGTGCCTTCCCTGCACTGCAATCACAGTATCTCGGCTGTCATTAGTAACCATGGCAACACAAACTTACTCAACTGCTGCTAGATAAGAAAGGATTTTATCACGTGCAGCGAGCGGATCAGCTTTCTATCTCCTCTCTGAAACAATTAACCTGAATTAAGATGCCTCAAGGATCCCCTTCACATGTACAACTCTGATGTGAAAGGAATATGTCTGTCTTGGTTCTATTTTTTGCTCTCCCTCTCTCTCTCTCTCTCTCTCTCTCTCTCTCCTCTCTCTCTCTCTCTCTCTCTCTCTCTCTCCCTATCTCTCTCTCTCTCTCTTACTCCATCTCTCTTTGTCAATATTTATGTCACTCTCTCTCTCTCTTCCTATCTCATTCTATCTCTCTCTCTGTTGATCTCTACGTCAAAATCTCACTCACTCCATCTCTCTCTCTCTCTCTCTCTCTTTCCCTCCATCCCCCCTCCCTCCCTCCCTCTCTCTCTCTCTCTCTCTCTCTCTCTCTCTCTCTCTCTCTCCCTCCCTCCCTCCCTCCCTCCCTCCCTCCCTCCCTCCCTCCCTCCCTCCCTCCCTCCCTCCCTCCCTCCCTCCCTCCCTCCCTCCCTCCCTCCCTCCCTCCCTCCCTCCCTCCCTCCCTCCCTCCCTCCCTCCCTCCCTCCCTCTCTCTCTCTCTCTCTCTCTCTCTCTCTCTCTCGCTCAGTCCATCTCTATGTCACTCCCTCTGCAGAGGAGGGACTGCAGACGAGAGACCTGATCTCAGTAACCCAAGTCCTCAATGGCGTATTGAGTGCAGAGTCACTAAATTGCTCAAGGTGTCACTTGGGGGACACAGCACTCGTTAAGGCCAAAACAGTGAGTAGGCACCTTGTACTTCACCACTTATTGGCATCATACACTCAATAGTGACATACACTTTAATGCTAAAAATAATAATCAAGTTCATATTGTATAATCTATAAATTCTTCATTATATGTACATTCTTTTGTATTATTTTGAGCATT